>OZ018336.1:2361862-2959362 GCA_963969495.1 Ceratothoa steindachneri | reverse complement strand
TGACTTCAACAACCAGATGCTTCCAACTATAGATCGTAACGTAATTAATCAATACATTTTACAAGTTTGATTTTCTGAAATTAAACTTAGACTCTATTTAGAAAAAATGCCTCTGTAAGCAAGAATTATTAAGATGAAAATAAAGCGCGAAGATATTAAAAACAAGCTCTTGTCTGAGAGCATAGACACGAATGTGGGAATAATGAAAACAAATGCTAGACGAAAAATAATAAATATTGGAAATAAATTCTTCCTTTGCACCCCTTTCTTAATAATGAGACTCAGAAAACGACCGAGTTAATGAGTTAGGAAGAAATGGTTCTATGGCAGGAGCAAAGTGGACAATTGGAGCGTTCAACCAACGATAGCGTTAAGAATACTTGCCCCAATAAGAAATCACAACTTTTATATTCCTAAAATCTTACTGAATAATATAAGATAATCTATTTTATATTGGGGAGAAAAATTCTTTGTGAAAGCGTTGCACCACTTAAATAACACCAAAAGATCGAAGGAAAATTAAATTAGGTTAGTGTGATTTCACGCAGCATTGAAGCAGGAAATTGGAAGAATTTAAATTCGATATTCTCTTCTTTCATCTTTAAATTTAGTTCCCTATATTTTCGCTAACATTTAGGTATATGTATCCCACTGCTACCTAAAACTTAGGTATATATATTAAATAGGACCTGACCTTGATAAATTAACCAAGACCTTTCTATTTTTACATATGTATGCTTCAGTATATGTCAAAACATGATCCTTTCATAGAGGGCAAATTCTAGGAGCATGAATGGCTTGGGTTTCTGTGATTAATTTTGCCGAGTGGTTAAAATTTTTAGAAGAACTGTCACTAAAGTTATGATGGCCAAAAAACAAAAGAACCTTAACCCTAGTAAACGTAATTGAGGACGGAAGGAAAAACTCAATTACTGAGAACAAAAAACATTAAAACGCATTGTGTAGATAAAGCACAATAACAGCAGCTAAAAAAATGATTTAGGAGTCAAACAAAAATCTTGACTTCCGGTATCAACCAAACAACTTTTATGAGTTTAATGCAGCTGGACACGATGTAATGGCTGCCATTACCAAATATTGTCATTCTTCCATCAATGTTAAAAACTCTGAAAATTATGTAGAGATAATAATAAGTAGAAAATGGACCATTAAAGTACGAATATGTCATCCTCTCTAACAAATCCTCCTACACGCTTTTTCCTTGTTAAAGACGAATTTATCTAGAGAGGACCCTCTGAAAAGGCCTTTGATCCCGATTGCCTGAGCACAATCGTGAAGCAGGGATGCGGTCCTGTGATGGTTTTGGCGTCTATATCGTGTAAATTTATTGAACCTGCGATAACACAGAATTATAGGGTTAATTCTAAGGAATATTTTAAATTTAAGGTCACTCAATTCGCTCACAGGTACAAACATTGTTTTCTAATAGTGTTGCCAACTTTCCGGATAATATTGTGGCGGTTCATGCTGTGGGGGAATTCAACGTGGAATTTCTTTTGCAGCACGGAAGTGACGTCCATGCGCTGGAGAAGGTTCTAGAACTTGGTTAGGCTTAAATTGGTAAGCCCCCCCCCTCCATCGACAAGCGGCAGCTTTGAACCGCGTCCACCTCGGACCACATTTTTGCGGGTTAGAATTGCCTCGACGTGAAGATTCGAGGCCATTCGAGAGTAGCGCTGTTTCCCCCACCCCTACGGGGTGAGCCTTGAATATATATAGGGCTCGTCTTTCATGTGGGAGACACAGAGTTGAGGAGTCTCGCCCGGACCCAAAAAGTTTCCCCTAGTTCCAAGTCAGGTGCTAACAACGAGGCAAAGTGAAGGCTGAACTTTTGTGTGTTGGAATTAAACAGCCAGTGTGGTAATTCCATTTGACGATCGCCACCGAGCGATTTTTCCGACTCCACTCATCAGCTCTTGTCGAATTCCACCTCGTTTCCTCCTCGTTTTCGGGTGGCCGAAATACTCTTCCCTGGACTGGACGTTACCGCCCCTCCCCTTTTCGAGAACCGTCATCACGTCAACTTCCCGCTCAGAAGCTCCGAACGCCCTCGCCCTCACGTTTATTGCCAGCAGAAGACATCCGTGAAGCCTCACCCTGACGTCTCACCCGGAATCCTCCGTAAGCCAACCCCTCACCCCGTTCAGCAACCCATTTGAGTTAATCCTCCACATTGGAATAGTCTCCTTCTGTAACGCATTAATTTCTAACTTTAGAGTCTGATGCATAACTCTGCAATTCTCCCCTTATTTACTAATTTAATTTTGCCCATTAATTCTCTTATTTTATGTAAATAAAATTATATTTTTGTACATGCCTCTTTAAATAACCTTGAGCTTTGCCATTGCCCAAATTTTACCTGACCTCGTTGCACTTTTTTCTCGCTGTTCCGCGCGTCGAAACTCGTGGCGTTCCGTCCCTTGTCGGTTCGCCTTTAAGTTTTTGGTCCCTCCCCATATATATATAATATAGTATTGATGTAATGCAATGTCATACCACGACACATGGAAATAAATTTTTTTAAACTGACCTAATAAAAAGGAAGAGTGGTATATTTGGAGCAGCAAGTAAAAAAAAACCCTTTTCTCGCTCTTATCTCTAAATGAGCTGGAACAGCTTTGGCTCCAGCAATGAAATAAAATTCCTATAACCAACGTCCAAAACTTGTATGACTCTGTTCCTGGACGTATTGAAGCAAATATTGTTGCCAAAGGCAAATCAACTCGATATCAATTAACTCTTTTATTTCATTTTGTCCAGTTTTTCCATTATTTTGTTCAACTCCTGTACAGGCATATAAATATTAGTGCTAAATTTACACAGTAGCTTGTAAAGGAGCTAACGTAAATTCTTTTTAAAAACTGCTCTCGATTATAGAAATCATTAGTTAAGGGTTGAATAACATGAAAATATTACAAGGAGATTTTAAAAAAATAGTCTAAAGTTGGTAAAATAGGAGATTTAAGGAGATATGAGAAAGTACATAAGTTTAAGAATGAAAACAAGTTTTTAATGTTCGGGATTTTTTAGTTTTAATACAATTCTGTACTTTTTGTATTCTGACATATTCATAAATCGATGGTTCTTTTTTTAAGTTGTGTTATCATTCAATGCACTTGAAATTTTCAATGTTCGATTTCTTTTGCCCTTATTCTATAATTTGTAAGGTTTCGAGGTTGATCGTGTGCATACTGGATTCGGGACGAAAATCGTTTCTTTCAAGAGTACTCTTTCCTCTTCCTTTAAGGTGTATGGACCATCTTACGTCCAACTGGACTTTCTATTGTTTAGTGTTTGGAGTTGCTTTGCTTCATTTTATTTCGGTACCTTGTATGTTGAGGAAGGGAAGATTTTGATGTCTATATCTTCCTTGTCTACGAGGTACCCTTTCCTAAGGATATCCTGCTTCAATGATACGGGTGATACGGGTACACTTTTAATGGGTGAATTCTCTTGATCGGTGCTCGATGTTGTTTAAGTTGTTGTTATTGATGTTTCTACTGCTGGTACCTTTTGGTTTTATTCTTTTCACGTTTGTCGCTTTCTTCTCTCGTGGTAGAGTCTGACATTTTTCTCTCGTATGGTTGGCGATTTATTTCGTCATCCTTTCTTTTCCTCCATTGTATTATCTTCTTCATCTTCATCTTCGATTAGGCTGATCGTCATTATGACTTTAGATGGGAGGATTGGGGAAAACAATAATTTCTTATTTATTCCATTGTTAATCAATAGTTTTCAAGCACTTCGCTTAAAGTTCCTGGGTGGGCCAGATTTTCAGATTGGCTATTATAATTAGGTTCATCAGTTCTTTATTTTCTCTAAGTATAATTAGTTTTGTATTGGTAATCCGTTGTATCCGGGTGTCAGTGTGAACTACGGCTTCAATATATGTTCTAATTTTTGCCTCATTTCCTCGTTTTAATTTTTCCTTCCTTTTTGAAGTGCTCTTTGCGTATGCAGCACACCATGGCTAAGGTCTTGTAGCCTATCCGCAGTTGACACCCTTTGGATTCTCATTTTTTTTTATTTCCTCTTGCAATGGTTAAAATTTTGAAGTGAAAACATAACACTTCTGTTGCATGCCACTCTTTTTCAGGGTAATTTTCTACGGCATAAAACGTCTAGTAACATTCTAAGGTAATGAAGTCTTGTCCTTCTATTTGCTCCGGCGCTATCGCCATTTCGATGTCTGCCTTAATAACCTTGACAATATGCTGCCTTTTTCCGAATTTTTTGACTTTGGTGATGTTTGCCTGTGTTTGTTTTTTTACCTCAGTTTTGATTCCTTCCGTAAAAAATTGGTCGAGCCGTCCGAGTATGATGGTCTCTGAACAATAATTTCCTGGGAGATAGTGACCTTCAGTCATACCTTTTTAGGGCTTTTTTAGCTTTGAACCAAACTAACTTCTCTATGGCTTTATTCGTGTGTCAGATTGAGCAATGTTAAATTTTGAGAATATTGTCTTCATCACTGCCGATCCGCTTGGTTTTGTTCCCCCCGGAAGGTATGAAGGAAAATTCACTTGATTTCATGGGGAATGATGACTCCATGACTTTTGTCGCTCAAATAATGAGCCGACAAAGGCAGTGAAGAAAATCTCTGCTCCCTTTCAGGCTTTCACAAATTGCCTTCTTTATCATCGGTGTTCCCATTATAAATATTTATTTCGCTTAAACTGCGATAATCTCTCTGATTCTGATGTTTATACGAAGTTGATATCAAAAGTTATAAAACAACCCTACACAAGCCTAGTAGTTTATGAAAATATTCATTACAAAACATTAACTATCTTTTTTTACTATTTGGTATATAAGTAATTTTGAACTCTCTTTTTGCTTCTGAGTTCTTATGAAAATTGACCATTTTATGGTTATATCTTTTAAAAATTATTTCCTCTTTGTGTTCGTTTCTGCCCTTTCTCTACTCGAATTTGTTATGAGATTGTTTTCTGATCTAATCAAAAAAATCGCTACCAGGTTCATATTGAGAAAGTGTATATATTTCCTTTTTAATCGTGTGCTACTCTATATGACAATATGTCGGTCGGTCGGTCATTTCCCGTTCTTTTTTGGGGGGTAATAACATTGTAACTATTCTACCGATTCTAACGAAATTTGAAACATTTATGTTATTTTACATTTTTTTATTAGGCCGGGAATTATTTTGTTTGGGTAAAAATGTTGTAACTATTCTGCTGATTTGAACGAAATTTTAAACCCTTATGTTGTTTCCCATTCTCTTTCGAATATAACTTCCAAGGTCCTCCCAAGGTTAACTCGAGAATTATTTGGCAATTACATCATAATTATTAGGCCCATTCTAACTAAATTAGAATCCCTTATGTTGTTTTACATTTTATTTCGAATGTAAAATTGCCAAACTCCTCTCAAAGTTTGTCCGTGAATTTTTTAAAGATTTAAAGGTCGTAAGGTCATAAACAGAATAATTGACAGCACGCGACTTTGGTTAGCAGACCTTGTTTTATCTAGGGTTTAGATTTAACAGTATAATCGCACATTTTTTGCTACTGACAAAAATGTAATATATTTTTTTCCATATAATTTCTCTTTGAACAATGAAAGGGTAGAATTTGAAATTTAAATTCTTCCAATTTCCTGCTTGAATGCCACGTGCAATTGACGTACCGTAATTTCATTTTCCTGCGGCATTTTTCCTCTTATCTAAATTGTACAACACATTTACAAAGAATTTTTCTCCCCAATATAATTAAATAGAGTCCCTTCAATTATCTAGGAAGAATTAAGTGATGGGGGAGATCTAGATTTCAGTTCGATGGAAATATTCTTGACTCTGTCGTTAGTTGAAGGTTCCAATTTGCCATTTTGTTGCTTCTCTGGAGCCATTTCTTAATCACATGATTTACATCGTCATTTTCCGACTCTCCTTACTAAGAAAGGTGTCGAATGTAGGACGTTTAATTTAGGATTTATTAGTTTTCGTTTGAATAATAGATCCAACCCTCTTCTTTTTAATTCTAGCATTTGCTTTCCTTTTTCTATCATTCGTGTCTGTGTTCTAATATAAGAGATAGTGTTTAATACCCTTGCGCTTTATTTTCATCATGCTCTCTTACCGAGGCATTTTTATCAATAAAGTCTAAGTTTAATTTCCGTCAATCAAACTTTTAAAACGCATTGATTAATTACGTTATGATCTAAACTTGAAACCATCTGGCTGTTGAAGTTATTGCTTACTGCACTACTCCTATTTCCCGTCTTCTGGTAAGTTCCATTTCCACTCTGTCATCAAGATTTAGCAATTATTCAAATTAACCCATTTTATGAAAAAAGGCGGGCAGAATGGAATTATCAAATGTTACCCTCTAGATTTTAGTCGCAACTCAGACTACATTTTCGACCTTTTTGTTTCCTTTTTTTCTAGAGAATACCAGAGAATTCAGTGATCAACATTGTGGTGGTATAACCACTCTATAGCATACATTAGTCCTATATTATGTGGTCGGTGACTTAATCAACTACTGCAACGCGAACCGTTGGAGAACTGTTCGCAGGGATTAACGACTGACTAGTAGGCCACACTTGACGTGTTGGGGTTTCAAATACTTAAGAATCAGACAAAGTGCATAAATGGTGAGAGAGATTTACTTGAATAGGCAGAGAGTATCGTTCAAGTTTAGTTAAAGATGAAACAATAAAATATAATTTTATTTACAAATATCAAAATAAGAATAATAATAGGCAATAGGGAATTAATTAAATTAAAATATTCTTTTTAGGAGGGATTCTCAAATGGAATTAATTGATTAATGTTACTAGGCTCAGGTTAAAAGGGTGAACTTGACAATACTAATAATAGAGGGGGTTTCAGTCTACCGGGTCGATGACTTCGAGGAAGGTCCTTCTTACGATGAGGTGAGTAGGGAACGATCCAATGGTTCAAGTTGGGCACGATCTTAATAAGGCAAGTGGGGCACCATCAGAACCAACCTTCCGATGAAGATAGCCGAACTTCAAAGATAACGTTCGACCGGGAATGTGGTAATTCTTGTAATTCCACTGGAAGAGTAATCTCCTTTTTCTCAAAGGTAATCCATGGAGATTTTCTTCGGTTCGGTTAAACAAAGGGAGATTTTTGCGAAAATTCCAAGGCTTGCCATTTACAGAAGCTACCAATTGACTAGGGTAGAATTACGGCCGAGAAAGTCTGCTGTCTGATGAACGCTCACGGAACGAAACGATAAGGATGGCCTTGAGGTGCGTCCTGGACTCTTCGAACTACAGAATAACCCGAGTATTTGTACGCCTGATTCTGAGGAGGAAGGGAGAATTTTGAAAAAGGAGTCACAAGCTCCAGACATCTTAATTCAGAGGCGGAGTCGATTCATCATTTCGCAGTGAGGTGCGAGACAGAGCCGCTCTTTTCGCAGGATTGCGAAATATTTCCCAATGCTCTCAGGAGTCGCATATTCGTGAATGTTCGAACAGGAAATGACGTCGTCCACAGCGGGATACAATCGCACGTGGTCTCCAATAAATTGGGGAAATGGGGGGTCAGAGGTTTTTCTTTTACAAACATGGAGGGGAGTTCTACCAAAACATAAAAAAATAGAATATGTATAAAGAAAACTGAGGCCAGTTAGAATATCTATTTTCTGCTTTAGTCTTATGTAAGAACAACCATAATTATCATATAAACGAAAATATTTATTTTATATTGATTATTCACTGTTCATTTGGAGTCTATATGTGATTAGAAATATTCCGATATTTAGGAACATGAAGGTTTACAAAGCAATTACGTGAAACTGAATGGTGCTAGACTAAAGATTGTCAAATTCAGAATTAACACCTTTGAATTGACAATAAAAAACAAGATCTGGACTGTTTTTAACCAGTAATTGTTATAGCGTTATTATTTTCCATGGAGTCCAATGTAATAAAGCGGAAAGCAAACAGTAATACCTCAGCACCCCAGACTTACTTTTTAATATAGTCAATTGAACTGGTGACCAAACTTTCCGCAGCATGGGTCTCCACCGGGAACTTGAGCGTAAAATGATTTAGAATAAAAGACTGATGCGGCCATTAGGATAGGTATTAAGGAGGCAGAATGCAATAATACTAAAAAAAACATCCCCAATTGAGGCCGAGATGCAAAAGGGTTAACTTTCCTGCTGCAAAAACTCATGGGTAATTCAAAGTTGGTCGGCGACTCGCTTGCGAAAATAGCCACTGTCAAGAAAGATATGTGAAAAGATGCAGTCTCAATCTACTCTGCGATTGACAGAGTACTATTCAGGAAGATGGTACCACTCAATGTGGTACGGGGATTAACAGTCTACACGTGGCCACACCTTGTGCCGGCAAACGTAAATAATTATATGGTGAAAATAGGGAAGAAAATGTTGAGATTATGACTACTGCACTTACTCATTTAATTTGGATGTTCAGTAAGAGCAAAAGATACATAGATAGAGGTAGACAGATAATTTGAGGGTTCAAGAAAAATGGGTCAGACAGAAGGAAATGTGGATGGTGTCGTGTATGTTTATAGAGGAAGGCATTATGGTACAAAACATAGCTTCCGTTGTTATGAATACATAAATTATACACAAGACAATAATATCTATGTATATATGTGTGCAATATTTTGTGATATAGCTTCTGGTGCAAGAGAGGGAAACTAATCGGCATGAAAGGCCAATGGGGAGAATAAAATTGGAGCTTTGTGATTAATAGCGCGCAAGGGATAGAAATAAAAGAGTGCGTTATCCTTTTATGCGCATTGCTGAACCTATATTAATGTGGAAGAGGGTGAGGGAGTTTCGAAGTAGAGCAGAGCTTTGCAGATATTTAGAGCATGGAAAATTGATTATCTATATTTCTATTTAAGCTCTTCTGCCGTAGAACTAATTTCTGATTTAATTCTCATTTAATTATTGTGAGTTCAAAGAGTAGCAGGTTCCTTAACTCTATGTTTAATTTCTCTCAGAATAAAATATCTGCACTTGTACCATTTCATACGATCGTAAAGGATGTAGTGGGAAACAAAAAAGGAAGCGTACTTGTAAATGTTCATATGTACTCGTGAATTTTGAAATGTCAGGGAGATGCCTTGAATGCATACGAGGAGTTGTAAAGTGAAACGAGAGATGAAACCGAGTAAGAAAGCTTTAATTTCTGAATTAATATCGCGATAGGACCAGAAAGTCATTCTGAAAAGAAGGGAGCCGAGTGAATAACTAGGACTTAAATAATGGTGTAAACATTAAAGAAAAAAATGGAACGGGGTTTGTGAGCAACGATGAGGAAAAATATGGATGGCGAGAATAAATTAATGGATTCTATAAAACAGTGCATAGAAGATGACGTAAATTTATCTAAATGATTGGTTTTGTGGGTCTAAATCGGGCACTGTTTATGTGTATTGAAAAGATAAGATTAGACGAGTTTACTAGTGTTGTGAGAGCTCTTAAAAATGAGAAAGCAGATAGAGTAGATTATATGGACGTTGTATTCTAAACTTGTAGAAATTGTGTGATGTAATGGGTCTTGTTCCTCTGGTGTCAGGTATTTCAAAGTAGAATTGCCTGAGGATTGGAAAGTTCAATAATAGTACGCTTGTATAAGAATAAAAAGACAGGGCTGAATTGCAAGAACTACATGGAGATGAGTCCTTTCAATGTTTTCTTTAAGTTATATTGTAAAATCAATATTAGGCCTATAAGAAAGAGAGCCGAGGGTTTGATAGATTCTGAACCAGTGGTGATTTAGATTATGCGGGGTTGTGTGAATAAAGTATATATACCCATATATTCACTGAGACAGCCAACTGAAAAAAAAACAAGGAAAAAGGGCCCAAAGGTGGATGTGTGCTGAGAAGCAATATGGCTGATGCTACAAAAGTATAGAGTGAAGGTTAAACTATTGGATGGTATAAAAAGTATTTATGGAGGAAGCAAGATGTGCGTTAGGTGAAAGATAGCTTAGCGCATGTGACTAGATTAACTTATGAGTGGTATTCGACAAGGTTGTGTGAACGTCGATGTTTAATATATTTATGGTTTGTGTACTGAGAGAAATGCATATAGGAATGAGGGAAAGGGGGTATGAAATTTATGAAGAATGGTGAGTTATAGGTTCTTTATACATATATTGTACATGTTGATGATGTGGTAATGGTGGCTTAGAGTGAAAAGGATTTGGAAATGTTGCTCGAAGCTTTTGATATGATGTGTGAGGAGAGAGGGCTAAATTTGAATCCAGTAAGCAGCAAGTTAAAGGTGTTTTGAGTTGAAAGTGGGTTGTGTAGTGATAATTGGGTCTTTCTTTATAAACAAGAACACATACGAACTTTTAAGTATTTAGGATAAATTTTGGTTTAGATAAAGCTAATTGTTACTAATATTTGATGGCAAAGTCTCTAGGGTGTTTAGAGGGGTAGTGAGTGATAAAAGATTAAGTTTGCAATGTGCCATAAAACTCCATTATTTAAGATTGTTACCAACGTTGGTGTATAAAGGCTTAAGGGTGCATGTGCTATAAAGCTGCATTATTTAAGGTTGTTAGCAACGTTCGTGTATGGGAATGAGATATAGTATCTAAAGAACACGAAAGATCTCGAGTAAAAGAATTGCAAAAAGACAATTTGTCCGGATTGCTTAGTGTTGCGCAAGGTGGATAGAGTGAGGAATTACTGGGTAAGACATGCTTATAATGTCTAAATTAGTAAGAATGTTGTGACAGAGATCGTTATGAAGTAGTATGGACATGTTAGAAGAATTAATAAAAATAGACTTGCGAAGAGAATATAGGGAAATGAGTGTCAGTGGAATACCTCGTAAAATATAGGTTGATTATTTGAGTTTATGAGAGACAATGAGCAAACTGAAGGGACATTAGAAGATATTTAAAAGGATAGAGGTGTATTGAGGCGGCTTTCGATGGACCGTACTTTGGGACTTCTTAAGGAGCAATCTTGAATTGACGAGGTGATATATACTATAGCACCCCTTCGTTATAAAGCCTTCGTAGTTAACAAAATCATAGGTCATATTATGCTTCATATAGAATAAAATGGCTGGGAGGGGTGTGTAGTTTCTGTGGCGTTGAAGCACAACGACCACGTCCGATCCTTCAGAATTGGTTAATGCTGATGAGAGTGTGTTTTTACGATATTGATACTCTTTATTTCTTGTTGCTGTGATGTTTTTAGTCGTTTCGGGACTAGAAAAATCTTGATAAACCTAAGACAAAATAGGTTTAAAAACTCAGATAATTTAAAATTTATCACAACTCAGCTAAAAGTTAATAGCTTTCAATTTGACGTCTCTGTGTATTAATTGTGATAATTGAGTTTGGAGTGACACTTGCATATACTACTTTACTGTTCAAAGAATTTCAACGAGCAAGATAATAGAGCAATTAAGATTAAAAACTAATCTACACCCTGAACCACGCTGAGAGCTTGTTATGGAAAGTTAGGATTTCTTGGATTTCTCAATCAATTTTGATCAAATATTTTCAACCTGGTCTTCACAATATCTCAACACTAAAGTTGTTTTAATTATGCTCTGTTTCTTCCTTCCATTTTCATTTTAGATTCTTCGTTTTTTTGGTGAAGCACTCCAATAGGTCTTGAATGAAAGGAACCCATCTTGAAATATTTTAGAAAACACAAGGATAATATATTTCACAGAAAACCATAATTCTAATAAATTATTTGACCACATGATCATCATTTCGAAGGATGCCTTTAAATATCCCCCCTCACGTATGAAATCTCTACATTTTTTAATTGTAGCATGTTGGACTGCCCCTCCTGCAGCTTTGATGGTCGCCCATAAACTTCTTTAGACGAAAAATGACGTCAATCAGCATAAACATCTATTTAAAGATAGACCACAAATTTTCGATTGGGTTAAGATCAGGAGAGACTGGTGCCACACTGTCGAGGTATGCCTGTGTAGACTAGCTCGGCACACAAAATCGTACACAAGCGTGGGAAGACAGCTGACCAAAGGCCCCTTGGGATATGTTCTAGGGCGATTAATAGAGTGCGAATTACGGTTGACCGGGTTTTGACTAATGGCTTGCCAAATTGCAGTTGAAAGTATATATAAAGACAATAGCCCAAAATATAATTTTAATATATATATATATATATATATATATATATATATATATATATATATATATATATGTACTTATGGTAGTTAAATGAATTAAGTGAAGATTAACGAGGTAATCTGGGGATGACCATACAAGATCGCTTTACCTTCAAGCGCGGGCAAATGGGAGTGGGAAGGGGGGTGAAACAACGGCGCAGATCTCCAAGAATATACTTCGGCGAGTCGTGACGAGTAGGACTCGAAGATGGGGTTGGATTACTTCAGGATGAAGAATGAGATTGCCTCTGCTCCAGTGAGACGTAACCTCAACTCGAGATGATTATCCAGATCAGCAAGGAGTTTTATTCTCGAAAGAATGGGAATCTTGAAGGGGGGCGAAGATGAGAGGGCCGCACAACTCTTCGGAAAGAGGGGGCTCGATAGCTTTCCTCTGAATAGGGACCAAATTTTACTTAACAAAAGTAGATCTGCTGACGAGATCTTCGACGAAGTACGACGATGGGTTACTGGGTTCATGTGAAACTTACGGCAGTCTGAACGGAGTAGATGGCGGGCTTTTAATCTCCTCGAGAGAGGGTGAGCTTCGTCTTATATAGCCGGGTGGCTGATCCGATAGACGCCTCAGGGCCTTACTGTCCTTGAGGGATTCTTGGCGCCAGTTTAAGAAAGCAGATTTCATGATAACACGTCGTTCCAGTCGATGGAACTTGCCTCGTGATATGGGGCTAGGGTTAATGTAGCTGCGCACGGTGTTATCGCAGGGGAGGGGGGGGGGCGAGTGGCGTCCAATAGCAAACACAGCTGTGACGGGTGACTAAGCGAGGGACGGATTCTTTCTCGAACTTTCTAAAATTCTCCCGCTGGGCGCAGGTGATTTTGAAAGAAGAGAGGGGGTATTTCCGCGTGGGCTACCCCTCACACTGGTCCGTCGAGGGCATCCTCTCACACACACCATCAACTTCTCACCATGTATGCCTTAAGCCTAGAAACACTTAGGTGCCTCTGGGTGGGTGGCATAGAGCGTTGTTATGCATGAAAACTAGATTTCTTACAAGGGTTAACGGTATGTCGTCTAGCCAGGGGTCCAAGACCTCCTTCAAGAGAGAGAAGTTATCGATAGCGGTCAATTTAACCCCGTCAGTCACCCAGACTGGACCAACAATTCTCAGTCAAATTTTACCTGCTTACAACATGACCCTTCCTACCAGCTTTTGACTTCACAAACGTTGATGACCTCATCTCCTAAATAGACCCCACCATTTGCCCAACTGCTAGGTTGGTCGAGGCACTTCCTGATCTCATCATGTACAACTTCATGTACTTCCAGGCTATAGAGCCTCAAAGTCTTGTGGCCAGGCGTTATAGTAGGCGGTTTCAGTGAAGTTCGCACTGAAGCTATGCTCGCTAGGATACGGTTCCTGGTGGTCTTCGGTATAGAGAGACGACTTGCAGCTGTCACAAAAACTTTGCTTGTCTGTCCAAGATTTCCCCAAATCCCTAGCTGTTACAGTCTTAGAGGTCCCACAATTCGATCGCTTTTTCCTTACTGAATGGTCATTCAGAAATCGTCTAGCAGTGTCCACATGGCGAACTAATTTCTCATCAATAACACAAAAATTTGTGCTTTGAACACCTTGATAATGAAAAGCTTTCTTCGTCGTTGAGCGCTTTGCGACCCCCACTGCTCCTAAAGAGGATAGATGCTATTTGCGTAGTTAATCCAGAAAGGGATGCTTCTGAAATAAAATTTCAAAGAACTAACAGAGCATAATAAAATACTAACATTAGTGTTTCTATATTGTGCTGAGCAGCTTGGAAAAGTCTCATAAAATTTGAATCAAAAAGAACCGAGAAATCCTAACTTTCCGTACCAAGCTTTTTGCGTGGTTCGGGTGTAGAAAGAGAAGTAGAGTAATGAAAAGACAAAATAATTTAGAATTATTTATTGTACATCTGCAGATTTCTCTGATTGAGGATTCGTTCAATTTTATTTAAGAGGATATGATCAAGGTTGGATCGCCTAGTATTCGTAATTATAAAAGTGATTAAATGGAATTATTGACAGTAAATAATCATGTTATACCCATTAATGCGAAAGGTGCATTTGAGTCTATCCCAACATAAATGGCGAGAGGATGCAAGAGGATTGAGAATGCACTGCACTTGCTGGGTATAAGATGTGAGACTGCATGAAAGTGAAGGGGACAGGAGTTATTAAATAGACTGGCGACGAGTTTATGTAGAAATTGTGAACTCCCGTAAGGATTGGAGAAATGAATCTATCAGTAAGTTATTTTAACCTTGTTTGAAATTATAAATTAGATTACGGAAAATTACAATACACTACATTAAGAGATTATCATATAGGCCAGGCTTATTTCACTACTGTTTAAAGGGCTTTTCAAGAAGCTTATATTGATCATGGACTAGCCCTCGTTTCCATCTCATTGGTATTTTGATTTTGCGAGTTTTAACCTCCCTCATTTAATAGTTTGTCTTCTACGTATTTTTATATATGAAGCTAACTAGTATATAATCTTTTTCATTTTTCATTTTATTATAATAATGTTTTTTACCCATATCCTCGGCAGAACTTTTATTCTTTAAATTTTAGCCTTAGCGCAAGTATTTTATTCTTTTCCAAGTAATAATGATAATAATTTTGTATTGCATTTTTAAGATTACAGGTCTTGACAGAGTGCCTGTAAGAATATACCAACAAAAGAAAAAATTGAGAGAATATTTCTTTCTTTGATTCTCGGATAGGAAGCTAGTGCTATTCACAGAGAGTTTGGAGTTTCACGAGAGAAACCAGCAAGGCAGATAATAGCATTGGATGCGAAAATCTTAACAAAATTAGGGAGTGGAAGGGTAGAGAGAGAAGGTAAGCGAGAGGGACCTACACTAGGGACGGCACGACTTAGTGAAAGCATGGTTTCCTATCTAGCAAGTATATGGGTCAAAGAGAGATAGGGAAAGACAAATATTACAACGCAACCAGAGATAAGACTTGCATACACTAGAACTTGAGCTTTGAGAGAAAGTTGTCTATCAATGGGATGGCTAGATTTTTAGCAGGGAGAGTATATATTGGAAACAAATCAAACAACTCAGGGAATTCAATTACCTAGGAAGTATTGTGTCCGAAGAGGCAAACTGCGAGAAAAAATTAAGGAGAGGATTAATATTGGCACAAAGTGATTTTATGAAAATGAGAAACATATTAACGAATCTGAGCTTGGGAATGACATTAAGAATTAGGTTATTAAAGTGTTATGTTTGGTCAATTTTAACATACGGATGTGAGTCATGGACGATTAAGAAGAATATGGAAAAGAAATTAGAAGCAACATAAATGTTGTTATTGAGAAGGATTCAAATAATCCCATGGACAACAAGAACAACAAATGAGGAAGTATTAGGATGTCCAAGACTAGAGAGGGGCTTAATGAGAAGTATCCGGAAAAGGCAACTGCAGTTCTTGGAACAGCAGCCTGAGAGCAAGAGGAATAGATAGAGATTGCTTGCTGCAAATAATTGAAGGAAGAAGAGCCAGAGGAAGACGAAGGAAAAAGTTCATAGTGACCCTAATGGAAAACATGAAGAGAAAATGGACTTTTACAGATCAAGTCAAAAAGGCAGAATATAGAGAATAATGACGCTCCATGGTAGCTAAACTCGCATCACAGGCACTTCTGTATGGTAAGGTAAGGAGCAAACATGGTTAAGAAAGGGAACAATATTTTTAGAGCGTGCAACAGTCAAATGACTGTTGAAAAGTATTAGTCATTTCCATAATTGTCCTAGAACTATTCAGGAATCTATACAAAATTTAGGGGTAAAAATATAGTCCAGATCTATTTTTAATATATACTTGCATGCCATAAGGAGTGTATGGCAAGGATTAAGGGGGCAGGAGCACAGGCTGTCTTGGTCACACAATCAAGAGCAGCTATAAGAAGGATGACGCATACTTGTATGTGTTTTTAAGCTGTCTTCATCGGATTGCACAGACAATCTGTACTCTTTCAACAGGACAGAATGGAGTCATTAAGTTTAATTGTATGAGAGTGGTAAAGGCTGGTAAAGAAACTATGGGTTGGGAGAGGCTGGAATTCAAGGTGAAGTCGAAAACAGTAGTGTATTAGAAAATGTTCAGATTTTGCCGTCCTGAGTTCAGTTATATCTATGATATGAATTTTCAATGAGAATAAGAGATGGTCTGGTAGGTTTTCTTGTATTTGCTTCGGAGAAACAAATGTTGAGATAAAAGTTTTAGTATATCCATAAGGCGGAACTATTAACGGAATGGGTAATATGATATTGAAATAATGTTGAGGTAAAGGATGTTTGAATAGATATGGTTTACATTTCCTTCGTCGTAGTGTGGTAAAAGGAAATGTAAGCAGTGATGGTATGCGTTTAGTATAGCAATGAGCAGCCACCTGCCCACTGCATTTGGCCTAAGCAAGTGATCATAACCAATATACAAATTGATACACTTCTTTTTATAGCTGTTTGATGCTCTAGTTGGTACAGTCAATAGATTGAGGTGGGTTTCCCACTCCTGCACAATACAGTGTAACGGTGGCAAGAAAAAGTTCCAAGCTGTTATGAAAGATGATTGGAATGAGAAGATTTTAATCTGACAAATTATGCAACGTTTGACTTAAAAGAAGACTAAAAGACAAAATATAACCCTAAAGCACTTGAGTAAACTCTAGGATATTAAAGGAAGTGTGTGCAGTCGTCAGGTTCTGATTGTCTTTTGACCTTAATCTCCAATTTTCACTCCTGAAAAGTATAACTTTAAATATGCATTAATGAAAAATTTCGCAACATAGCATATCGTTTCTTAAGATGTAGCTACTAAGGTTTCTTATCTTTCTCTAACCTAATTTTCTTCTTCTACAGAAATACTTTTCTATGGTGTATTTTATGGTCTATACGTATTATTCTGTAAGTCCTGATAATGGTAAGTGCCTTAACAACAAAGTAACTATAACATAGCTTGATGAAACTGGAAGCCCGCCTCTTACTTTCATGCTTAGGAAACATACATTTGCATGTAATTAGACAGATAGATGGATAGATAATAGATAGAAAAATAGATAGGAGTTAAAAGCTTGGTAGTTCACATAGTTAACTTTTTTTCCTAAAGCTCAACTGCTCTTTGTATCTGACTCTCTCATCTGCTGACCAAAACTCTGTATTTCATTTTCACGAAATCTCAATGATGGCACAGCAGAAAACGTGCAGTGCAAGCATTAAAACCAAGCCACTGCTGGAAAAAACTACCTCTTCTTAAATAACTCCCCCCCAAAAAAAAAAGATTAGGAATTTGTTATACGATCAAAAACCCTTTCTTCTTGACGTCTTGCGTTTCCGGTGCCACCCACTTTTTAAGATAGGTTAAGAAAAGTGTATGCCCGCCCACGGGTCGTAAAAGTGACCTGCCCTTCTTAGGTCAGTATTGGCAAAGCCACTTAAAATCCTGTGAAAACGTCTCCCGCGTAATATAAGATTGGAAGACTTCCATTATATTAGCCAATAGCTCCTCCTAAGTAGTATTCTATTGGTAAACCTCTTTGGAGGTTAGCCCTACCTCTTATCATATAAAACCCTTGTAAACTTAAGATCGAGGAATTCTGAGCAAATATTGTCTTCTGAATAAATCTAAAGTAATACAGCTCCTTTTGCTCTCCGCCACTGCGTCATACTGGGTTTCGAAGACGGGCAAGCAAAACACGTTGAGTTGCTGTGATCACGTCCTTCTTCTACGATCGATCCCAGTGCAAGAATCATCATTCAACGTCAGATTGCACCGCCTTTCAAACTACTAAGTAGTCCTTTCTCACCAGGAGGGATTCCGTTGCGCCGATTGCCTGATCACTTTGCTTTTGTGCTCCATCTACAGACTGGGAGTCATTGGTTCCATAATCAGAGCTGCAAGGCCAGAAGGTAACAGAAAATCAACAATAATTTCATCGTAAAAAAATATAAGTGCTTTTATATCCGTAAAACTTCATTATTATGAAAGAATTCAGCTTTATTTCTTTTGATGCTATCTTATTATTTTCGTAGGTCAAAAACTACGAGCAAACTCCATTATTTTCTCCACTTGGAACGACTTTTAAAAGGTGATCAATAAATTACTACCACTCGAAGTAACAGCATTATTTGACTCGTGTCTTAATAAAGAAGTTGAACTAATAGTTAGCCCATTGGATATGCTTTAATAAGGACAGTGAGTTTAGTAATAGGTGACTTCTAATAAGTGTCTAAAGAGTTTTACCAAGGGTATGACAAATAAGGCTTGAGAAATGGTTGAGCATCATCGATTATGTACATTTCTTTTTGTTTTGAATGAGTTAATTTGGTATTAATTGATGAATACTTGACATACTTGGGAAATTAGCCTAAGTAACAGAAAAAGAAGGAAAAATAATTGGAATATTATTGCTTTTTAAATAAATATATAAAAAGTAACGAGGCCATTTGTGTCTTTGATAGTTTGAAAAAGGCTTTGCATCGTTAGGTTAAAGTGTAAGAATGTATTCAAGTTACATGTACCAAAACCCATACGGAGAAATTACTTGTTACTTCGATGGTTTCGTTAAGCAAGGACACATCACTGCCATTGAAAAAGAATGACTAAATAATCCTAAGAACGAAGAAGATTAAACATACAGTAAATAGAAAAAACACCGGGAAAATTACCGAAGCGAACAATCTTTAAACGCCCTAAATAAAACATAATACTACCAGTACCGCTATGGGACAAAAAAAGGACGAATTATTACCCTCAACAAGGGAGATAACGTGGAAGAGGAAGGAGGCAACCTTCAAATGGAAGAAAAGCATTTACAATCATTTAAGAAAAATGCTCAAGGAACAAGTGGAATCATGAAAGTACACCATAAGAATGTCCCGAACAAAATCTATGAAGAAATACTAAAGATATTTAATCTAGGAATTAATATGAGATACTATGCATCTCACAGCATTTAAATATAATTTCTGCATTGAAGATGCAGAAATAATTTTCCTACACATCCCGGGAAACTTAATCACCAAATATATAGCTACCGCCCAATCTCTTTACTCTAGTTTCTAGGGAAATTCTTCGAAAAGATCTTGAACGAAAGATTGAAAAAAACTCGAGCAAACTGAATTCATGAGCCAGTGCGAGACGGAAACGGGAGTGGCGATAATTAACAAATAAAAGAAGGCACATAAGCATCAAGAGGCAATAGAGTGGACGTAAAAATGGCATGTTGTTAAGGCATTCGGTAAGGTATGGATGCCAGGCTTAAAAATAAAACCAACAGCCTAAACATGAAGCAACACATGAATAAATTCATACTCTGTTACATGTACAACAGAAAATCCCAGTTAAAAATTACAAGATATACAGTTCAAGACTTAACTTAGAAACGAGCTTCCCTCCAGGCGGTTGTCTCAGTCCAATCTTCTATATCGTCTACACTAGCGATCTAACTCAGTCGATACATGAGGATGTAACCCGCATACAACTAGCCGATGATGTAACCCAAATAATTAAAAGTGAGCAAAAAAGCCAGAGATCTTGCACAGATGTCAGCCAGAGAAATAAGAAACATCGATGAATACAAAAAGAGAAACAAAATAATAAAGTAGGAACAAATTTAATATAATGGCATTAGACCCAATTAAATGAGCATAAATAAAAGTAGTTGAAGAATGTTATCCCTAGGCTACGGAAGGTAAGAAAAAAACAGCCAATAATCTATCCTGAATCAACAAACACATGTTGTATATGGACCATACACACCCAAAAGGTCATATCCCATTATCCCTATAAACACGTTGAGTGAACACAAATTAAATAAGCTCAAATAATTTAAAACTGATGTAAAAATTCATAAGCAAGAGAAAGGACGACAGTGCGCAGTGGAAATCCACTAAATAACAAAGTTGAAACCATTGAACCAGACGCTGTATGAACGCACAATAAACATATAACAAATAAATCGCCCGAATACGTCCTGAACATGAAATACACTAATTTATCTTACCTGAAGTAGAAATTCAGTAAGTTTGCAAAAAAGCACGATTTGATGACAGCAAGAAAAGTCCAACTCTAAATGTAAACCAAATATACCGATGAACACAAAGCAGAAAATGACCACAATAAGAGACACAAGAAGAAACCAAAACTAACTAAACAAACGTGCGTGACAAAGCACAAAAACTACTAAAATAAATAGAGAGAAACGCTCAAATAAAAAAACATATATAACAGAGGCTTGTAAACTTAAAATAAAACATTAAACGAAGAACAAAAATCAAGCGACTCCCCTGAGACTTATGTCAAAAGGGAAGAAGGGGCAACCAGAGGAAATAGTCCAGATGATATTAATCTAAAAATCCCTCTTATCAAATGATTGGAGTCACGTGCTGATTTATAGTAACATGCCGCAAAAAAAACGTTGAACAGTTGATATTACTGAGAGGAGACATCACTATTAGGAAACGTAACCTAGAAGGAAAACTCTTCTCAGATCACCACAAAAAGTAGTGTGGTATGCAAGAAACTCGAGTCTTGGTGGCAGAATCTACACACGGCAAGAACTAAATGACGAGCTTCTAGAAAGTTAACCCTGACTGAAAATTCAAGAGATTATCAAATTTAATGAATATACACACGAATTTATAATCTTTTGTGAAAATAGAAAAGATGGCCTCCAAATATATCAGAAAAAATAGTTATTGGATTTGGTACAAGGGTACTAAGGGCCACAATACAGAGGGACGCTTTCATTAACGTACAAATTTGCTTCCATTGCTTTGTAATGGAGGAACGTACCAAAACGGACTGAGCCAAAAAGACCATGTTATATGTTCTGAAAGTGGCGCAGAAGGGCACACTTTCAGAACTTGCCAGGAGGAGGAGATAATCAAGAAAAAGGAAACTGAAGGGATAGCTAAAAAAAATGACATCAAAAACGCCAGTAAATTCGATCACACCACCAGGAATGGAGACTCAAATCAACCTAGAATGTATAGTAAACGTAAAGATTTAGAGTGTATTTAATATTCTCATATTAAGAATATAACAAACTAAAAAAGCTATGCCATTTCACTAAATATGATACTCAATAATAATTGGCTTTTACCAATGAAGTTCAGTAACGAAGTAAACTCATCGTCTCTCTTAAAAAATTATATAACGGAAGATAGCAAGAAAGATTTGATCCCCAAAATAAAAGAAACAAAATGTCGAAACTGAAACAGAACTCTAACTCGGAATTAAGCATTAAAGAATCCACACAGGAAGTGAGAGCGACCAGGAAAGAGATTATGAATGCTGTCGCTGAATACACACATAAAAGTATTAACAATATTATTTACATCAAATTCAAAGGGAAATAATTTGACTGCTAACAGAATATACGGAGTACATCAAATGATAAGAAAAGTCACATATGCTTATTACCATCTAACGACCACAGGTCGTTCTAACCAAAATAGATATTCGCGCATACAAAATTGGTTTCTATGAATAATTTGCTGAAAACCGAAACGACACGCGCCGTTGAAGATGGAATAGACTACGCTACTCTAGTGACAGGTGTTCCCGGAATAACCTCCCTGTCTTGCGTCCCTTACCCGAAGGCCCAAAGTTACATGAATAAAACTACTTAATTTAAAAGAAACGTAAGAAGAAAGAGATAATCCAAAATACCTGATAACAGGGAGGTGAAGCAATAACCCACGTAGGAAACGCAGGCGAAAGAAGCTCGGCGACGATGAATGAATTTAATCCAAGTTCACAAGGCTGAATGAGATGACTGCGATATCGGGACGAAAGGCATCAAGACCACGGGACGCGATGACTCGAAGGCCCAACAATCCAAGAGAAGGAATTAGAGATGACAGAATTCCCAAAAGAGTATATGACGTGGTGACTAGGGGAGAGCTTTTCCGTACCTGGTGTGAACGACTTCCCAGAGAAGAACACTTGCAAACGTAACTGGAAGAGCACAAATCGATGCAGCCGACAGAGGGGCAGCGATAACGATGACAGGAATCAATGGCAAACAATCCTTGCTGCACGAAAAAATCCAGTACTGGTCTCCCAAAATGAACGTTAAAGGTAAGTGACAGAAAACCATTCAGCGGAGCAATCAAGGCAGAATCCTCCCACAGAATAAATTAAAAGGCTTCACGGCACCATGTATATCCGTAAGGCCTAAGGATAAAAAGGGAAGTGCGGCACAAGGGAGGGAGGGGGTGAGTCGCTTTTCCTACGTAAATTAGGCAGGTAAACTACAGAAATTTAGGCCAAAAATGGTAGCCTTGAAGCGGGTCGACCTGCGTGCAATAAACACCGTAAACTAAGATGAGAAAGGGAAGGCATGGAGAAACGAGGGCCTACCTTTTACAGAGATTTAAAAATAAAAAAAACCCAATTCCAAATCAAACAATAATCTTGCATCCAGAGAGGAAACAGCAGCCCAATCTACTTTTACCATCGGAAAACTAAAAACAAAAATTAATCGAGAGCGGAAGAACGAGAGATGGAAAAACAGATAAAAGTAATCGCTCGAGGGTACCAAGAAAAGAGAAAATCCCAAAACTACATCATGCATAAAGAAATAACAAATTCTGCAGATTACAAACAGGGAGAAAAATAAAAAAAATCTATACGGAAATATTTTTATAAAAATATATCCTGATATAAATTTGATTTCAGAAATAAAAAATGAAACTATGGAACTATAATATCAGGAGAAATTCGATGGAGCCGCCCTTGCGACTCTAAAGGAGTTGGACTATACAGGACGAGTGGACGCTTACGTTTTCAAAGAAGTAGATTTTAAACTCACTTGTCTTATAGTAGCAAAGGAATATCAATCCCCCAAAAGAGAGCGTTTACCGATTGCTAGTTTTATGAAAGTATTAAACAATAAAAAACCGGTCCTTATTATGGGTGACTTAAACACACTCTGCACGGAAAACGGTCATAGAAATACATACAGAGAATTCCGGTTATCTACGGACGATGCTAATTTGGAGAATGACTCAAAGGCTCTGGCTAGAATACCAAACTTACATAAAAAAAATGAGGCATTAAAACCTGATATATTCCTATCGAATTCCATCTTCTCTAAAATTACTATACATATACCGTAAACTCATGGACATCCTATTTAGCGAGCGACTATAAAACCTCCTTTCGCACCTTTAACCAGCTTCCCATACAAAATTCAAAAAAAGAATGGAAGGTTTATAACCTTGTAGACTGGAAGAAATATAACATGATCCAAATAGGATAAGTACAAAACGCATTCAATGAGGCGATGCTGGAAGAAACTGATGAAGAGCTACATACAAATAGAGAAGCTCTGATAAGCGCAGATAATGAAACAGTCCTTTGAAGAACTCCTAATAGAACCATCCACAGAGGTGGGCACTAAATACATTTAAAGTATTTTAATGCTAAATATTAAATACATGAGAAAAAAGTATTTAGATAACAAATACTAAATACATTTTGAAAATGTATTTAGTATTTAAATACTAAATACATTAAATGTATTTAGCTACATTTTTAAATGCATTTCAAATACATGATATATAATGACAAAAATATATCTCTTAAAGTGGAATTGTATATTATAATTACTAATGTAGGATTTGATGACAATTGGACTTAGGTACTCTTAATACAAAAAAATAGAACGTTCCATAGAATGAAATTTCAGTTAGCTATTTATATCAGCATTATATTTCAATAATATCAGTTGCTAAAATGTTTCGTCAGATAAAGAACTCCGTTTTGGAGATAAGGTCAATCCTCCAAAAGAGAAGAGCCGTTCCACAGGAGCTGACGACGGAAGGTTGGTGTTGTATTTAATAAATAACTTTTTCATGTTTGGATATCTATCTAAACTTTGAAGTGTTTTACTTTAATCTTGAAGGTAACTGAACATTTCTAAATCACTGGTTGATCGTGTTTGAGTGGATATATAAATCCAAAATAACCGTCACTGTGCAATACACCACTGTATGATTCAGCTTCGGGTTCATCTGCTAAATTCTCAATCAGAATTGAATCACAATAGTTTAACAGAGTCTTGGCGGCTTGAACTGTCCCATGAGATAGTAATATCTAACCAGCGGAGTTTGAAGAATAGGAGCCAAAACTGAGACATACTCCCCAAGAAATTCAATTTCGTGACTTCTGAACATTTGAAGTTCTAGGGACATCATGAGTTGATGTAATTTTTCCTTGTGTTTTAAAAGTAATGACAATGCATCAAACAGAGAGTTCCACCTTGTAATGCAAGGTATCTTTAATGAGTAGTTGATAACAGTTTCAATAATCTGTGCTGATTTTGGAGGACTGGTTTTATTCCATAATGCTGAGCATTTCCCCAATGCAGCATGATTGATATTTGCAAAGGAAGATATTTTCATTTCTTGTTTTGCATCAGTTGTGGCGACGACACTGAGGGTGTGCGAAGCACAGTGCATATACTTAGGTAGGCTGAGACTGCATGGGTCAGACGAAATGTCTTGTTCCTGATCTAAGAAACTTCTCATTAAGAAACTATCCTCCCGCTCGTGCTCACCATGATCTTCTTCACCTACCTGGATTCCATAATCTGAATCTGTGGACACATTTGCAGCAGTGATTTGCAAATTACTTAAACGCTGATGATTTTCTGCAGGGGGATATCGTATTCATTGATGATATTCTCCATATGTTCAGCAATCTTGATGTTGTTATGTTCTCCTTTGAAGAGACAGAATGCCAATACTCCACTCTGGCGGGAAATAGCAGTTCCTCAAGCTGAAAAACCCTTGAAAAAACAGTCTAATATTTGTCTCATAAATGTTTCCATAAATATTACATATTAATATAATCGAGATAAATTCCACTAAAAAATAGGTCTGTTTTCAGCCAAGAGCTGATAACTCCTAACTGTAAAGACATTTTTAATTACATATTTCATAAAGAGCAAAATCTTAACATAACCAATGCACTGTAACGGTGAAAAAACTACGGTCACGAGTTGACCAAATATCTGCAGTAAGACATAAGTAAGAGGTGCTGTTCAGTTTAGTCTTAAGTAGAACTCTTGTCACTTTCTCTTCTTCTATAAGATTTCGGCCTAGCGTCCGCCTTGAAATGACGTCAACTGAAAAATTTAGACCTGATGTAGTGGAATATGTGATTATTTTGGGTGAAATTGATTTTCACGGTAAAATGAGAATATATGGTATGCATAAAAAATTTTATATATAAAATGTAACTATATGAATATCATATAGGTATATAGGACTTGTACACTAGTTCATAAATATATTATTAGTCATTCATATTCAGAATTATATAGTAAAATATTGACCTTCAGTATTGTTAGGAATATATCGATTATCTAGCTTTATTTCCTACATTTTTGACCGGCGGGCATGCTAGTTGTGACATAATGATATACAGGTATTGCTTCTATAACGAAATACATGGCTATAGAAATTCATCTAATAACTACATATGATGGATCAATAATTGTAATAATTATTCCCGACAAAATTATTCAATAATATCCTCAATTAAATTATAGCGCACTTTAAAAATATATGTATGTGGATACTCATGAAATTATTGCAATATATTAACTTCTGTTTTTTGTATATGTCTTCCTTTATTTAACTTCGTTATATAGCCTAGGTAGTCACCAATGATCCAAACGCTTTAGTATTTGATCGTTATAAGAGCTTAACCTGTACTTGTAATACTATAATTGTAAACAATATTTGTAACTCAGAACTCACCTTTAATTAATCTCACAAAAGCTCGTTGTTCCATGGTTGATAGGGGATGCACACCTTGTATGATAAAATCTGCAATCAGCTTATCAGCAACACATTGTTTGACCTTCTTAGTATTCACCGCAAAACACTCAGGTTATGTCTTTACTTTAACACCGCTGCATGAAGGACCATCGTCTAACACTGACCATTTCCTTTTCAATCTTTTCTTTGAGCTGTCAGATAGTTATCCGCTTTTTGCACCAAAGCAGGATGCTTTATTTGTTGATAGATTTACATGATCAGATAAGTGAAGGACATTTGTTTAACGTTGCCATAATTCACGTTAAATTCAATCATCATATACTATAAATAAAGGTGTTGCAAAAGGAAGCAGGTAGGTTCGTGCATGGGAAACTTACGCTACTTAACATTAACGTTAACTACTAGCAACCTTGCCAATTTTTAAAAGTAAGAAATAGTGAAACTTGTCAATTCAATTAATTTTCATATAATTAGCTTTAATAAATTTTTACCTTTAGATGAATGCGTAGATTGGAAGTAGCATTGATCGCCGCAGAGATTTCGCCATTGTATGATGTACATATACACTTCACCTTCTTCCGTCGGAAGATTTCACTCTAAAAACTTTACTATCTAGTAAATGATGAGTATAATTACAGGATTCTTTATCTTCCCCGTCTTTATTATTTTATAATCTCTCCATTCCACAATCTTTCGAAGAAGCTGAAGTTGCCATTCAGGAGTTGAACTTACGCTAAGCGCAATCACTATACAACTGAACACCACTCTAACCATTTGTTAACTGAATTTGAATTAATGCAAGCAATCTTCCCTCACCGGCTCACACAGTCAACCGTTTGTGTAATAGAAATTGTGACAAGCGAAAACATGCATAACACGTTCTTAACAGCTATATAAACGTATTATCAGTAAAGTATTTGCCAAAAGTATTTAAATACATTGTATTTAAATACTTTCAAAAGTATTTAAATACATGCTTTCAAATATATTTACAAATCAACTACAATTAAATAAATGTATTAAAATATAAAGTATTTAAATATTGCCTTCCTCTGACGATCCAAAACTTCATATGATCTCCTGAAATGTCTAACAAATTAAAAATTAAAGAACAATTTTTGAATAGATAAGTAGAAATAGACTATCCAGAGAATCATGCAGCCAATTTAGAAGGAAAACGTGGGAACTCAGGGCAATGATAATTGATCAGCTAAGCGAAGAATGGAACGAGCTGATCCATAATGTAGAATAAGAGAGATTACACAAAGCTTTTAGAAATGGGTTAACATATTGATAATCGTATCAATTGTGAGGTTCTGATTCCATCTCCCCCTAAAATGGCCTATTATATTCACACATCTACATCTCAGTGGAGTAGATTTACCATATGTACATGAGTATAAACTATTATGAATTTCCCTCCACCTCACCCTAAATTGGAAAATGCACGTTGAATATTTAACCAAAATGGCAAACAAATGTTTATCTATCATCCCAAGCAATTTAAATTCAGTGTCAAAACTATGTTTACACTCTATACTTGGTTCATTCTTTCCAATTTGGAGTACGCTGTGTCCGTATGGCATTCAGGATTGACGACAGAACAGACATTCCGTATTGAAAGAATGCAAAAGAGAGTTTTCCGTATGATCCTTGTTGATCATTATACTGAGTATGAAACAGCGCTTGGTATTCTTAAGACTTCGAGACTTCATGAAAGGCTGGATCATCTCTATATTAAGTCCACGAGGGCTATCTTGGGCTATGAATGACATAGGAACCTTCTACCACGATACCTAGATCAAGTACACCATCGGGATATTAAGAGGGGTTCAAGAACTCTCAGATCTCTCAGGGGCTGAACCACACGGTATCACAACTCTACAATTCCTTACTTAGCGAGATTGTACAACTCAACGATATGCTTTGAGCCTATGTGATTGTAAATCACTGTAATAAAATACCTATAAACTTTATTTTGTTCAAAATATCAGTATTAATTATAATTATGTACAAATATTATTAGTATATAAGTTCAATTTTGTTAACCATGTCTCTATGTTCATAAATATAGTAGGTTTTTATAACTTTCTTGGAAATAAACTATTTATTATCATTATTATTATTATTAACCCAGTTAAGGAAAAGATGAGAATCAAAATTGAAAGATGAAAATGCTAGAGGATGCAGCCGAAGTTGAAAAATTTAAAATTACTTTTGAAAACAGAAGTATAGAGGAATTTAAGAAAATAATCGAACAAATATACTCGCACCACTTTGTCTAAAATAACAAGCATACCAACGATGGAGTCGATGGCATAATTACCACCGAAAAACTTAGAATAAGCTAAGTAACTTTCAACAAAACGTGGCAGGAAGAACAATACTTACTAGGGAAAATTAAGTGGGTGTCCCAAATAACATTTTGGAAGGGTTAAAGAATGTTTTCAATATGTAACTAAATACAGGATATTTTCCTAACGATCTGAATGTACGAGATGATTTTCATGCCGAAACATGGAAAGTACCAAGTCTGGTAGAATATTACCGACCTATTTCCCTGATTGATTTTATCAGGATGGTGAACGAAAAGATCTTGAAACGCAAACTCGATAAACACGTCGAAGAAAACAATTTTTACGAGTCTTAATCTGAATTTCACGAAATGGCCCTGTATCTAAATATTTGGACAAAATTTGTCCGAGGAGTATTGAAGACTGTCGTGGTATGACCAGGTGTACGCTGTTATATGCGCGCTGGCCTGCTGGCCGACCGAAATTAAGGCTACACCTGGGTAAGGCTCTAAGATTGCTTTAACTACACAGTTGGTAGGCCAAGGAATATTCAAACACGGTTAGAAAAATATACTTTAATAGGACTAAAGATTACATACACATATACGGCAAGTTAAATTGCAATGCAACTAAATATTGACGGTTCAGGCTAAGATGATTACAATTATGCAAGTTTAGAGTAAAGGAGATCTTTGAGGTTCGACGCGGCAAAGGGCGGGAGGAGAGTGACGAAGCGGGAGTTAAATCCCTTTTACCTTTATCTGCGGCGAGTAGGACCGGGGAGGTAAGTTCAGCCTTGAACTTGTGAGCGTCTCACAAGACGCTCAATCCATCTTCGGAAAATTGAAGATCGGGGCCTCTTATCCTTCAGAAGCAAACGAAGGATACTTTGTGGATGGATTTTCAGATCCTTAAAATCCGAAGACGTGATGAGAAGGGATGAAGCGTGCGTAAAACTATCTCCACAAACAACACTGAGTGACGACTAGCTCTTCCTTGGCTCTTCGAAAATCACTCAATTCTTCTCTGGACGATAATATAGTCGATTCCCTCTCGAATAACGAAGAAGTTAGCGGCTAACGTACTGGACACCGGCTTCAGAAATAATCTGCCTGTGAATTCCGATTATTGAATATATACTCCGAAATTATCTAGACGGGGAGAGAGGTTCATCGCCAACAGACTTCCCTAATTGCCTTAGGTCGCAATAAGGGTGCATAACGGGAAGTCATAATTTCCCCTTAAAGGTCTTTCCATTGTTCTCATTTTCACAGTATATAGGGCAGATAAATGCAAGGCTACGAACTGGACGTAAGGCTGATGAAATTCACCTGCGAAAATGGCGTTTCACCCTAGCGCGTATTGTTTGGGGCAGATGGTCAACGGCGAAACTGGGGAAGTCAGGAAAGGGGAGGGTAGAGATGACAGGAACTGAGGTAGGAGAATGTGGGAAGAGAAAAAACGAACTCCTTTCATCTCTCCTTATTCTTCTACAAATACAAAATACTTCAAATCGGGTTAAACTCTGGGACTCCGACTTGGATATATGTATATGCATATATGCACAAACGGAACCACCAAAGATCGAATCCCGGTGTCCCAAAGGTGGGTGCCTCGTTAAAATTCTATATCATAGCTACACAGCAGTTATTCTCATTCCTGGCACTGAAGAGTGGATGAATATCCAATTTAAGAACGACATTAGACAATTGATTGTGGCACAGTGCAGGAATCATAAAATGCAAGCAAGAAAGACAATGGGAAGAAATCATTATGTACGAGAATGAAAAAAAAACTGAAAAAAATATCAAAATATACGTAGATGATGAAAAGTATAAATAGATAAAGTAGCGATTGCCAAGTGTTGTAATGACTGGAACGAAATCTGCTTACAAGAAACACGTAACTGGCCGAATTCAGAAAGGAAAACTATGATGAAACTACTATACGAGCTCAGATGGCTCAATTAGATAAACAGAAACCAAATGTACCAAGCAATTATTCAAACTTCATAACTAATATGAGAAGAATATAAATACGGAAACTGAGAGATCTACACGAAGAAACCGGAATTGAGCCTTAAAATAAGCTAATTAAGAAAAGAACATGATACTCGTAAGTTATTAAAAAAACAAGAGAAGAGATTGGCGAGGAATTAGCCAATCAAATGCCGCAAAGGGTGAGGTGTGGATCCCAGCTTTGATTGCAAATTAGCATGACGGCAATGACAAAATTTCAAGATTTGAATACACATATAGAAAAATAACCAATATTCATTGCAGTAATTATTAATCACGGAGCATAAATCAACGAATATGAAAAAGGAAAAGAAACCAATCAGAAAATTAGACACAAACATAAGAAGGTAAAGACTATTAAATCAATTTTCTGAAAATCTGGTAATGAGTTAATTAGAATATATATATATATATATATATATATATATATATATATATATATATATATATATATCAAAGAAGTACAGTAACATACATGTAAGTGTAGGAAAGAAACTAGTGTTAGGATCCATTTATTCGCAAAACTTGGTTTCTCGAATAAATTGAACCTAACACTGTGCTTTTTTTCCTACACACACACACACATATATATATATATATATATATATATATATATATATATATATATATATATATATATATATATATATATATATATATATATATATATATCACTCGAGGAAGCCTTCTAATCGGCCTGAAAACCAGATTTCAAAGGAACCTTTTTATGCTGGTCTCGTTTCCTCACATAGAAAACTGTTATTATTAATATGACAGCTTTAGGTGATTACCTAAAGCTAACGCCTCCACTTTAATGTCATTCGCCTGATATTATATATTTTAGTATTTCAGTTTTCTTCGTCAATTTTTCTTATTTTCTGGCTGAAGATGATATGGGTATGTACATATCGAAACTCGTCCCGTTCTACTAAATTTTATGATCCAAAGCAGTGTTTTTTCCTGTACTATATCTACATATATCTAAAATCTGTAAATGATTATATTCTACCGCAGGAACGTGCGCTGGGTTTAGACCGTCGTAGAGATCAATTATTATTATTATTATTCTTATCATGGTGGACACTGCCGTGACGAAAAGCTGTTTAAAACCATTGAAAACAATATCTAACAAACTAATTTTATCTTTGAGATAACAACCAAAAGAATATATCGCATCTACCTTTCGTAAGTGAGTAATTTTGCTACACCATGCATTTTCAATAAAGAATTGAATAAAAAACTAGGCAAAAACAGGCTTGACGCCATTTCATTTTTCTAGAACCCAAAATTAGACGTAGTCTGGTTTATCATTATTGAGTAAACAAAGAATGTATTAATTATTGTGACGCATCAAACAACTGATTAGACGAAAGAAGAAAAAGAAATGGATCAAGAATATTTGGATAAACACCAAAGACACCAATGAAAGTAAAGACAACTCCACTAAAATCAGTGTAGATGGAAGATAACCACCAGAGGTCCCGCAACAAATATCCCTTCCATTAATTTGACACAAAAAAGTAGCACACATTAGATGCCAAGAAAATACACCTGACGATCGCCCGCAACAAAAATAAAACATCACACCTAAAGATATAGAATTGGAGTAGGGGCATGGCTATTTCTATAAGATACTTCGTTTCGGGAGGTCATACAGCCCCTTCATTACCGGAAGATCACGAGCAGAACGGCAAAATTATGATTGGCTATAGGAATAGATTAACTATACTAGCACAAATCCTGCAGGGCTTGCAGAATAACGAGTTTAATGTGTATATCTTATATTGAAAAATTGACTTTTACATACTTCTTCTCTAGGAAACTGGCGTTCGTTACGGCAACCGACACAGGATATTTAGATAGAATGTTATACAAAATAGTGACTGTAGAGAGATACGATGGATATCTGATAGCTGTTATTATCTCTTCAGTTATAGGCAAGAGGAGTCCTTCCAGTCTATGATACTGAAGGTTTCCACTAGGTGTATAGCGATAGGCACGGGCTACCAACTATCTTGCCGAAAATGCCGATTTATCCACGACATAATCTCCCTATTCAGAAAAATCTGTATATTCCTTTTCGGCTGCAGACCTGAATGCGAAGACTATGGCAGCTAGGTACCCACGAGCGTATAAACGTAGGAAAAATATGCATTATCTGATAAGCACAAAGAAAGAATGAGGAATGACTTTCCTAGATTCCTATACCTATACAAGGCCACTATGTCAAATATCGTTTTTGAGATGCAAACTTCCCTTTTCTCCACCATATTATATCCCGGACACCTTGATCGCTCAAAGACCACATTTTTACGCTTAATACTGTAGAATCTCCGGCCATTCCTCTCCCTACACGAACCTTGAATAGCTACATTAACGGTGAATAGGTTCGTATAAACATTGTTCCATGTTGATCTCCCAAACGAACATGTAACCGCTGATGAAATTGACGTAGAAATGACTGCTATCAACATTTGTATCTCTAGGGCTGTCAAGATAGCCATCATGCAAACTTCTAACAAGATCCTAATTCAAACTAGAAATTCACAATAACCTACATATACATCCTTAATCTGGTGTTATGGGTGGTGTGGAAGGTCCTGTTATTTGTTTGTTCAAAGGTAACAATTTGTGGGTAAATATAAGCGTGTGTAATGAAGAGTCCTTGTGTCTGTTGCACTACTCAAAATCACCCGTCAAGGGCAGTCTGCAGGATAGGGTTCCGGTAGAGTTGACTCGACCGGTAACAAGGACTTTAAGTAGTAGGCCTACTTTACGCCCCTGTTGAATTAGTTCTGACTCCTTATACTTTATCACAGGGGACTATGCGTCAGACTGGGCTTACCGAAGGTGTCTTCGTTATCGGGGTAAGAAAAGGACTTCGAAATGACGCGGCAAAGCAATCAAATTTATTCTTAAATTGGCCTACTAAAAAGGGGAAAGCGTAAACGTCTCGAGTTCTTTTCAGTCAGCGAGTAGGCTTCTTTTTTACGGGAAGTATAAAGTCTAAGGGCGATAGGATTTAGGCATGGTAGCATGATTTCGTAACGCTACCAAGAGACTGATTGATTCTCTGATTTGTCTAATTCTTATTGACTGATCTTGACTAATTTTTTTACTTCTCGGTCTGTCTATCTATATTGTGCGCCACCTCCAAGGGGCGTGACCTTGTTTGTTCGTTAATTCCCCCCCTTGGACGGAGTTTTGACAGCTATGTGTACCTGTTGTACCTACATATTTCCCATGCCGTAGATTTATCTTAATTATAAAGAATCACTTGTCTCTTACATTTCTGTTGGAAATTTTGCTGGTCAAAGCCTGTATTAGTTCAGTTTACCTGTTGTCTTCCGTTGTGATTTTTTGGGCTGATATTTATTTTCAACACGCGTATGTTTGTGTGCGCGCAGGAATGGTATTTGTTCAGGTGGTGGCCTTTGATAGCTGTTTCCGGTGTGTGTATGTTCATATTTTTCCGCGTGACTCTAACGACCGCTTGCTTTATATTTAATATATATAAATATATCTATATATATATATATATATATATATATATATATATATATATATTTCTTTTCTAATTCTCTTTGGTTCTTAATTTACTACATGTGGCATATTATTTGCTTAATTTACCCAAATAGCCATTTTTAGGGTTTGATTGATTCACCGAGCGTCCATTTGTAGAATCGCTGGATGGGCCTACGAAATCTTCCAATTTGGCTGCCACAGGCATAACTAATTTACAACATGAGCACCACAGGCTATCCAAATCCAATTTACAACTTGGAAATCCAACAGCTCAGGCTGTAGCCTAACTCAATGCTAACGCAAGGGATGAGAGTAAAATGTTATCATGGTTCATTTTCTGACATTTTTCGAATTTGTTCAGTTCTTTTCCTTTCTTATCATGTAAGAAATCGATTCTTTTAAATTTGTTCACAAGTTAACGGATCACGTTATGTGTAAATCGAGTTTTTTTAAAAAATTTTTAGAACATTTTTCCTACTTGATTAAATTTCGCTCCTCTGATACGATCTATCAAAACCCAAATCGGCTCTTCTGTATTCATTATTAATGGGTATGAAAAGGATTGCAAAACAAATCAAAACTTTGGGACACCCTCTACATGGAATACTACAATTTTGTGCACAGCACAATTCGAGTATGAGGAATATAATATAACAAGATTTTTATATACAAGTTTTCAATTTCATCAAAATATGCATTCAATTTTAGGACACACGGGAATTTATATATATATATATATATATATATATATATATATATATATATATATATATATATATATATATGTATATATATATATATATATATATATATATATATATATATATATATATATATATTATATATATATATTTATATATATATATATATATATATATATATATATATATATATATATATATATATATATATATATATATATATATATATATATATATATATATATATATATATATATATATATATATATATATATATATATATATACGGGTGGGCCAAAATTCACTGAGGGGTTTGGGATTTTAATTGCTTCTTTACTTTTGTAACTAGAGTTATCGAATCTTAACACAATATGAGAAGATTATGGAAATTTATTCGCACAAAGTTACAAAAGACGAAAAATCACTCATATATGAAAAATGCCGTCTCTTAAATGGCTTCCACTTTCAGCTTCACACATCCGTGCCCTTTCCAAGACATGCTCCATGCCGGCTTTAAGGGTTTCCCTGTTTCGGTTCAATGTCCTGATTTCATTTGTGATGTTCTCCTTCAATTGTTCCAGGGGTTCTGGTTTGTCGACATACACCTTCCTTTTGAGATACCCCCACAAGAAAAAGTCAGGGCTAGTCAAGTCTGGGATGGTTAGTTGACATTTTCGTAGCGAGGAATAATCCTTTCTCCAAAACATTGCCTTAGCAACTGTATTGTCTCTCTTGCCGTATGACCAGTTGCCCCATCTTTCTGGAACCACGAATCTGGCCTATTTTGAATTGCCGGGCGCAGAAATTTTTCGATCATTGTCCTGTAACGTTCTCCAGTCACAGTGACAGCGTCACCATTATCGTCCTTAAAGAAATAAGGCCCGATTATCTCATCTGCTGTCATTGCACACCATACCCTGCACTTTATGGGGTGCAACTCTCTTTGGTGTAATGCTCTCAAATTCTCAAAGCTCCAAAAACGGCAATTTTGTTTGTTAATGAATCCATTGAGATGGATGTGAGCTTCATCAGACATGATCAATTTTTGCGTAAAATTTGGGTCATTTCGTGCCAATTCCTTAATTCTGAGCCCGTCCATAATCTTCGGGTTACAACTGTTGAACAAACTGCACTTTGTAGGGAAAAAGATTGAGGATGTGGAGAACTCTTCGCAGCGAAGTTCGTGATATCCTAAGTTGTCCGGAACGTCTTCGAGTCGACGTTCTAGGATTTTGTTCAACACTCCCTCGCACTCTTTCCCTGGTCTCATTGTTTATGACAGTGCTAGGTCTCCCAGCTCGTGGAAGATCACTCATTGCTCCTGGTTCTTCCAAACGACGAACTATGCTCATATACTTTTTGTCTTAGAATAATTGCCCCCTGACGTTGATAGAAGAATTTCACAACTTGGATACGTTGTGCGACGCTATACTTCTCCAAAATTAATTTCCAAGTCATAATCTATGAAAAAATACCTGAAAAAGAAACAAAGAAAACTATTAGTGGCATAATGATCACATATTGCAACCCATCAGTGACTTTTGGCCCATTCTGTATATAAATTTTATATGCGAAACCAGGTTTTGACGGAAACATCTATCATCGTCAGTAGCTGGTGGACAAGTGAATTACAGAATTTGCCTGACGTACAAACACACAAATCAATGGGGCTAAGGTGGATGATGCGGGACTGTAGCAGCATTTTTGAGAAGCGGAAGTATGAATTTCTTGGTTATTAAGGTATTAGTATCAAATTGGCCGTCGGAAGTATTAAGGTTGGGAATTTCTTTTACAAGTGCCGATTCAATTAAGCCTCGATGTATATAATTGTGAGACTTATAAACTATTTTAGCATTATCAATATCAAGTTGATAATTTTCATTGGACATATGTAGAAATAAACTCGAGAAGAGGGCACCACGTCGCATATCGCATTTATGTTCATTCATTCTCATGGAAAATATGCTGCTTTCACCGATATATACTTCATTACATTATTTGCAGGGAAAAAATGAACTCCCTGCTTTTTATCGATCGATCTATTATTGGATAAGCTATTTCTGATCGTATTCTCGTACTGAAAGGCAACATTGATGTTGTTGTTCCGTGCCAACTTTTTGAAATTGATTAACTGGGGAGAGTACCGGAAGGTAACATAATATTTGTCACATCTGTTTTCCTTATAATTAGCTGGGGAGTAAGAGATGGTTCTGGCTTTATAGTTACACTTTTATATGAACCAAAGGGGATATTGAAGCTAAATGAATATTTGGATGATTATATTAATTTCGCCTTGAAAGAAACAAGGATCACAAATGCGATATGTTCTCAGGAACACGAAAAAAACTAGAGACCTTTTAACGGATACATTGTGACACGAGAAAAAATGAATATTAGAATTAGAATTAGTTGGTTTCCGGTAGACGGAACAATATGCTTTGTCGTTTATTTTAAATATTTCTACATCCAGAAACGGCAATGAGTTATTTAGTTCCCATTCTACTTTAAATGTAATGGTTGGGTTCATCTTATTCAATTTTTAAAAGAAAGAATAAAATCTGTTATAATTGGTAGGCTATGTGGCACATATATCGTCTACATAGCTGAACCACGTTATGGGATTTGGTAAAATGAGGGAAAAGGAGGTGCTTTTCATAATCCGCTATAAACAGATTGCATAATATCGAGGAAAGGGCATTACCCATACTCATGCAATATTTCTGCCTGTAAAAACAATCTTTAGCTCTGAACACATTGTCCGTCACACACAAACGAACCAACTTTACAATATTATTACATGGTAGGGGTAATGTTAGGTTAGACAAAGGTAGGTTTTTCATAATTACATCCAGAGCTTCATCAACGGGACCTTTTGTGAAAAGGCTATTGACGTCAAGACTTAACAACTGCTTATCCGATAGGTCAACCTCTTTAATTATATTCACAAAATCACCAGAATGGATAATGTGAGCATCAGAAATGCTACTAATTAATTTAGATAAGATTTTCGCTAGCCATTGAGAGAGTGTGTACGCTACGCGATGTCAAGAAAGCTTTTGACAAAGTTTGAAACAGAGGCCTACAATTTACGATCCTTCAAGTATGCCTCAAAACCATTCTTTAGAAGATTTTGTGCGACTACAGAGAACATAAAGGTCCCAAATTCGAACTAGAAGCATGGTTTCCTCAAGGGGGTTATCTCAGTCCCCTTTTATAAAACATTTATGCACATGACCTACCACAACTTCTCTCCGACGGTACGATATACGTGCAGTTCGCTGACGATATTTCGCAAATTTGTACCGCCGCTTATGTTCACAGGGAATTTATTGCGAGGAATACGGCTAGGGAGATAGCTAACATCAACTCTTTCGAGAGGAGATGAAAGGTACCTACCAATGCTCCAAAATTCAAAATAATTTCTATGTTTCGCAAGATTTTCAACGATATACGTGTAGACGGGGGGCGAATTCCCTACTTCATGGAAGGGACGGTTCTAGGGCTCAAAATCAACACCAGGGGCTACACGAGTCATATCGAGCGAACAGTCGCGAATAGCAAGAGAGATTTGAAGGAATTTTTCTAGGTTCCGTGGCCTAAATCCCTTAAATAAACTCAAGGTATACAATGAGTGCATCGCTCGAGTCTCCTGTACCCGCAGGTGCCACTGAACGTAAGCGCGACGACACACATTGAAAAACTAGCCAAGATCCAGAACAAAGCGGTGCTTATCATCACAAATACCCGAAGAAGAGAATACAAACGACAAGGATCAACATGGCGCTCTATCAGAGAGCTAAGAGGATCTGGCGAGCCATTGGCACTCGGCTATCTCCGCAGTTCTCTTGTACACACCTAGACATCGAGGTCGCTCGACAAATAAACCATTCAAAAGTAGTGAGGCAAAGACTGAGGGCGACGTGACTCCAAAATACACATGACAGAATCAAACAAATCACAACAAACGGCTAGTGTAATGATCAGGTTTCTTTGGTATATATTCACATACCATCACAAAGATTACCTATTTTGAAAAAAAAATTGCGAAGAAATATTAAAAGCTAAAATTCACTTAGAAAATCTTTTCCAAAGCCCATAACGGGAACAAAACCCCCGCCATAAATAAAGGCTTGAATGCCAATAAGATCATATATAAACTAATTAAATTAACAGGTTTAATTTAATTAGCATTAGCTCTAAATTTTATAGTTTATAAAAACAAAACAAAAACAACAAAAAACGAACACAAAATACACCCAAAATTAAGGACTTGAACAAACAGAAAAACCTTTTTACTAGCGACCTATTCATTCTGTCTGCCACACCACATCTATTCTTCAAACTCACCCAATTTCACCACTTTACTCTCTCACTATCTCTCTCTTTCTCTCTCCAAATTTCACCACCTTTTAAGCCTAAAGTCTGACTATTTGACGCTCTGATCTACTTCTATGACCAAGCAGACAAAGGAAAATGAAAGTTGGAAAACGTTCTTCTTTTAATGGCGGTCAACTCGGAGATGCCGAGATGTGGGGAGTATGGTTTCAGGCTGAGGTTGCACGTTAATTGCCGGTTTGTTCATAGAAATAAGGACGGTTTCGGCCATCCGCAATCTTGTGCGGTTTTGGAGTCTCAGGATGATAGAGGTGTTCTTATTCAGCTATTTACGGTTTAGGGTAATGCCATCTTGAAGGTGACCTGACAAGGTTGTGGAGGTTACGCCGATGTACTTTGAATTTGAATTGTTTGTGATGATAAGCACCGCTTTGTTCTGGATTGTTTGTAGTTTCGCAATGTGGGTCTTGGCGCTCGCGTGTAGCGGCAGCGGGGGCTACAAGAGTCTCGAGTGAATGCATGCATTGAATATCTTGAGTTTATTTGAGAGATTTAGGTCGCAAGACCTATAAAATTCCCTCAAATCTCTATTGCCATTTGCAACAGTTGGCTCAATATGGCTTGTGTAGCCCCTGTTGGTGATTTTGAGCCCCAGAACCGTCTCTTTCATGCAGTAGGGGATTCGCTCCCCATCTAGACGTATATCGTTGAAGGTCTTGTGAAACATGGGAATTATTTTGAATTTTGGGTCAATGGTAGATATCTTCCATCTCCTCTCGAAAGAGTTGATGTTAGATATCTCCAAATTTGCGATATAACGGCAGTAAACTGTACTTATATCGTACCGTCGGAAAGATGTTGTGGTAGGTCACGTGTATAATTGTTGTATAAAAGGGGACTGAGTCAGCCTCCTTGATGGACCCGTGCTTCGAGTTTGAATTCGGGGCCTTTATGTCCTCTGATTTGAATGTATGCTATCCTCTCCATTATGTAATCACATAGAATCCTCCCAAGAATGGGGTTGAGGCCTACTTGAAGGATCTTAAATTGTAGTCCTCTCTTCCAAACCTTGTTAAAAAGCTTATTTTGACATCATGGAGCAGCAGGTTGGCATGCCTTTTGTCTACCATGATCTTGGCAAGCTTTTCGGTAACGTCGGCTAGTGTCGTGTCAGTCCCTCTTTTTCTTTTGAATCCGTGCTTCTGCTCGTTATGGAAGTTGGCTTTATCGAGAAAAAAGTTGAATCTGTTAGCCAATATCTTTTCGAAGACTTTGTCAGCGAATTCTAAGAGATATATCGGTCGAAAGCTGGCAGGGCAGTCCGGAGGTGTCTCCGGTTTTGGGATGAAAATCATTTTGGGTACTTTCCACTGGTCTGGGAAATAGACCGTGTTCAGACCCGCGTTCGGATGTTGAGAAGGCCACTCTTTGACAAAAGGATTTTAGAGTAACAGAGAGTTCTAGGGCAGTTATTTTACTGACATAGCCCCTCATCAATCTTTCCTACGACACACAGTGGTCAGGAGAGGTTTTGTGTATTTGTGTGTTTAAGTGTTGGATTATGTCAGTTTCGAATTTGAGGTCGTAATTGTCATTTTCTCCTGGAATATTTTTAAAGATTGAAGACAAAAAAATCATAAACTTTTCTTCATTCTCTTCAATCTCAGTAATATTTTGGCCGTTGTGAGAAATTGTAATTTTTGTTTTCGGAGGTTTTCCTTTAAGACGTTTAACCGTCTGCCAGAACTTGTATGTCTCTTTCTTTGTCGAGTTTGTCTATTAGATTGTCCCATAGTAGCATTTGCTGCTCCGTGATTAGTGTATGAAGTTAGTCTTTAATTGGTCTTAGTCTTCTGTGGGCATTATGGTTGGGGCCTATCAGCGTTACTACATTGGACAGGTCCCTATATTCTTTGGCCATGCTTCTCAGGGAAAGGGGCCAGGAGGGAGCCGGAAGGGTTTTATAATTAATACGAGGAATACTATTTTGATCGGCTTTAATTAGCAAGTCAGTAATTTTATCCAGCGCCTCGTATATTTCTTCCAGATTAGAATAAAATAAAGGGTCGGGGATATAATTTAAGAGGTAATTTTTATAATTTTTCCGGTTCGTTTGCTTGTAGCTTTCGCGTTCTGGGATTGCAATTTGAATGGGATTTACTCCTACTGTAATTTTCATAGCCTGGTTGTTGCTCGGAATGATGGGGCCCGGTTCAATGTAGTAATTGTAAGGAAACCTGATACTAGATAGGACTATATCGGGTTTCGTGGCTGCTCTTTTCGTTATGTACGGCGGGAATTCTGGTCCGATCCTTGCCATGTATTGTCTGTCGAGTAGTAGTTCAAAAATTTCTAGCTGCATTGTTGTAGGAGGTATATTCTTTCGCAGCGCACCTTGCATTTAGATCTCCGGCGAAGATAAAATTTTTGATGTGGCTAAATATCTGCAAGAGGTTGTGCATAGGCACATAGCCGCGTCTTGGGGGTTGGTACCCAGTGGCCACGACCACTCCCCCCAGGGGATCCTACCTCAATGGAAAGGTAGGATTCATCTAAGTCCTCCAGGGTCCTATATTTTAGTCCTTTTTTGACGGCTATTGCGCAGCCCTCATGCCATTCCTGACTATGATTATTGCTAATAACGTCGTATTGAAATAATTTTAAGTGTTTTTGCATGGTCAGTCTGTGTTCAGAGATAAGTATTATGTCAGGGTCAATCTGTCGCATAATATTGCCATATATGGAACCTTTTCCATCCCACCCATTGACATTCCTACGTATAATTGTAAGTCTGTTTGTTATTTTGTGTAGTGTTTGTTTTTTAGTGTGTGGGATTAAAGTAGACGTTTATTCGCGTTCTACTTTAGCCACATGAGGTGTACTGGGCAGGGTACGTTCCGTGACGTTTCCTTTTTTCTATATTGTGTTCGTGATCGTGAGGAAGCAGTCTGGCGTCAGTTTTACCATGTTTCAAACGAAAGCATCTACAATCTGCCGCTCGGGAACCTTATCTGCGCATTCCCACTAGTAGCTTCCGATCCTAAGACCTTAAGCTACTTCGCGAGAATCGAGCAAGTTTGGGAAGGGATTTGATTCGGGGGCAAATATTTTAAGGGTTGAATCCCCTCGCGTGGTATTTGAGTTGACGCTCTTTTCTTCGCGATGCGGAGGAGGTTGACCATGGGCGGCGGGTTTTGGAGGTTCTCCTTGATTGTGGAGACCTGACCTTCTTGGGTCGCATTACTTCCTTGTTGGGTGAGTGTGTTTGCGTGTCGTTTGTAGTGATGGTGTTTGCCCTGGGTGAAGCTGGCAGCTGTTTTGTTGTTTGCGTGACTGCAGGTATATTAAGTCGCAGATCGTGTGTATTGGCTGTGTGTGAACTTTCTGGCATACTTCTTGGCACTGAGAGGCTACGCAAATTCTCATAACTTCCTTTGAGGGTGGGTTGTCCGGAAACCACATCTTTTGCAACCCCTTATTTACGAGCATGCGGTTGACTTCCGCAGCAAAGGTACCTGGGCGAGTAATGTTTGCAATGTTCGCATAGTATATGCAGTACATTATTTTGGTTGAGTGTTCATTTTCAATGTGGAAGTACGTCTTCTGGTTGTTGGTCTCGGAAATGGCGGCTTTGGGTACTTTAACATAAGTTGAATTAGCCTTTTTTCTCTTTGGAATCGCATTTAATTTGGGTGTGCTTTTGAATCTCCTCCTTTTTAACCGGACATACCATAAACATAGTCCGGTGGAAGCCTTCACAATTTAAGCATTTAGGGGTGTTGCTCTTGCAATCGCGCCAAAAAATGTTGCGGCCGGCGCAGATGGAACACACCGTAAGGTCTTTTTCTGGGCAGTTGGCCGTAGTGTGCTTGCCGTAATCATAGCACCGAAAGCATATTTCTAAGTCCAAAAACTCCTCATGTTCCATATGCTGTAAGCAAACTCCTACGTTGAAGAGAATCCAACCATTTTCCTTGGCTGATTGAGCCATAGCCGTGTCCTCAAAAACAACCCTAAATACGTGCGTGCAGTATTTGAATTTAATAAACCCAACTACATTTCCCCTGGGTGGTTGAGTACAATTTCGTTTTTAATCTCATCTGCCAACTGGCATCCGACCCAGGAGCCGAGGCGCCTGAAGATTAAGCCACGGTGTGTTCTAATTTGTGGCGGTGTGGTCGGTTTTAAGTTACTAGTCTTATGGCATTCAACGGCCTTGCTTGAGGTCAATGATTTCGATTTAGCCTCCCTCACGCAAATGGCCGAGTAAGTAAAGCTATGCTCGGGGATCCGAAAACTTTTTCGAAAACTTTACCCCTGTCTGGTTTTAGGCCCTCTCATTTCTTCTGCATCCTATCGCGAGATAGGGATATGGTGATTATGATGGTAATTGGATATGAATTTATATATATATATATATATATATATATATTGAGAAAAATTTAGAAAAGAGAGGAAGGGCAGTGAAATGAGAGATCGAGGGTCCAAAGTCCAAGTAATTGTATACCACTTTACTTTATACTTTTTTAGAGCTTGCGGGTAGGCCAGATGAGGTTCCGGTCTTTTTTATCTAGCAAAGGAGCGAAGATTTCAACCTTCACTTTCTTGGATTGAAAAGCTAGTGGTCCACTTTTCGAACGTAATCGTGCTTTATCGCTTTACCAATTTATATGTTCACTACTCTAAGCGAGTCGAACAAATTCACCTTCAATGATATTCACTTTGTAAATATTCCGAAAAATGGGCACAGCGGGAAAAGCAGACTAGCACCGGCAAGCAGAGCCTTTGGGGAAATAGTCAGACAATCTGAGCCTTCCAATTTTATATGTTTCTTGTAGCGCTTAGTTTGCCCTTAAAAAAGCCCCACTCCATGATTGACCAATTTATGTAATACTTATATTCACTTAAAAAGACTATATATAGTGGAGCACTTTGTGAATAATTCCATTGCCATGCCATTTTACCATTGCTATTTCTGATTACGGCTGACTATTTGATCGTGTCTAGTCGTGGTATAGGCGGTTTAAATTAAGAAGACCCATACACCCTTTCTTTTCCGCTCGTATAACGGGAAATTCTTGACAAACAAGAAGCAAGTAGCCCAATGGGGAGGAGTACTCTACACAAGGGTCCCTATGGGGTCGGCATCTCAAAACTGCAAGCGGGTTCCCCTCCGCACTATCTGGGGTGTGGGGGTGGCAAAACCTACGAGGATGGCCGTCATCAAAAGTATTTACCGTAACCTTAATATCCTTCTCATTAGAATCATCGACACCCTTACCGGTTATGCGACCATCTGCCACTCCATGCAAAATGTGAAGCAGCTTGTCTCTGACGAGGCAAAACCCCCCGGAACAAGATCGGATTGGAGGCCAGTATCCCCCAGGAGATGCTAGTCCAACGGACAATAATCCTACGGCGTTTGGACTCTCTTTGCAAGGATAACTCTTGCGAAGAGATTAAAGAAAAATTCACGCCTAAACAACTCTGTGCCAACATCACTAAGGTAGAAAAATTTAGGAAAGTCCAAAGCTTCGTTAAAATCATTTTTTATAATATAGAAATGGCGATGACAGCAAAAATTCAAGGGCTGGTAGGGTTTTACCTGAGGGTATCACCCGAAAAAATGCAAACAGAAGAACTTATTCCCATCGAATGCTGCTATAAGTAATTTACAGTTGAGAAGCATTACACAAAAGACTGCACGGCAACTGAAGTATCGTGCTCCAATTGCGCCAAAAGCGTGCATGAATGGAAAGAATGCAAGGAAAGGAAACAAAAATGTGTTAACTGTGGAGGGGAAGCATAGGTTTTCGTATGTGTGAAATTGCTAACTAGTTTGCCTTGGGGTTGATGGTATCACTAGCGTACTTTCTTCTTATTGTTTGTTTAAAAAATCTTTTTCCTCCGTCAATAATATTGCTGACCGTCTATGACGGTCAGGTTTTTCCATTGTGTTAGAAATTTTGTTTATTCTTTTATTGGTTTCTTCCGTCGTGGCTTTCAAGCCTTTCAAGTAGTTTTTTGCTAATTATTCTTTTCTAGTTTCATATGAGCATATTTGCCTAGTTTCATTTGTGCATTATAACTTTGTTATTTATAAATTCTATATTCTCTTCTACTTAAATTTTAGCTATGCTTGTTGTTGTTGCACTCAGTTTATCTTTCTCTTTTTATTTTGGTTTACTTTGTTATTTAATTATTCATTTCTTTTTTATCATTCGAATCTTAGTCGGGCACTTAGCCTCTTTTTCTTTACATTTTTGTTATTGCTGTGAGACTGTCGTAGAATAGACTCTCGACGATATACCATATATAACTATTCGTTGAGGAAATTATCCTAATATTTCGAATGCGTGGTAATCTGATTGACCGAGGTTATTTATCTTCAATATGCTTGAGAAGTGGAACTGAGCTCAAGGATAATAATATGGCTATCATTAATAAAATATAGTTTTATTAATTAAACTATCAACAACACATAAAAAGAAAATGCTTACATAACGAAGAATGGAAATGGTCGTCGGAATATCTGACTAATCCGAGGATTAAGATGTGGAGAGATTTAAAAAGGTAAACAAATAAAAATTAAAGGGGGGAATGGTTCGCTAAACCATTTAAAGCACAGGGGAGGGTTGACAAAAGGTTAGATAATTAAAGGTAATGCTCAGCTTATGTAATTACAAAGTTGTTTTGCAGAGGAAGGCGATGCGAATGAATCTTCGGTCCACTGGTGATTACCAGCAGAAGGGTTATTCGGGGGGTTGTCCTTAGCGAAGGGGAAGGACTGTCTTCGAAGAGTGAGAGCGAAGTGGGACTTGGAGGTACAAGCGATCTCTGTGACAGCAAATCGGGAATGTTCTAGATGAACAATGGAGGTTATCGTTGAAACCAATCGTTCTCTTGAAGAACGTTAAAAAGGGGGAAATCAAATTATCCTGAAGTGAGATCTTGGGAATGAGAACCGTTTCTTGACGAACGGGCTTGAAGAACAATGGCTGTTCTAACGTTGTTCTCTTTCTGAACAACAGAGGGGGTGAGAACCGTCTCTTGTCAACGGGCTAAAAGAACAATGGCTGTTCTAACGTTGTTCTCTTTCTGAACAACATGGGGGGCCTTATTGACTTGGCGTCTCGAAGGCACGAACCTTGGCACTCAATGGATATTGTCCTCTTCTGGACAATAAAGTGGTTCTCGAGGTAGAGAGCTGCCAGGGGGAAACAAGGTGAGACCGGATCGGCGTGATGTCTCGCGAAGATAATCTGGATCTGATCTGATCTGCTTCAATCGGGAAAGCTTTGATATAAATAGTCGAAGCCATCCCCTTGGCGTAGGGGACAATTGAGTGGGAGGCTTCAGGAGAATGCCCCGGTCGCGCCTGGGAAAATACCTTATCTGCCTGTAAGCCTAACTCAATCTGGCGAGATCGACGAATGGAGGCAAAACGGGGGGGGGAATGACCTCCTTGGTTAAATATTGACTCAGGTAGCGATAACGCACCCTGCTTGCTCTCGCAGATGCACGTGGGTAGCAATGTTTCTAACCATGTGATAGCAGCTAAAGTTAAGCGGCCTCAGACCGTTTTATCACAGAGACTATCTTCCTTTTCTTATTATTATTTTAGTTAATTTTGTTCATTATTTCTTCTTTTTCTCTTCTTTTTATTGTAATTTGATTTAAGCTTGGGCAGTTTGCCTTTTTTTACTATACTTTTTATTAAAGTTTATTACCTATTGTTTATTATTTTACTCTGACTTGTTTCGGTTTTTGTATCATTGTTAGGTGTAAATGGGTCTTATATTTTCCTTTGTACCGTTTCTTCCGCTGGGGAATAGTGCTGTCCTTTCTACTGTGCTTTATCTGAATTGCGGTATTTCTAGATTGTTGTTGATTCTGGCCAGTATTTCTTGTTCTACTTTGTCCCATGTCCTTCTCCCTAGCCTCTGGAGCTCCATATTGATCGGGCTAAGTCCGGTTCTTTCGTGTAGAAACGATTGTCGAATACGTTCGATCCTATTTGTGTCAGGTATAAGCGGTGTGGCTTGATTCTGTACCCTCTGCATCGTCCTGTGAGAGGTATAACTTGCCATCTGCGTGAGCAAGGCCGGGTACATCAGGACGGAGCGTACCAAGGCCGTTTAGAGTTTTCTTTTATTTCGCACGTTGAGGCTTTGTAAACGGTACAGTTGTGTACGTGGGACTTGTATCCTGTTTTTTTAAGACGTAAGCCAAGGACCCTTCCCTCGTTAGAGCACTGATATATTTCCTCCTCAACCTGGGCGTCGTCTAATTTCCGGCGGCTCTTCGGAATTATCAGGAAATTCTGGCGGTTGGTCTTTATTTTCTACCCTTTTTCGTAATTATTGATGTTATCAATCTCAGTAGATGTCGCCCTGCTTGAACTTCAGCGTTCCCAATTGGACCTGGAACGATTTGTGCGATGTCATCGGCGTATTGCAGATACATTGAATAGTCCATCACTGGAACAGGGAGGTCTATTGTGTCCAAGAGGTACATCAACGGACTCAGACAGCTGCCTTGCGGAACTCCGCCTCGAGTTTGAATTAGGGTCCTTTGTAGCCCTCTATCGCGATTTGTGTTTTCCTCTCCATGACATAGTCACATAGGACCCTTTCCAAGATTGGGTTTAGCTGGAAGTTGAGGATCTTGAATTGTAGCCCTCTTAACCAAACATTATCGAAGGCCTTCTTTACATCCGCAGCACCACGTTTACCTATTTTAACTCAGCTTTGCTGCATGCGAGTTTTTTCATTAGGAGGGCGAGGGTAGTCTCCGTTCCTCGTCTCCTACGGAACCCATGATGCTGAGGATTGTGAGCTCCTAGCTCGTCTAGTTGTTCTTGAAGCCTGTCAGCTAGGATCTTCTCGTAGACTTTTGCAACGAATTCCAGCAGGACGATTGGACTGTAATTGACCCTTTGAAGCTTGACCTTTCATCCTTTTGGTATGAAGATTAGTTTAACAAACTTAAAACAATCAAAGAAGTAACCCGTGTTCAGGGAAGCGTTGTAAACATTTGTGATTTACTGAATGATCTGCTGTGGGTCATTTGCCAAGTTGTTTTTGGTGATGCCCGTCCAGCCTAGTGCCCATTGTTCAAAGGTTCTCACAGTGACCATTACCTTCTCTGGTGTTATAGGACAGCTATGGCCCGCCATCTCCCTGCCTTCGTCTACTTGATGATGTGGGTGCGCGCGGTGTATAATATAATTCGGATCTTCGATCAGTTGGCCTTCGAATTCGTGGTCGAACTCTTCAATTTCTTCTGGGGTGATAAAGAAGATGTTTTCCCAATAATTCCTAAATCTGTCTTCTAGAACCACCGGTTTCTCTGTATAATATCCGTTCTCTTTTATTTAAGCTTTAGTTCTTCTGGCTAGTCCTTTTAGATTATTGACTTGACGCCAGAAATTAGCCGGGTTCAGCTCGCTCTGAATTCTGGATATCAGGCTGTTCCATATTTCTTCTTGTTGGACTTTGATAGCCTCATTTAGCTCGAAAGATAAGCTCGGCGATAGCCTTGATAGGCTGCAACTAGCACGAGGTTTCCTACGGATGTGGGGAGTTCGACCGCCACAAAGGATTCTTCCAGTTCTGGTATACGTTTGAACAAGATGTTCTCCTTGATAGCTATTGCAGCAACATCAAACCTTTCCTGAGAAGGATTTTTCATGACAATTCTGTAACCCGGTATTTTAATTTGAACAAATGTAGTCTCAATGTCGTGCTTTGTTATAGCAATGATTTCTGGGTCAAGCACCCATAATATGTTTCCATATTATGTTGCTTTCCCCTCCCATCCGTCTACGTTGAGTGTCAGGATCCTGATTTGGTTGCTTACTCTTTTCATATTGTCTCTTTAGTGTCTCTGGGTTATGTTCTTTTTACTCCCGTTTCTCTTTTTTCTGAACTCGGCGTTAGAAATATGCGCACAAGTGTTGTGATGTAGGACCACGTTTTAGCGGAGCAAAGCTTGTTCTACCGTTTCAGTGTCGATTTCAATGTCCTATTCCCATTTATAAACTTTCGTTTCAATTCCATGGAATATTTCTTTGCGGAAAAGAAAGTGTTTGCATGCGTATATTGTGAGAATGATGTGACCCGCACACAACCTCTTGTTCTTCAGTTTCTTCCCCTTGGCCTTCTTTGTTTAAGGGCTTCTGAGTCCGATCAGTCTGAGAACTCTGAGGAACCAGTAGTACCATGCCCAACATTTTCCCTCTCTTCGTTATCTACCTGTCTCTGTTTAGGAGCAGGAGTTTTCACTTCGACTGCTCTTTTTTCTCTTTCTTATTTTTGTTTCCAATTTTGAGGTTGTCTTTTTGGTTGTGGTCTTGTACATTTGTCTGTTGGTCTGGGAAGATCTTCAATTGCAGGACATCCTCAGAGGATGAGGGGTTGTCCGGGAACCACATTTGGTGCATACAAATTTTGGAGAGCATTTGATTTAGCTTTTTAGCGAACGTTCCAGTGTGCGTGAGATTCATGACGTGCGCGTGAAGAATGCACGTCATAATCTTGGTTGAGTTTTCGTTCTGCAGCTTAAGGTAGGTCTTTTTCGTGTGAACTTCTGAGAGGGCTACCTTTGCTACTTGAGCGTAGGTTGTATTGGCTCTATGCGTTTCCTCTTGTTTCTTTAATTCGTGTTCCTTTTTTATCATTTATTTTTTGACAGGGCAGGCCATGGCCATTGAGCTGTCTCCCTGTCCACAGTTGACGCACTTGTCGAAGTTGTTTTTACACGTCATCTAGTTGTTGCCCTCTTCGCTGCATTTGGCGCATGTTTCTATTGGCTCCTTGCAGTCCTTTGTTGGGTGCTGCTATATTCTTTAGCACCTAAAGCAAAATTGAACTGGAGTGAATTCTCCTTTCTCAATTTGGTCTCCAATTACTTTGGCATTAAACATGAGCAGACCATTTTTTTTTGCCCTTTATGTCATAATGGTTTCCGCAAAGACTACCTTAAACACGTGAGTGTAGTCACTATTATCACCCCTGTTCATTAATTTTATCACTTCGACCTCTTTGGCCCAGGCTTGTCGAAGTTGGATTTCCTCTTTGATCTCGTCTTTTGAGTGTTGCCTGCTCCATGGATCGAGTTGCCGGCATGTCACACTCCTGTGGGCACAATCTGAGGGGGTACAGCGAGCTGCAGACCAATTCCTCGTAGGACCTCAACTGACTTTTCTTTGGTGATGGCCTTGATGTCCTTCTCCTTCTCGCAGATAGCAATATATCCCAAGGCCAACTCCAGCAGTCTTACCATGACAATGCTTAATTTGCCATATACAACCTCGATTACCTTTTCTCTGCTGGGCTTGGGTTGTCCGTCGATTGCCTGCAGAGGGATTATGGTCGTGTTATCTTGGGCCATCTCTTCGAGAGCAGTGACTGCTCTGGGCTATAATCTTCTTATGTTCTCTAATCTTTTGGTTGTGATAACTTGATTCGAGAGGAAATGGTTCGTGCTCCCTTTCTTCTTGCGATGGTACTCTGATAAACGTGAACTGGAAAATGAGGTGGATAAATGATGTTTGATGAACCCGGGGGGGGGGAGGGCTCACGAGGTGTGATTTTATGGCGGACTTTTTGTTGGTTAGCGCAGAAACAACCATCGCTAACCGGGGGTGCCGCCCCTCATGGGTTTGGATATCACAACTGTATTCGGCATACATAAAGATTGGTGTTGCTTCACTCTATGGTCCTGGCAGGTCTCCCGGGATAGAGGAGTTGGGGTAGAAGTTGCAGTTCTGCCCCTTGTCCGGCGGGTATCTCTGACGCCGAATTCCACTGTGGGTTATTCCTTAAACCAGCATTTAGGGGCCCCCAATTAAGACTATCATAAAAAACATCAAAGTCGGGAAGAGGCAAGATAACAGGCAGTCTAGTTCATTTCAGCTTCTTAACTCCGTCGAGGGAGTAGGGAGGTAGGTAGACATAAAGTCACCCAGGAGAAGCTTATAAGTGTCTCTTCTCGAAAATCTCTGTGGGAAAAGTGAGGAAAACTTTCACGTTTTTTTGTCCTTGTCTTTACCTCCGTTATCGGGTAAGAGATGTATAGGTTAGCGTTGTTTGTTCAATGAAGTTACAACCGTCATTAATAGATGAGATATGAGATATATTTAGAGACAGAAATTCAATAAGTTTTTACAAGTATTTAAAATTTAATACATATATGAAAAAAAAAATGGCAATAGTGGTGAGAGGTTTTGTTAAATTTGCGGAAAAGAGTAAGATATGAGTATGAGTAAGAAATAAAGGGGTTTTCCCCGGAATTGTCAAGGGATCATATTTTTTTATCTAAACATTAGTTATTTTTTTCTTTGATATTATACATTTATTGGGTGTGTTTTTTACAAAAATATATTACTAATTCTTAGAATAGGTTGTTCACATTATTATCATTATTAAAATTTTAATATAACCATATACCATGTAGGGGGAATCGTAACTCTCTCGTTCTTCCCCAGTGGAGACACGGGACGGTAACCGCAAATACATCCGGGCCCAGCACCATGGGGAAAACTCGTAACCACATCCCCTCGCCACTCGTCTCTATGAAAAGCCGAACGGTTTTAAACTGCAAGATCTCCCCTACGAGAGTATATTCAATTTCCCCTCAAGTAAGAAATTGGAGACGCGTTTCTCTCAAGCTCGAAGGCAAGCGGGAGCCAAGGTAAGACTTGCTGTGAAAAACCGTTAGAATAGGAACCCTTCTGCGGCTCGTCCACAAGCCCCTCCCTCCTACCCTATCCCAGTGGAGTGACGAGGAATAAAACACAAACACTTGGGAAAAACGTGGTAGAATACGTGAGTCGCCAGACTACGAAGTCCCCTGCAAGAGAGGCAGGGCTACCTACCTTAATGGGCTAAGAAGAAGCTCATTCTCGAGCTAGTCCCTGGTTATCAAACTGAACGTTAAGTTAACTTGTTCAAGTTCAACTTACTCTCGCCAGAGAGACTCCTCATATCCCGGTGCATCCTAAAGCCAAGGTATATTCCTCGCCCTTGAGGAATTACGAAAAGAAGAGGTTAAAGGCTCCCCCTCCAGCCCGTTACCCGGTGGCCAAACCAAACTCATAAGTTAACTTGGTTGAGGAAGCAAGTTCAACTTATTCTCGTCAGAAAACTTTCCACACCCTGATATCCTGGGGTAACCCAAAACACCGAGATAGGCCTCGCTCTGGAGGAAGACTGGAACTAAGAAGAAGCTCATCCTCTATCTAGTTCCTGGTTACCAAACCGCCCTTTAAGTTAACTTGTTCAAGTTCAACTTATTCTCGTCAGAGAAACCCCCATCCCCTCCTCTATCCTCGCCCTTGAAGAAGACCACCCCTTCGAGTAAAGTCCTCGGATATGAGGAATTACGTAACGGAGGAGAAAAGCTCCCCCACGAGCCCGTTACCCGGTAGTCACACCAAACTCTCACCAGAGAGACCCCGCCTACCCAGGAGCCTCCTAAAGCACCGTGGTTGTTCTCACCCTTGAAGACCCCCCATTGAATACCGTGTGGACCCCCATCTGCTACACTCGCCAAAGTACCTTGTGATCTCGACCACCTCAAACAATCTGGTCGAAGCACGCGTCAAAGGACCTACCAGATTCCTGTTGTGGCTTGGGCTCATTGAGTTGAAGGTCAAACTCAAACTCGCCGCCAGAGCAACCAAGGTATTTAAACTCCAGTAGAGACAATTAGCCTATTTCTTGTATATTGAAGTGAATATCGAATTAAGCAATATTAGAGGGTCAAGTTGATTGAATTCACTTTTTGTGTATTTTAAAATTCGTAGTATTGCTGTGGTTCATGTTTTGATTTTGTGTAGTAAATTGTTAAATTTAAAATATAAGTTTATTTTGGGAATTCATGTGTGTTTCCTTATATCCTTACGTGTTGAAGCGGCTCTTCCTTAAAACAACAAAATTAGGACTCTTAGAACAAAGCCTACTTGATGAAAGAAGTATATCACGCCACAAGGTATACCACGATAAAAGTGGTGCCCGGAGTGGAGTGATCATAAGGAGCATTATACGACATACCATTTTTGGTCGCATTAAATTAATATAGTATTTACATATTTCGAATTTGAGTTATTCTTTTATTCGTTGTTATTTATTTTAGTCATGTCTGGTTATTTATTGTAAATATATTTTAATCACTTTAAGGACATTATTTATTCACTTTTTGTTAGTATAATTTACTTTTCTCACTTTAGATTATTTATCAATAATTTGTTTTAATCATTATTTATTTTAGTCACTTGTTCTAATCCCTTTATAATCGTTATTTATTCGCTTTTTTGTTATTTACTAGACTTTTTCGTAATATAGACTAATTACCCAATGTCCGATGTTTTATGGCCACTTTTTATCTTTTTGTAGGTGGACATATTCACGGTGTGAATGCACGAGTCTGGGATGAACATGGCGAGTTCCATCAGTAGTCCTCCTATTTACTTCGGTCAACAAGGTCCTTCGTAGATCCACTTGTAGTCGCCACGGTAGATGCCTTCGAGCAATTTTTCTATGTTTACCTTTGGCTCTGCATACACAAGCACCGAAGACTTTGAGATTTACGTCCTGGGCGTTGAAGAAGAAACCCTGCAGTAGGATATCCCTTTTCTCCGTGAGGGGTACTCCAGGATAGTCTAAGACTTAGTCTTCATCTTATTCTAATCTTTTTTCCCTTTCTTTACTCTCTTCCTTAACTGTTTTTTTGTCTCACTTCCGTCTTTTTCTTTTTTCTTTTACGTTTTCTCTTCGTGCTCCTTTGTGAGTTTCCGCTATTTTTCGATTTTTCTTCTTCCGTGGTTAACTTTTCCTCCTTTGCCACGACAAGACATGATGAATGCTCACTCAATGGGCAATATAATATCTACACTCCATGAAAAGAAACAGTATTTAGGGGATATTTATTCCGCCTGGCTTGAGCGCTACATTAAATAAAACGAGCCAATCCGGTGAGTGGAATTTTAAAATAAGTTTAATGTTTAATTTCAGCTTACTGCTTGAATATTGATGGCCGGATTTTCTTAGTAAATTAAGATGGCTTCTAAGATATTCAGCCTAGTTGAATTTTCCTCCTTTGTTTTAATTACGGTGTTGTCAATTAGTATATCTCTCGTTAGGTTGATGTGGTGCGCGCTCTCCATATGGTTTTTAGGCCCTTCGCTTTGCAGATAGATGCATAGTTAAACGTCTCGAAAGGGTAGTAGTTGTCATGCCACTATATTTTGAGTTACTCGTATTATTAAGCCTGCAGTCTTTATTGGGGCAGATGAACTCGTAAACTATGTTGGTTGACTTTAGATTCAAGAAATTTTGGCAGCTGTTATTTTTTCTGAGGAGATTGTTGGTTTTTGTAGTTTTATAATATATAAGAAGTTGAATTTTACCCATTTGATTCTTAACCTTGATGTTACGGTTAATAATCTCCTTGTCTATTTTATAGGACGGGGACATCTGATTTCTGTAATACGGTTTGATGTTGTTTACTGCTCCCTGATTACTTTTCGTTTTATCCGTATTTGAACTGATTATTTAAAAATGATTGGAGTTGTTTTTCAATCATTCTGTTCAAGAAACCGTTGTTCACGAGTATTTGTTTTACGAGTGGGATCTCTTGGTGGAAAAGTTCTCACGTTGAGTTGCATTTATATATGTCGTGGTATGACATTACATTATATCAATACCATATTATATCTTTGGGAGAGGACCAATAACTTGAGAGCGAACCGACAAAAGGGACGGAAAACCACGCGTTCAGAAGGGCTGAGTAACGAGAGAGTGCAACGAGGTCAGGCAAATTTTGGACAATGGCAAAGTTCAAGGTTATTTAAAGAGACATGTATAAAAATAGAATTTTATTTACACAAAAAAATTAATAGGAGAATTGAAGGGTAAAATTACCTCAGAGAATTAACGGGCAAAAATCACATTAATAAACGAAGGGGGGGGGGGGGAGATTAACTTAATTGGGTTACTAAAGGGGGGAGGGGGGTTGGCTTACGGATGTCTTCTGCTCTTGAGGTGAGGCCGCTCGAACTTCAAAGCGGGAGGTTGGAGTGATGACGGTTCTCAAAAGCAAAGGGGGGGGGGGTAACTTCCGGTCCAGGGGAGAGTATTTCGGCTACCCGAAATGAGTTGGGCTTCGACAGGAGTTGATAAAAGAAGTCGGGAAAATCACTCGGGGCGATCGTTCAGTGGAATTACCTCCTGGCTGGGGCTAATTCCAAATACACAAAATAGTCCAGCTGTCACTTTGCTTTGTTGCTAGCAATTAACTTGGAACGATGGGGAAATCTTCTTGGTTTTGGCAAGACTTCTCAACTCTGTGTGTCTTCCGGGGAGTTGAGCGTTATTTATATCCGAGGCTCTCCCCGGAGTTGGGGGTTAGCGGGAAACAGCTCTACTCTCGAAGGGCCTCGAATCTTCTGGCAGAGCTATTTTATCCCGCATAAAGGTGAATCGTGAGGGACTCGTTTCGAGGCTACCGCTTGTGGAAGGGAAGGAGGGGGGTAGGCTTACCACTTTAGTCCTAGCTTGGCCTTTTGCTGCACATGGGAGTTCCTTTCTGCTAAAGATCTTCCACGTGGGGATTCCCTCACAATATGTTCAGCGGATGTATGAGCCGATTACACTTATTTTATACCTTTCAAGGCATTCGCTATCCGCATTGAGGCATCTTCCCATGTTCTTACTTTTTCTATATACTTTTGTGATATAGGTACCATTGATGTTTTGTACTTCAACTGCCAAAAAAAGGAGTTTATTGCTCGTGCTCAATTCATAAATGAATTTTAACACGGAGTTCTCCTCAAATTGCTGTTTGATGTTTATTAGATGTTCTTCGTTTTGGACGTTGATGTAGATGTCGTCTACTTATTGGCAATATGTGTGTGGCTTATTTACACTGTTGTCAAATACTCTCTCTTCAAGTTGGCCCATATGCTATTTGGCGAAGGTCAGCCTCAAGGGTGACTCCATAGCCACTCCATCCACCTGCGTGTATAGATTACCGTCCGGTGTCCTAAACGTAAGATGTTTGGTTCGAGATTTGGAGGAGACATTGTAGGAGACATTGTAGGATAGTGTTACACGTATTTTTATAATGATGTGGATGGTCTGAGTAATAGGCACGTTCGTAAACACGCTTTCCACATCAAGGGATGCTATTAGTCCTGCCGGTCTTGTAGAGTGGAGTATATCGCTAAATTCCTCCGTAGACTTTATGTAATACTTCGAAGAGATGTACGGTTTTATTACTTCATTTAGGGTTTTAGCTAAACGATACGTTGGTGTCTTGACTTGAGAGATGATAGGCCTCAATGGGTTGTTCGGCTTATAGATTTTTACATTTCCATACAGATATCCTGGTGTGTAATCGCCGATGATCTTTTGGGAGTGAAGTCTTCCAATGAGTGCATTAGCTTTAGTTATTTTTCCATTTATTTTCTTTTTTAAGTCTTCTGTTGGATTTTTTTACATACGTTTAAATTTAGTGGTGTCACTTAGGATGGTATTCAATTTGTTGTTATATTCTTCTTTGATTAGAATGTATATGTTGGATTTGTCAGCTATTTCTTTGTTGTTTTTTAGAGAGCTGATGGCCTTCCGTATCTCTGGTGTTATAAATATACAAAAAGATCCAACCGAAGACCTTAAAAAGAAAATAAATTGAAAAATCACTAAAGCTAATGCACTCAACGGAGGACTACACTTCCAAAGGATCATCGAGCATTGAAGTTTTAAAATTCCACTCACCGGATTGGCTCGTTTCCTTTAACGTAGCGTTCAAGCCAGGCGGAATAAATATCCCCTAAAAACCGTTTTCTTTTCATTCAGTCCGATTATGACACTACCCATTTCATCGCTAAATGAGGAAAGAATACCTAAAGACGCTCCGAAGATGATTGAATAAGATCTACAAGATGGAATAAAAAAGAAAGTTAGAAGAATAAAAAGTTGTCCAAGGAAATTGACTAAGGCGGAATATACCATGACCTTCACCATACAATTGTTTTATATATATATATATATATATATATATATATATATATATATATATATATATATACATATATATATATATATATATATATATATATATATATATATATATATATATATATATATATATATATACATAAGGACCTCATCGGGACTATAATTTTTCATCCGAGATATTTATGGGGGAACAACAAGAATAGTTATCTGAGCTGGAAAGTGTAATTTAAAGGGGGTACGTTCTGTGCATTATTTTCCTTGATTTCAAATAAAAAGCTTACATATTATAAGAAAAAACGGAGAGGAAAATGCACAACAACAAACAGCTTTAATAAACGGAATTAACTTTTATACTAAATGATGTTTTCACATAAATTGACCCTAAATCAGAACTAATAGTAACTTGGAAAAAGTTTAATTTATACGAAAGTAATTATGTATAAGATATTGTATAATCATAAATTACTTCAGATTCAATGAGGTGATGTTTCTTTATGATTTTTCTATATGGAAAATCTATTAAGTATTTTATCAGTTGTTATGATACTCAATATTTCGGCAAGATGGCCGTCTAACATCATGTTGCGATATTTTGACTTGTTACACTTAAAGATTGAAAGAGCTTGTTCACAAGTGTATGTTGACCCCCAAAACACAAGCATCATTTTTGTTAATAATTTTAAATTGCTAAGTTGCGTTCATCAAGAGGTGAATAAAAATGATTAATAGTTTCGGGTTTAAATTCATATTCAAATATTGGGTCTGCTTGCAGGTCTATTACCTCAGTTAAACTTCACGTAGTGCGTTATTAGCATAGATAGAAAATGGCGCAGAAATTACTTTGAATTCATTTGCCAAAAGTCTGAAATGAGAAATTCTGCATGCCAATTCTTTTTTAGAAATACATATCTTTGATTATTTTCATCTAACAAATTTACTTGATTAAAGGTTTCAAAGTGGTCAAGTTGTTTGTTTTGTACTTGCAGTGAAAACGACATTAATTTGTTCGTAAAAGCTGTCACGTGGAAATGAATTTCATTTCCTCCGTAGGGGAGGCACGGGAGCTGCTTTCAGAGTCACAAGTCACTCTCAGAGCTACATTTGCCCACATCTGTTCTACACCAACGGCTTCAGAGAAAACACATCGGCATAGTAAACTTTTAATCTTAAACATTTAGAGGTTATCTACATATATTGTGAGCTAAAAACTTATATACAGATGAAACTTTATAGTAGGTTGTAAAGTGTTTGATACAATATAGACCTTTACATTAAGTTGCATTTTATAATTTATGGAAAAACACATTTATTTATGCACTTTTCTACTCCGTGTAAGCGGATTCTGGTTCCCTATACCCGAATGAATTTAACATGGCTACATAGGATTTGATTCGTAACTAGCGTTGTTTGTCCTTATAGGTAGCTGTTTCTAATAAACGGCGTTTCTTGTGAGGAAGTCGACTGTATATGTATTTATTTATTTAATGGAAACAAGAGGGCAGCCACCCAATCTTGATGGGTTCTCACTGGCAGCACTGATAAAACGGGGTCACCTGAAAAAGGTTACAAGGGATGAGAAAAACACCTAATAAAAAACGGGAAAAAGCAAGGGACTAAAAGAAGATAGCGCAACACACACTGACGCACACTTAGATTACAGGCACATGAGATACATCCTTAAAACAAGGGCGGTGGGGGAAATAAAGAAATGTCCTGCACCATCCGTACAGGAAAGTACAAGACAAAAGATAAAACAATAAATCAAAAGACAAAATGAAAAGACAAATTATAAAAGGAATAAAACACCACTTCGCGATAAAAATGTAAGGACTGAGGGTGACCAAAGGGAGTCCTCTGCTAAAAAAAAGCAAAGTTCAGCAAGGGGCAGTGATGTCAGAGAGGGTAGGGAAGTAGGAATTTCGAAGAGAAGCAAGGCGGGGACCAACTACTAAGATGTGAGCCATAAATAATTCGCCACCGCAAAAGGGACAACCGGAGTAACTCGGCCTCTACATGAAAATAAATAGCCATGGGTGACTCGCGTGTGCCCATTTCGCAAGCGGCACGACAAACCTCCCAAAATCAGAATCGTTTAGAGCTAGAGAAGCAGGGATGGACAGAACGTATAATTAGGGACAGCTTAGAAGGGGTTAACGAATCCCACTCTCTCTGCCACAAACGAAATATATACGCCCTTATTATAGGGTATGAGTCCATAAAGAAGAGGAATGGCATCCGGGACCTCGTTGGCTGGAACCCCAACATGAGCCGGAGCCTAACAGAACGTGACCCTGTAACGGGAGGCATTTCTAGCCAGCCAGGAACGAATCCGTAAAACCAAAATGTGGGTGGAGGTAAAAGAACGAACGGCCTCCAAAGCAGGCCTGAAATCGCTAAAAATAATAAAATCCGAAGTATTGAGAGATAAAATAAAATTAAAAGCCAAAAGAATGGCTGTCAATTCGGCGGTAAAGACAGATGCTACAAGAAGGAGAGCAGATCAAAGATACTCTGTTTAGGACAACGCGGCCGCCCCAACACCGAGGTCTGACTTCAAGCCGTCAGTATAGATGGAATGCTGGTGGGCATGACAACACGCCTGTTCAAGAAACGGGCACTTTAATATAGACGGTCACTAGATCCTTTCTCGAAACTCCAGGAAAAAGTACCAACCTTGGTGGGCGAACGCTCCAACACGGAGACAGCAGAAATGGGAGGGCCAACATCGCCAGAATACCCAGGGAGGTGAGATAGTCCCTTGTCCCCAACCCATATCAATGGAGGCCGAAATAGAGATAGCCACTGATAAAAAGATAGAAGATATGTACTGGCGCCAAGACTCACGGTAGGCACGACTGAGGGTCATCTGGCGGATGGCACGAGCCCGATTCCGATCAACCCTATTCGAGACGGTTAGATTCATCCTATAACGGGAATGAGCCAAATGATAGGCATAAATAGCCGACGCGCAATCCCTCGACCATTAAAGGAAGGTAGAACGCACCGCAATAGGGCACATCCGCTGAACAAAGCGCTCAGCAGCCTCGAAAGTATGGGTCACAAAATATGAGACCGTTGAATCAACGATAACGAATGAACCCAGGCCGGCATCGGTAAAGGAAGCCTCCCAGAACCCAACTAAATTTGCTCCTCGCAGATCCCAACAAAGAGGGAGGGAAAGGCACAGGACAGGAAGGGACACCGACAGGACAATTAGGAAGTGATCACTCCCGGAAAGGTCGTCCCGAATCAACCACCGGAAATGGAGGAAACAGTCCCGTGAACATAAAGACAAGTCTACAGCACTAAAAGAATCCGTTTAAACATGATAGCAAGTAAGATCGCCGGAATTTAAAAGACCAAGTCAATCGGATAATAAAAGGAACTCAACCACACTGCCCCGGGGATTACGGGCAGTATCACCTCAAGACAGGTGGCGAACATAAGAATCACTAAGTAATAAAAAAGGGGTAGGTAACTGATTTGTGAGCTTTAAAAGGTCAGACCGACTTAAAGTAAAATCCGGGGAGGGGGGGTGATCTACCTAGAACAAACAGTTAAAAGCTTGGAAATAAAAATCTTCGCAGCAACAGCCTGTAAGCTACTATAGAGGGGAAGTGGCGTAGAAAATAGCAAAGTGGAAATTAAAAGAGAAGCACAACCATGAGACACGCCCCCAGTAGGGGGGATGGAATTAAACACCCGAAACTGCGGAAGCACCAGGAAGGCACGAGTCCCAAGCTTATTTTCTTGCAAACAGACTCCCAAGGGACGAACGCTAGAAAGCAAGAGCTGGAGTTCCTCCCACTTGGCAAGAACCCTTTGACAATTCTTCTGTAGGATGACAAACATTACTGTCGTCTCAACAACGACGTCGAAATTCTAGTGACGGAAACCGACAAAGTTCCCTGACGAATAGAAGCTCCATAGGGAATAAGGGACAGATCGCGGTGAGCCGGGGACACACCAGGAACTAAGCGGGAAGTGTGAATGGTGGGAGGCAAAAGCTAAGCCTCAGTCCGAACCCCCAACGTGGGCGGCTCAGTGCCTAGAGTAAATGGATGATCGAGCAGAGACTGAGGACAACTAAGATGCGAAGAAGATGGAACAGAAGACGGAACATGAGCAGAGGGTGAGGAGGAAACCGGGTAAGAGAGTAAAGAAGGAATTGGGTCAGATGAAGAGGAGAGAACAGGGTAAGAGGGTGGGGGAGGCAACAACGTCAGAAGGATATGAACGAACAAGGGCAAACGGCAAGGAAAGAGCTGGGCAGTGAAGACGGCAGAGGCCAGGGAAGACGAAAGTGGGGTAGGAGGCAAGGAAAGCGGAACAGAGGTAGGAGGAAAGGGAGACGGAACTGGAGTAGGAGGCATCTAAGATTGAACAGAAGTGAGGGGCAAGGAAGAAGGAGCCGGGGTAGGAGGCAGGACGAAGGAACTGGGGTAGGAGGCAAGGAAGATGGAATCGGGTGAACTTCCGCTCTTAAATTTACATCGGTGATGCGAACAGGGGATGCCAACGAAGACCAAGGAGGAGAAGACGTCAAAACGGAAGGCCGCGCTTGGATTCCAAACGGGGTGAGGAGGAACCCTTCACTTTGCGCTGAGGCAAAAGAACGGAACGAACAGTGAGGGAAGACGCCTGAAGCAACTGCCGGATATCCTCCCACGTTTCAGCCAGGTTGGTCTCACGGTCCGCGACAGAGCGAGGAACACGAGAAGAGACCAGTGAAAAAGGAGGGGTGCAACGGAGGAACCGTGAAGAAGGACCAAAGGCAGGGGAGAAGGAGCAACAGAGGGACCGCGAGAAGACAAAGGATGGGACGACCGGGAGGAGGATGGCGGGACGCCGCATCCCGGAGAACGTCAGAGAAGAGACGGTCAGAGGAGGGGGAACTGCGCCACCACCCTAAGGCGGGCCTCACGGAAGTCCAACCTGAGGAGCCAGGACCTCCTTCTCAAAAAGGAATACGGGACAAGTACGCGAAGCCGCGCTATGGGAACCTCCACAATTGGCGCAACATTCATGATTCCCAGAGGAGCCATGGAACGCCAACGCACAGGCCACACAACCACGAGCCTGCCTACAATTGCTGTTAATATGGCCAAACTGGTGGCTATTAAAACAACGCTTGGGAATCTCGACATAACGGGGGACAGGGACAGTAAAATAACCAGCACGAACAAACGGGCAAATCCTAATGCTCAAAGGTGAAGGTGAGCATACTCGCAGGAACCTTAGCGGGACCAACAGACCTATGAACGTGCGTAACGCTCTGGGACGAAAGTTTATTCTTTAGTCTCGTGACATCATACTGGAGTAATTCGTTGGAGCGAATCAACAAAATCAAGGTGCCGGTGGGAGAGGAAATTTTATTATTACGCATATGAAGTAAAGTATAAAATGGGTGCGAATTCGCGCAGTGAGGCCAAGTATACCGTTGCGCCTCCTACTCGGATCGCCAGCCCCAACAAACGGGTAAGCCCGTTGACCCCTGACCCAACCATCGTTTTAATAATAGCCGGCCATCCTCGGAAATTTACTAGTTGAGAAGGCAAAGAGCGAAACTCAGGATCAGGTACCCAACAACCAACACAGGCAGAAACCAGCCATGGCGTCGCGTCCCCTGACGGATAGCTCTGATACACTGAGAACGATATAACCTAGAAAAGAGGAGAGACAGAGGAGAGAAAAGATAATTGGTACAGAAGACAACGTAGTGGTTAGGTGATCAAGTAAAGCTAGACCCTCTTAAGACAAAAAGGAGCGATTAAATTTAACTTCTTAATCGAAGGGAGGGATGACATTTACTTGGTAAAATGGGAGGTATACGAAGTTATGACATCTTAACTTGATCCATAAGGATCAAGTAAAGATCATAAATTTTTATAGAAATTTCTAAAGAAATTTTAACTAAAGATCATTAATTTCTGAAGGAATTTATGTCTTCAAGGATTTTTGCAATATGATTCCCAGCCAATACCGTTTTAATTAAGTTATTAAAATTTAATTTCTAGAGTTCTACAAAGTTGAAAATTTTAAATTGTAACAAATATGTTCTTAAATATATTTTTAACAGTTATTATTTTTATTTTATCCATGGAAGGGATTATCTTTACTAGTGTTACTTTAGAGGGCTGATCTTTACTTGGTAAAATGGCAGGGACTATCTTTACTTAATCCTATAAGGATATATGTCGTGGTATGACATCACATTATATCAATACCATATTATATGGATAGGGGAGGGACCAATAACTTAAAGGCGAACCGACAAGGGACGGAACGCCACGAGTTTCGACGGGCGGAACAGCGTATAAGAGTGCAACGAGGTCAGGTAAAATTTGGGCAATGGCCAAACTCAAGGTTATGTAAAGCGGCATATACAAAAATATAATTTTATTTACATAAAATAAGAGAATTAAGGGGCAAAATTACATTGGTAAACGAGGGGGGAATTGCTGAGTTTTTCTACAGACTATGAAGTGAAAAATTAATGTATTAAAGAAGGAGACTTTTCCAATGGGGAGGATTAATTCAATTAGGTTGCTGAATGGGGAGAGGGGTTGGCTTACGGAGGATTTCGGGTGAGACGTCAGGGTAAGGCTTCACGGATGTCTTCTGCAGGCAATAAACGTGAGGCGAGGGCGTGATGGCCGTTTTCCCAAAGGGGGTGGGGGCGGTAACGTCCGGTCCAAGGGAGAGTATTTCTGCCACCCGAAAACGAGGGGCAAACGAGGAGGGCTTCAACAGGAGTTAATAAGTGGAGTTGAAAAAATCGCTAGGTAGCGACCGTCAAATGGAATTACCTCACTGGCTGGGGCTAATTCCAACACACAAAAAGTTCAGCCGTCACTTTGCTTCGTTGTTAGCACCTGACTTGGAACTAGTGGAATCTTCTTTTGTCCGGGCGAGACTCCTCAACTCTGTTTCTCTCACATGGAAGAAAAGCCCTATATATATCCGAGGCTGCCCCCGCGGGGCGGGGGGAAACAGCGAAACCTTCGAAAGGCCTCGAATCTTCACGCCGAGACGATTCTAACCCGCGTAAAGGTGGTCCTTGGTGGATGCGGTTCACGGCTACCGCTTGTAGATGGGAGGTAGATAGGCTTACGAATTTAAGCCTAACCAAATTCTAGAATCTTTTTTAGCGCATGGATGTTACTTCCTTGCTGGAAAAGAAATTCCACGTGGAATTCCCCCACACATCTCCCATCCGAAAGATGATGCTTTACAGAGCAGTTGCGTAGGAAAGGATCATCCTACCCGTCGAACTAGAATTATCAAGGGTCTAGGGAAATTCTGACCAGCTACGACAAGTGTACACACAAAAAGAAAACGTTAATCTGAGCTCAGCGTGGAATTTACGGACATAAGCCTTAAACGGGTCAATATCTAGTGATATTTAACTAGTACAATTTTAAACAAAAAAAATCACAGAACATTTGCGACATTTCACTGAAACCCCCAAAAAAGGATGCAATTAAATGGAGGCATGAATATGGGACTAATGACTAAACAACTTAGCGGACCCCCCCAAAAAAATCATAATTAAGAACATTAATGAGATAATATATACAACTCACGGGGAAAACCTTCGTTCCCGCCGGAGTCCGGATGAGGAAATCCACGAGTCCTCTAGCCTCGAGGACGGGGTAGGGTCCCTTTCACTGGCTAAGGAGTTTGTTGCTTTCCGTGAGAAGTAGTACCAGCACCTCCACGCCAGGGTGAATTTTCGTTCTCGTGACTTAAGGTCAAAGTAGGTCTTATACCTCTCAATAGGCCCTTCTTCACAAGATACGACATTCGTTTGTTACGTCAGGTAGACTCACCCTAGAGGGTTTTAGTTTTCTACCAAAGGGGAAAGAGAGTTGGGCACTCCTTCTGGGCGCAGGCAAACCTTTCGCTTCAAAGGGCTTGGAAATCCGGGTGGATAGGGGTTTCCAGGAAACGGGTACATGGGATTCCAGGGCTGCCTGTGTACGGGTAATTATGGGCTGGGTCACGAGATCGTCGTGGATTACGGGCTTCTGACCGAACAAAACGGAGCAGAACTAGATTGGGGCCGCTACCACTTAGGCCCAACCGGACATATAGTCACACTCGATGTGACAACGAATTACTGGGAAACGACTGGACCGGCCAAGGTAGTCGTGGACGACCGCAAATTTCTTGTGGTCGGGGCCAACAGGGGGTAGTAGGTCCTCAGACACTATGATGCAGGTGCACCTGAAGTCACGACGAGGGTGGATACTCGGCGTCCGTTCACAGTTCCGTTCTCGAATTCCAATCCACCAGGGTTGTTCTCAGTAAAGAGAAAGTTTACCTGATGAACCGGTTCTTTGGCGGGTGAGGGAGGATCGGGGGTCTCCTGAGCCGACGGAGGGGGATCAGGGGCGGCCCAGATTTGGTGCACTTGGTGGGACTGAGAGTTTGCGAATCGGGAGTTTTGAAGACAGTTCGTGCGTTAATGGCCGGGAACTCCGCAGGTGTAGCAGACGATCGGGTTCTTTTGTTACGGCACAACCCGGGGAGAAAAAACTAGGGGCTTAATGTCTCGGTGTTCAGATGGATGGAAGTTTCTTGGCTTCGAGGGACTAGGAACTTTGGTAAATCTTGGAACCAATTTAGGAGGGGTCTTAGGACCATAAAATTTTGTTTTTTTTGGGGGGAGGGGGCGATCGGGGAGCCTTTTTAACATCCTTTGGGTATAAATTGTGACTAGCGCGAATTTGGGGAGCCACGGCAGCTAAAAGCTGACCACTAAGGAAGAAGTCCAGAAAGGACTCGTAGACCTGGGAAATCTTGCACGCATCCAGCCAACACTGAAGTTATCTTTGGAGGATGTACCCGTGTTGCCGAAATGTTTGACTAGGGCGGATCCTTCCTTGTCGGAATCGGCACCGGTAGAATTCGCAATTCGTATGAACAGCGGCTAACAATTCGAACTTTAACGTGGAATAGTCCAAAGTTGCTTCCGGGGAAAGGGATACGAAGTTATCCCTTAACTGGGCATTTAGGAAGAGAAGTAGGCGAGTGACGCCATCATTTTCGAGATCCCATCTATTGATCTGAAAGATTCTCTCAAAATGGGTAAAAAATTACCCAAAGTCCTCTCCATCATTAAAAGCGGGAAGGTTGACTGAAGGAGTTTGGGGAATTTCAGCCCGGGAACCGATGGACTGAGAATCCATTTGATTTTGGCTCATTTCCAGCTCATGCTGCCTAATTTGTTAACGTTCTTCCATCTCCATTTTGTTCTTCTCCATCTCCATATCCATCTTCAGTTTGTTCTCCATCTCCGTTTTCAGTTTGTTCTCCTCTATCTTCATTTTTAGTTTGTTCTCCATCTCCGTTTTCAGTTTGTTCTCCTCCATTTCCATTTTGCTCTTCTCCATCTCCCTCTTCAGTTTGTTCTCCTCCATCTCCATCTTCAGTTTGTTCTCCATCTCCGTTTTTAGTTTGTTCTCCTCCTTCTCCATTTTGTGCCTCTCCATCTCCATCTTCAGTTTGTTCTCCATCTCCATTTTTCTTAGTTCCTCTGCCACTCTAACTGCCCGTTCGTTCCTCTCTTCTTTCTGTACGTAATTTAGCAGGTGTTTGCCCGAAAAACCTAACATTTCACCTTGACTCTAGAATTTTTTGAAGGATGACATTGTTACGCAGTTAACTGAGGGAACACTAACACACGAACGAGCTAGGACACTACCCACACGACAGGGATACTTGAATATTCGTAAAGGCTTGTTCACAAAAAAGAAATTATGATACAGCTCTCCTACCTATGCTGTTACTAAGCGGAAAAAAAATTAAAATGGTCCTACCGGAATTAGGACACCAAAGACCTTAACTCTTTTGTATTAATAACCAGCTGAGTCTCCAAAATTTAAACACAATAGAAAAAAAATTAATTACTTGGGGTCCAACACAAAACCTAAATAGATTAAAATTACACTGCACTTCAATTAACTTGAACCTGCCTTATGCAAGTAAAATACAAAAATTAAAATAAAAGGGATAGACGTGAATAACAAGCGAACTTCTAATGTCAAAATTAAAATGAAATGGGTTGGTGAAAAACCCAAACTCACTTGACACCAAAATTATATAATATGTATATTAATAAATATATATTTCGTGTTATGACATTACATTATATCAATACCATATTATATTGAGGGGGAAGGGACCAATAACTTAAAGGCGAACCGACAAGGGACGGAACGCCACGAGTTTCGCCGCGCGGAACAGCGAGAAAGAGTACAACGAGAGCAGGTAAAATTTAGGTAATGGCAAAGCTCAAGGTTATTTAAAGAGGCGTGTACAAAAATAGAATTTTATTTACATAAAATAAGAGAATCAATCGGCAAAATTACACTGGTAAAAGACGGGGGGAATTGATGAGTTATGCATCAGACTATGAAGTTAAAAATTAATGTATTACAGAAGGAGACTATTCCAATGGGGAGGATTAAATCAATTGGGTTGCTGAAGGGGGAGAGGGTTGGCTTACGGAGGATTTCGGGTGAGACGTCAGGGTAAGGCTTCACGGATGTCTTCTGAAGGCAATAAACGTCAGGGAAGGGCGCTCAGAGCTTCTGAGCGGGAAGTTAGCGTGATGGCGGTTTTTGAAAAGGGGGGGGAAGGTAACGTCCGGTCCAGGGGAGAGTATTTTGACCACCCTAAAACGAGGGGTGAACGAAGAGGGTTTCAACAGGAGTTGATGAGTGAAGTCGGAAAAATTGCTAGGTAGCGATCGTCAAATGGAATTACCTCACTGGCTGGGGCAAATTCTAACACACACAAAGTTTAGCCGTCACTTTGCTTTGTTGTTAGCACCTGACTTGGAACTAGAGGAATCTTCTTGGGTCCGGGCGAGACTCCTCAACTCTGTGTCTCCCAATTGGAAGACGAGCCCTATATATATCCGAGGCTCCCCCCGCAGGGATGGGGGAAACAGTGCTACTCTTGAATTGCCTCGAATTTTCACGACGAGGCGAATCTAACCCGCGTAAAGGTTGTCCGTGGTGGACGCGGTTCGCACCTACCGCTTGTGGATAGGGGGGTGGGGCTTACCAATTTAAGCCTGACCCAATTTTAGAATCTTCTCCAGCGCATGGACGTTACTTCCGTGCTGGAAAAGAAATTCCACGTGGAATTCCCCCAAATATATAAATATATATATATATATATATATATATATATATATATATATATATATATATTAAAATACAATATTGCAGTCCTCCTTTATAATATAGATTGTTAATTAACTAACGATTGAATCTTAAATAGCAATTGACAGTAATTATAGTAATAAGCTGAGATTAAACGTAACTTTTATTTTAAACTCAAGCTAGAATTCTATAAAAGGATTGTATTTAATCTATTGAAGAAGTCACAGGGTTAAAGTGTTCTTGATGAAAACAAGCAAATAACAAATTGAAGAATAGACTCGAGAATAATGTTACTGTCAAAGATGCAACGATAGGTGGATGTTCAATACAATTTAATAGAATTCGTCCCCATCATTTCAAACAAATTTAAAAGAAATAAAAACTCATAAGATCGGTGAGGAATATCTCTAATTTAACGAAATGTACGTATAGGTTTATTGTGCAATAGAGTACATTTATACATGATCTAATACAAATACAATAATAATAAGATATAATACTATATAAATACACGTAATATAAGCGTAAACATTACACAAAGCGGGGAGCCCGCCAGTGTTGGCGTGCAGTAAGACGCGGCGGAGCGTCCCACGCGTATATTGTCTGCTGCAAATGGGTGGCGGCATTCCTCACCACCCGTCGCCCGGCTGGCCATGGGCGGCGATCAGCGCGGAGGTGGCTGCTGTTCTCAGTCCCTTCCGCGGCTCGTTTTAGTTGGTGTGGCGGATCACCTGGGCGGCTCTTGCCTCTCGCGCCCTCAGTAGGGTGCCTCTCACAGGGTGAGAGGCTGGCGCTGGCTCTGGCCTGAGGCGGGCGGTGACTGGGCATGAGAGGAGGTAGTGCACCAGTGGGCTCCAGGAGCGGATGCCGCGGTGTTCGCACCTCCCTGCCACAAAGTCGGCGTGCAGCTCTTCCTGGATGGAGTAGCCAAACCTCACACACTGTAGCAGCACGCCGTTCGCTCTGGGCTGCTGGAAGGATGCTGTGGCTGCAGCATACCACGCCGCTTGCCTCTTAGTTGCTTTTTATTCTTGGTGCTGCTGGTGGGCGTTGTGGGTGGCCCTGACTTTGGCATCCACCTTGAGCTGCTGCAGGTTGGGGCGCACGGTCCAGCTGATGGTGGGGCCGTGGGCGGCTCGCTTGGCAGCCTCGTCGGCAGCCTCGTTGCCGCGCACGCCAACGTGGCTGGGAATCCAGTGGATCCGGACACGCCTGCTCTGAGCTGCCAGGTCCTGCAGGGTCCACAGGATGGTGGTGGTAAGGTGGATGTTGTCCCTGGTGTGGGCGTGGGTGTGGGCCTGCTGCAGCGCCTGCAGTCTCAGCCGATAGTCCGTGTGTATCACTACAGTGGCCTCCAGGCGGAGCAGAGCGTGCTGGAGGGAGTGCAGGATTGTTACCAGCTCCGTTTGGAGGGTCGAGCAGTGATCTGATGTCCTCCATGTCTGCGTCAGACCGCTCGTGACGCAAGCGGCGCCGGACCTCCCGCTGTCGGGGTCGATGGAGCCATCTGTGAAGTAGACTGCGCTGCCTGGCTCCGTGACCTCAGACATGGCTCTGAAGGCGTGCTGGCGCAGCTCCTCGGTGAGGCAGTGCGCTTTCCTGGCGGGCAGCTGTATGGTGGTGAAGTCGGCGGCGGGGATCTCCCATGGTGGTGGTGGAAATTTGACGCGGTTGGGGGTGTTGGGGTCGCGCCACAGCCAGTTCCCTGCCTAGTTGAGAGTGTTGGTTGCTAAACTGACGTTTACGAGCCACCTGTTGTTACGCAAGCACTCGATGCCCTTCGCCACGGCCATTTAGAGTCTCCTCTGCGCAACAGCCTCCACGTCGCGCTGGAGCACTCTGGCCACCCGAAATGCAACAATGAAATCCACCCCAGCAGTGAGGGGCACCAGGCTGGCCTCGACTTGCATGACACAGGCACTGAGCCACCTCGGTGCCCCCAACATGGCCTTCATGGCGGTGTTTTTATCACCTCTAGGCGCTGTTTCTGCTGCCGTGGTAGCGCTACAAGGACCGGTGCACTGTAGTCCACTAGGGAGCGCACTGCCTGCAGGTAGTAGAGGCGGAGGACGGGGGAGGTTGCACCAGCGCTCGGCCGCATCCTGGCCCTCATCACATTCAGCTAGCGTCCGCTTCCTCAGGTGCGTGACATGGTTCGTGAAGAACAGCCGCCTGTCCACCTACACTCCGAGGTACTATTAGGAGTCGTCCAGGTCAGCCCAACTCCTTGGACGCGCCAGCCTGGGACTTCTATTTGCGCCCGTCGTGATGAGGTCTAGCGCTTCTGAGCCCGCGCGAGCTTGTCGCCGCGCCCGATGTCGACGAGGGCCAGTTTGTCAGCGTAGCTGAGTAGAATGGTTCCTTCCCGATAGGGGAGTGCCACCAGCTGCTTCATCAGCACGTGGAAGAGGAACGAGCTGAGGATGCCGCCCTGAGGCATCCATTCTCAAAGGTAAGGTAGGGAGATTTGTGACTCTGGAACTTAACACGGGCTCAGCGCTGGTGAAGGTAGTTCTGGAGCCAGCCCAGCCGTCGCCCTCGGATGCTCTTCCTCAAAAAGGGCGGCTAGTATGGCGTGGGGGCTAGCTAGCTCGCAAGCCTTCTCAAGGTCCAGGAAGACTACGATGGTGGGCTGGTTGTTGGCGTAAGCCAGAAGGGTGATGAAGCAGTCCGCCGTGCTCACCCCCCTGGTGTAGCCAAATAGGTGGTGGTGAAGTCTCCCCACGCTTCACTGTAGGCGACTCAGCACCATCCTCTTCGTTGTTTTTCCAATGCAGCTCAGGAGGGAGGTTGGTCTGAAGGTGGTGTGATCCTTCTGCATGGGGATGGGCAGGATTTCGGCGTCCTTCCAGGAGGGCGGCAGACGGCCCGCCAGCCACGACGCGTTCAGAAGGGCTAGCAGCGCGGCGTCCCCGGCGGGCGCAGCGTGCGCCATCATGGAGTACCGCACTCCGTCGGCCCGCGCCGCTGTGTCACGCCCACGCTTCTCCCTGGCCAGCTCCTCGAGCTTGAAAGGCTGGTCCGTCGCGTGCGGCTGGCCATGCGCCTCTCTGACCTTTTCGTCGCGCTGTGGGCTTAGCTGCTGCTGGAGGTGGCGGGTGTGGGAGGAAGCTGCTCGCTGGAATCCCTCGCTGTGAAGCAGTTCACCAGCCGATCTGCCTCTTGCTGTGGGCGTGGGTGGGCAGCTGAGCGGGTCGTGGCAGCGCCTGAGGCCTTACTGAATCACCCCCACAGCTGTCCGTGGGAGGTGTGTTGGCTGAAAGAGGCGCAACACTCCAGCTACTTTGCCTCCCTGGCGCACAGGGACACCTGTCGCGGGCGGGCTACCACGTCCTGCAGGAGCTGCAGGTTGATGGCGGTCAGGCGCTTCTCGTACAGCCTCCTGTGGACGTTGACGTCGTGATTGTGCTCCCGGACTTCCTCGTTATAAAACCACCAGTCCGAGTGCCGGCGGTGGTTAGAGGCTGTCCTGGGCATGGCTGCGTCTGCTGCATTCTATATGGCCGCGGTAAGGTCCCTCTCCTGCTGGTGCAGATCCGCAGGAGGCACATACTTGGACCACCATTCCTCCAGGGCGGCTTGGAACTTTGCCGAATCCGCCCTCCTGACGTTCCACTGGGGCAGCTGGGAGGAGGAGCTGGTGGGGCCACAGTCAGGGTGGTGAGGGTCCCGTAGTGATTGCTGGTGAGGGTAGGGCGGACCTGCCAGGTGGCGCCGGGCAGCGTGAGGTCGAGCCGCCCCCTATGGACGTGCGTGGCCTCCCTGGTGTTCAGTAGTCGGACGTCAGGGACTTCTTCGAGCAGGTCGGCCAGGTGGCCCCAGTCACGTTAGTGGTGACACAGAGTGCAGCAGTAGTGGTGGGCGTTGAAGTCGCCCGCCATAAGGAGGCTAGAGTGGGATGCGAGGGAGAGCAGCTCCCCTGCTTCAAGCAGGTATCGCTTGCTCCTGTATATATTGTATACCGTGAGAGTGAGCGGCCTCAGCTGCAGCTCCAGTGCTAGGACCTCCACGCCGTCACCACAGTACGCGGGTGCGGCGATCTTCTTGTGCGGGATGGTGCTTCGTAAAAGGGCTGCACAGCCACGCCCATTACCGTCACCAACCGGAAGCAAGTAAAGGGTGTAGCCTGCGACTCGCCACTTAAAGCCGGCGGGCGTGAGCGTCTCCTGTAGGAGTACCAGGTCCAGGTCTTCTTTGAAGACGGGTTGCAGCACCAGATGTTTTTTGGGGCGGAGGCTCTTCACATTTCACTGCAGCAAATCTGTAAATGTAAATAATTTTCAAAAAATTACATTGAATTTCAAATTAAAGGAAATTTACAATTTAGTTATAACCTTATCATTTTTTTTACATTTACTCTTATTAGGCTGGAGTAACTAAAAATAATAGGGTACCTGTAGATGGATGCAAATTGTGTGTGACTGAGAAATTCGATACGTGCAGCTTACAGAATCGAATAATTTTTCCTCTTGTATTACTTAAGAAATGATCATGGTTTTAGATAAATATATTGGAAACCGAGGAACAATGATTATATATATGTATTGAATTATGCCAAAGAGAGCAGCGCTTGAAAGAATGTCCGACAAGACTGACAGGTGAACTGAAACTTATGTTCTTTCCACAATGAACCTTGCAGTTTTCTTTCCAAATGGAAAAATCGCTGAAGCGCGGGAAGTTTTAATTGCCGATATGACATTTCCAAAAACTTAAAAATACATAAACTGAAATTATGAGGGTAAAATAGGTAAAATTAGACAAGCGGCTATAAATTAATTCTAATTCAACTTGATTCGAGAGGATATCTTTCACCATCTGACAGTTGAGTGAGCTTCTCTTTACTACCATTGTAAAAAATGAAATGAAACAATCACTAACATGTATATTTTTTACTGCAAGTTAAATGATTTCGAAAATTAATATATGGGGCTATCATTAATTAAACAGTTAGTCGAGACGCATGCCTTTACTAATGAAAGATAGATAACTATATTCGTTGAATGATTGGAATTTTCATTGCATGGATTGTATCCTCGATCGATTGGCTGATTAATATAATTGATCAAAAAATGATTGATTGAATTATTTTGATTAATCTAACAGTTGAATTGAGCAAGTGATCCTTTGATTGAGTGGTGTTTTGTATCTTTCACTTGTTAATATGATTTGGGGTTTGATCTACTTAATGATTGATGGTGTTTTTTGCATAGATTTTTGAATTGGATTTTCGATAAATTCAGTATAGAATTGCAAATAAAGTCACTATAATCCCACGTATGAGATCTCATTTAGCAGGAAAAAGTGGTATGTGACGGACAGAACAATAAATTAAAAGAATTAAAGGTAATATGGATAAGAAAGTGGAAAACAATTAGGGAAAGCAGTCGATAGGAGAGTTGATCAAGGTAAAAAGGTGGGGAAATAAGGGCACGTTAGAACTTCAGGAGCAAATATAGATTAAAAAATGGTGTATTTTTTCTTAAAATATAAAGCAAAGACTAATGAGAGTAATCTCCCGCACAAGGTATGTAATGTGGGGGGGGGGTGGAAGAAAGTGAAGATAGAAGATGGGGAAATATGCGGAAGATATATGTACATATTGACGCAAATCCCCATTCAGGAATAGGGTGAGGAAGAGTACCAAACTGCAGAGGTATTGCCCAGTAGTGCACGCAATCAGCCAAATTTCCACTTGTAGCATGGTTTATATTCTACACCATCTACTTCCTTGCTGCGGATAGTAATAAAAACATTGATGAGAGAACTAGAAGAGCCAAAAAGAAAAGTGTGACACCCATTTAACCCGCCTAGACCAGGGGTGACTGAATGAAAGCTGATCGACGACTAGCCCGCAAAATTAGCCGGCGGCGAAGGAAAATAGGCGAGAAGGATGAAATGGAGAATGATGTCTACAAGAAAAATGTTTTATGACAACGGGGCGCAGAGGGGCCGGTATAATGTGCCAGTAATCAAGCTGCAAGGTGCAACGTGCACACGGAACAGCCCCTTTGTGTGTCAAACGAAAGAATCCAGTATGGAAGCTAACTTCTCCTTCTGATTTCGAGCACTCTGTATTCACCGGCGCAGATCATTTGTGAGAAGATGGATGATCCAAGTAATGGAAACGCAATTCTTCCCTGTCTGTTAAAGAAATGAGAGCAGCGGCGTGGCTAAAAGGGTTAAAGGTAGACTCCTCCAGTGTGTCGAGATGGGCGGAACAATCTGCGTCCCGCGTCCCGGGACAAAGTTACAATTCTCTCGAAGGAGTTTCCAGCCCCGAGCGAATGAATTTTATAGCTTGATTGGTCTCTCTCGTTCGCACCGTTGGTATCGGCTGAAGTCGAAGAAACTATTCGCGTGTAAGCAGGCGAGGGGAAGAATGAAGGGTTGGGGGAAACAAATGAGGGAATAAAACATAAAAAAATAAAGTGATAATAATAATAAAGCGCGATTTCGCTTGTTCACCTCAGTAATTCAAGATTAAAGAAGGGTACGTTCAAAAGTTCTAGGAAGAAATTTGTACAGAGCCGCAAGCCAAGACAAGATGGCGAAAATGAGGTTGTAAAGAAAGCGTCTAGAGAGAATAAACCCCAGTTTGTTTTGGCCTTGGACTGAAGCCAGGAGAATGTACCCATTACCCACAACTATTCGGCCTAACAGTCTACACAGGTGCCCCCTGCCGGGCACAGGGCAATAATATGCTTTAGCTCCAACACCTAAAATTCAACTACCCTTTAGGGAAAAATAGAGACACCGCCGAATAGCAGAAAAATACCAATGGAGAAAAGTTTCCTGTCAGTGTAAAGAAGATAAAGACAATTTTTCGATCTTTTGCTTACACACTTTTATAATTTTTACTCTTACACTTTTTTACACAAGGTGTAGCATTTTATATATGTTTAATAAATTAATCTGTTTTTGCGAATTTAAAGTTTTGCATCATTGGCATAAATTCGTGTGTATATATTCTGAATCAATTTCACGGTGTCAATTTTCAGACTGGGAAAATTCCTACTTCCGATGCATGATGTGGTGACACTGGTGGCGTCTATCGTGGTTAGACGTACTTTCCATACATTTTCACTATAACTTTACTACTTTCTTCTTAACTCTCTATTCAGAAACCAAATGGCTATGATGCCCTCGTTGGTTTCCTAATATTCAAGATAAATAATATTTATTTGTGCCAAAGTTTGTCATGAATGTCGAAAAGTTTCCTCACTTTTCTCACCAAATCGGGTATCAATTCTAGCGTGATCAAGCATGCTGCAGCTGACTTAGGTAGGAATGTGTGCCCTTCCAGCCCTAACACCTTCAATTGAGTACTACTCTGATCACAATATATGCACGTGGAACCCAGGCTATATACCTCCCAGACAGTTTCAGTTCTTTTATCTTTAGATTCATTACATGTAGCTTCTCATAATCTTTCAGTCTCAGATGCTGTCGGTGATCTTTCTCTTGAGAGCTGAGCAATTATTTTTATAGTCTCGATACATTATAAAAAAATTTTAAGATGTCGTATTATAGTCATAACAAGGGAGTTTAGAATCCAACATCTGCACACTGTACAGAAGAGAGAGCGCTGCACTTCTGCAATTCAGGCGACTGGAGCAATAATGACAGGGCTATAATTGTATCAAATGAATGACACTTATTGCATTGATATCAGAAAGATGTGAGAGAGGCCATTGCGAGATGGATCAATGGTTATCAGTGGAGACATCATCTTAGTTCATTCACCACCCTCTATTTAGCGTCTACAAGACGAAGATTTCTGATCGGATTAACCACAAAGGTTCTGTTTGAACCAGTTCGAATTCCTATCAATTAGTAGCTTTAATACGCACAGCCACAGATCTTTTTCCATTTTCCCCTTATTTATTTCAAATTCAGTAAGACCAAAACCAAATCTAAATGGCAGGATTAAAAGGTTTTACAATAAAACTACATTAATATAAATTACTCCTCCTAATACTCTTTCTCTGACTTTTTAAATAAAACCTCTTATTGTGACCGCAAACTTACGAATAATTAAACCTTAAACAAACCATTCGAGACTTAGTTTTTTATACATAAAAGACAACAAAACCTAATATAAGGGAGGGCGCAATTTATTACTAGACAGATCGAAACTGGTGTACCCTGATATTCCGCTCAACACGGCGTGAAGGAAAAATATGACAAGACTCCAGAGATTGTAAAATCGAGGCCTCCAGTTTATTACCAACGCTAAGTGATATGAGTATCGGACCTCGAGAAGCCTCCATGAAGAAACAGGTCTTGAAACACTAAACACACACCTCTATACAAAAGGTTGAGACATCTGGACAAGACTAGAGGCTATTCTCTCTATAGAAACTGTAGCGGCTCTAGACCCAGCACCAGAATAACACAACCTGTACCAAAGTACGACTAAAGGGAAAGAAAAAATTCCGAAACAATATTGTCCTAAAATTGGACAAGTTAGAATGAAAATAACAAATACAAAATAATTAAATGATCCTGCAATGGGACAACATTAACCAATACGAAAAAATAAACAAAATAACAAATGGAGATGGCCCGTTCACCGACACCCACACTATTACCCTCCACTCTCTTTTCCAAACTCCTCCCACTCATATTCTATCTTCCTCTTTCAAGATTCAAGATTACCAAGAATATGAGTTGCGGTAGAAGTCTACTCTTAACACTTGCAACAAGATTCACGATATGCAAAAACCCACCGGTCATGCCTAACGAACCTTGTAGAATTCTTCCACTTCGTTTTCAGTGAGCACGATCGGGACAAGGCGGTGGATGTGGTCTACCTAGACTTTCAGAAAGCCTTTGATAAGGTACCACACCGCCGCCTTCTCCGGAAAGTGCGAGCGCTTGGCATAGACGGAAAGGTAGCCGGCTGGATCGAGAACTGGCTAAGTGGCAGACGGCAACGGGTGGTGGTAAATGGACAGTCTTCTGAGTGGGTGCCCGTTACTAGTGGGGTGCCTCAAGGTTCTGTCCTGGGACCACTACTATTCATCATCTACGTCAACGACATGGACGGTGACATGGTTGCCAAGATTTCCAAATTTGCCGACGATACCAAGCTTGGTATGAACGTTGCAAAGGATGAAAATACTGCCCGCCTGCAGGAAGATCTTGGGAAGATTGGGGAGTGGTCGGACACGTGGCAAATGCCTTTTAACGTGGGCAAATGCAAAGTGATGCATATCGGCCACAGAAACCCCCAATCTCAGTATATCCTTAAGGGCACTGCTCTTGAATCGAGTGACACTAAGAAGGACTTGGGTGTAACTATCATTAGCGACCTTAAGTTCTCGAAACAGTGCATCGAGGCAGAGAAAGAAGCCTAAAGGATGTTAGGCTACATAAAGCGCCAGTTTGGATACCGTAACAAGGAGATAGTACTTTGCCTGTACAACTCCCTCGTTCGGCCGCACCTGGAGTATGCCGTACAATTTTGGAGTCCTTCGTTTTGAAAGGATATCGCAAGGTTGAAACGCGTGCAAGCCAGGGTAACCAAACTGATTCCCTCTATCCGACATGAAAGTTATGAGGATAGACTAAGGGAATTAGATCTGTTCTCGCTGGAAACCCGTAGACAGCGTGGTCAGCTCATCGAAGTTTTCAAAATACTTCGAGAGTTCGACAATGTTGACTATCGGGATATTTTCACACTGAGTGAGAACAGAACGCGCAATCACGGCTTCAAACTTGAACTGAAGGGTTACAACCGCAATCTGTGTGGAAATTTTTTCACTTACAGTATCTGCGGTATGTGGAACGCACTTCCAGTGGAAGTTGTCAACAGTGAATCTGTTGACCAGTTCAAGTCAAGACTAGACAAAGTCTTGAAAAGTGGCCGTTTAGGGACGAAAAACAATTGAGCAGCCTTGTGCCCGCTCAATTGCTAGTCCAAAGGTACCCTCTTTGAATGGACCGTAAGGTCTCCTAGGGTACCTTCTTTCCTTGTTGTTACTCCTTGTTGTTACTCTCTCTCTCTCTCTCCCCAAGTAAGAGGGTGCCATCCAGGATTCAATGCCCACATGTGGACAGCGACTATATATCTTCAACACATTTTTACTTCCTCTTTTCACTGCCAATGATAGAAATAGCCTATATGCATGTAAAATCTAGTGTAAGTACCTTTTTATGTATGAATAATTTCTGTGGGGATGCCCCTATTCAGGGTGTTACGGTATTTGTTCCCAATTTCCAACTGCTAATTTTTTGCATATTTTTTTATCTCCGTTGTGGGTCTTTATCTTTCGAAAATTAACCATTATTACTTTTTTTCACTATAATTGTCTGTATAAAATATAGAACCTTCCCAATTTGTTGAATAGGCATAGACTTCATCTTGGAATTCCCAACGGAAGGCTAAAAAGCAATTTCAGATTTCTCGACGCAAGCAGATGGATGGTGGAAAAGATCATAAGGGAGCTAATAGATTGTCCATTGAACGAAGAGAGCTGTGGATAAAAAGGTCATTAGGTTAGTGGTTTATAAGGTCATTTACTACTTTTCCTAGAAGATGAGGAAGGGATAATTCATGTGTAAAGAAATGCAGAAAAAGCGACTCAAGCACACTGAGAGGCTGAACAACAAGCTAAATCAGCGATTGGAGCCAGACATGTGTGGTTGGTTCTTCTCCAGCAAAAGAATTTCTGCCAAAACCAAGTGATCAACTCTCAGAACAACATAAGGCTTGCTATCGCACCAAAGAACGCTCTTTTTGTTAATTCATTATTGAACGTTACATTTAGGTAATTCATGTCTGAACTTTCATTTTTCTATTCGCTAATTCATCTCTGAACGCTCATTTTGGCTTTGATCGCTTGTTTTGGATAAATCATCTAAACACTCCTTTTGCTATTCGTCTCTGAATGCCAATTTTGCTAATTGATCTCTGAGAACTTATTTTGGCAAATTTGTCTCTGAACGATTCGCTCGTTTTATTTGTTAATCTCAGAACGATTCATTTGGTTAATTCATCCCTGAACGCGTTTGGAGATGAATTAGCCATGATGAGCGTTCAGACATAAATGATCAAAATGAGCCTTAAAAGATGAATTAGCCATGATGAGCGTTCAGAAATAAATGATCAAAATGAGCCTTAAAAGATGAATTAGCACAAAAAGCTCTCAGAAATGAAGAAGCAAAAGAAGTGTTCAAAGATGAATTAGCCAAATGGAGCGTTAATAGATAAATTTAATAAAGCAGAGTTCATATATTAATTAGTCCAAAGGAAATATTAAAGATGAATCAGGAAAAATGAGTGTTCATTGATAAACTAGCCAAATTAACGCTTAGAGATGCATTAGCAATATAAGCATTCAGAGATGAATAGGCAAAAAGAATGTTCAGAGATATATAGGCGAAAATGAGCGTTCAGAGATGCATTAGCAAACGAACGTTCTTGTATCAATTAAACAGATTAAGCGTTCAGATATTAATGAAGCAAAATGAGCGTTCAGAAATAAAGTAGCAAAAAGAGCATTCGGAGAGGAGTTAGCCAAATGTATCGTTTATAAATGAATGAGCAAAGAAGCATTCATCGATGAATTAGCCAAAATGAGGGTTCAGAGATGAATTATTCAAAAGCAACAATCAGATATGAACTAGCTAATGGAGCTTTCAGAGGTAAATTAGTTAAAAGGCGTGTTTAGATATGAATTCGTAAGAGCAGCGTTCAGAGATCAATTAGCAAAAGGAATGTTCAGATGAATTATCCAAAAGAAGCGTTCATAGATGAATTAGCTGAGAAAGCGTTCATATCCCTTTTCGGAAACAAGGGACAATGCATTAAAGGGTATTTATGAAAATTGCCTTAAATAACAGAAAAGAAATAAAGGCGAAATTAATGCTAGATGATTATCAAGCACTAATAATAGTGATTTTAATCATTATTCTAATGGACTTTTAGGTTGGCCTTTAGGACCCACGTCATTTCAATATCATATCCAGAATTACCATGCAAAAGTTTTTTCCACTCAAATAGAAAACTAACGAGAACATCTTCGCTACACTTCCTGAGAGCAGAAACCTGCAAAAAAAGTGTTGAAGTTAAAGGAAATGTATGCATGATATATAACTGAACTTAGTTTCTCTTGAGAGCATTGGAGCAAAAAGTGCTCGTAATCCTCAAGATATCAGGTCTAGCATGGTTGCCCATAGTGCAGCTTATAAACATCCCCTTGGGGTTGCGCAAAAGGGTAGATAAACAGAAAAAAAGATGGGCACAGTAGAAGAAGAAAAGGGTGCGATGAATGAGGTCATGTTTAAAAACACCTTTGCAAACGGGGCCAAATACCCCCTCCACAAAGCTCGACGAAGAATGAATGGACGAGATATGTTCGGCGACTAGCCTGAAAAATTAGTAGCATGCCGATATAGGGGGTCGGAGGCTATGAAAGAAAAAGCGAAAATGGAGGGGAAAGTAAATATATGATAAATACAAATATAAGACAACAATTAACATTTGTTGTCTTCACCGTCTGCAATTATCGGGGTTCTGAATTAAATTTTATGTGGGTTTAACGCCTCCTGTAGGCCTTGGCGCGGTCTATTTATACACAGAAATTAAATCCACGAAAAGAAATTAATGAATGATGAAGGAAATGAAAATAATAAAGTCAAAATAATAAATATTGCAACTCTTACAGCTTGAACTTTTAGCCATTTTGATCATTTAGATATAAAATAAAAGTGCTTAAATTATAATTACGTGAATGCCAATAATATGCAGGTGAGCAAAAGAATTTTTAAAAGTATTTTCGCGTTTAATTTAAATCCACCGATTGGTACTACGCCCAAAATAAATGGAAACAGCATCCCTTTCCCCACGACGAACGAAATTTAGCCACGGTGGATGATTCGAGTTGCCACAATGCGAGACTAATTTAAGCGCTCTTAGCAATAGCAGCTGTATCGAGTAGTTTAGCTTGCCATTATTCGTGTCCAACATTCAGTATTACGCCTTTCCTCCTTGGGTTTGCAAGGCCGTAAAGGGCCAAAATAGTTCTCGGATTCAATTAAAACAGACTCCTCACAAGCACAGCTGCCGAAATCATTCTGGTCATGTCTGAGGAGAAAACTGACCTGTATTTGGTTTTAACGATAAGAATAAGATTGACAAACAACTAAAATTATTTTATGTCAACATTTCTTCAATGCTTTTGTAATTCAAGAGTTCCGGAACGGGTGGCAAAATCGAGTCTACTCTCCGCAGGTATAACGACTGCAAGGACGCGAAATCATCAGACAAAGCTCTAATAAACCAGTGAAAACCAGGATTCATCTTCAAGACCATTGCAAACTGCATTAAATACCGGGATTAAGATCGATGGTAGCTGCCTTAGGTAAGGAAAACTACTATGTACCTAGTGATCAGGTATGTGGTTAGCATAGCAGTGAGTACCCACCCCTACACTGCATCGGGTCCCTCAGAGGGAATCTCTTCATCCAAGTCAAGCAAGAGACTGTATCAGATCGACCAATTTAACGCCGTATTGGATGCAGCCACTTGCTTGGTGGAGATGAAGAGCGACCCGCACGCGTGCCCCATACAGTGTGAAGGTTGCTACTCATTGCCATACTAACCGCATAGCTCGCTTACACTTTACTTCACACTTTAATGGTAAACTTGGTAAGTATAGCCTCAAATATTTTGTTAAAGGATAAATGTGTGAATTATTCAGTGTCTGGTATGAAAGACCGCTGTTGATTAGTGGTCAGCCAAGTTTAGGGGGAATTAATTACATAGTTACAGGGAGCCAGCAAGCAATACCTAGTCCACTCAAAGGCCACTCCCATTCTATACTAATATTCTAGTAGTCCTCCTCTGGACATTGTCGCCACGATGCTCACTCACGCGATATTTAATCCACAACAGGGCTCTGTATTTAAACAATACCATTATTCGTAAAATAACTGTCAATCTTGTTTTGAAAACTCTTCACACTCATAGAGTTTACTACCTCCGCGGGGAGTGCGTTCCCTTTTCGCTTGATCACATTCTAAATTTTTCACCTTTGTTACTTTTACCCTTGCTTAGTTTAATTCCCTTCTTTCTAAATCACATTTGTGGTTATTCTCCCTTTAGTTACTTTCTCCCTTGAGTATTTTAGATCTCTGTTTACTGCTTCACACTCGAGGTTATTCTGCTCTTTATTAGTTCTCCCCTTTATTCCTTCAACTCCATCCTCGCTAAATCATATTCGTTGTCATTTTCTTATTTGTTACTCTCATCCTTCATTAATTTATCTCCCCTCTATCAATCACACTCGACGTTATTTGCCCTTCCTTTGCTTTCTCCTTGGATTACTCGCAAATACACATTCGAGGTTATTTTGCCATTCTTTAATATTTCTTTTGATTACTTCATCTCACTTGTCACTGCATCACATTCTTCTACTCTCTGACGCCTCTAAAATGTTCGACACTTTGATCTTGTGTTCTTTTACTCTAGAAACCTTTCACTAGGGCAATCCCTTTAAATTCTGACCTAGACAGCCTTCCTATTCGACCCAGACTTAGTTTAGACATCCACTTTAGATTCGAAATTCAACCGGTTAAACAAGAATTATTGATGAGGAAAACCTTAGAAAAAAGGCAGACTGAAGAAATCCAAAGAAAATACTTCCTGCCCTAAGCTCACTAAATCTGCATTCAGCGACTATGATTCTAAACAGATTCGAATTCACGGCTGTAGCAGGGGGTTGAAGCCCCCAAATTACTAACCCGTTTATGTTTAAATTTCTTTTTAAGCCAAACTTGTATTATCCTATTCAAAAAGAATTATGTAATAATATATATAAAAGTTTCTTTAACCGTTGCGATCGAATGTACCTTATATGATATATGTTAAAAATATAGATAAATCTCAAAAACAATTATTAAATTGAGTATTTTGCCTTAACTAACGTAACTACAATTCATAATTTTCTGATGCGTGGGAAAATATTCGGATCTGAGATAGTTAGTGCTCATTCCCGTGAGGTATTATCTTGGATCCACCAATGGCTCTAATTAGATATATCTGAACGTAGATAGCAAGCTTTACGTCAAGATTCTCAAGTGCATAATGTATGCGCCTTCGAGAAATAATATGAGGCCAGAGACTTTTCCGCTATGTCTAGCAATATTAAATATATGATCATTATAATATTTATAAAGAAAATTTCGACTGTTTAATAAATTTCTAAACTGAATTCTCTCGTTCGTTTGGGTAAATAGGCAATATCTTATATTTATTTTAAATCTCAAATAAATAATATTGCCATATTTTTCAGTAACCGTTAAAATGAAGTTTAAAACCGAAATTAAACAAATTTATAACAATAATTTAAAAATGGTTAAAATTAACTTTTTTCCAATGAAAATAATGGTCCTAAAATGAAAAAGGAAATTGAGAAATGAGTGTCAATATAATAACAATATTTTTGAGTAATTTGAATGCTGAAATATATTTACACAAAAATTATTTCCCCAAATTAATATAGAGTAATTCACTACTTAAATGTTAAGAAAAACCGTATAAAAAAGGAGGAAACTGTTTTGAATTTTTCGAAATAGAATTAGATACGAACAAATAATGAATCTTCCCCAAAGTATATATTTATGAGCTCCATGAAAACAATTACGTTTTTCATACATGTTCAGACGCCTTTGTTTATAGCAATAAATTAACATTAACATTTTAGTGGCTAGAATTTGCCTCTTGCAATTGATGGAACAGAATCTGCAAACAACGCGTTGAGGGGCAGAAGAGACTACACACAAGTCAAAAACTTTACCACACGTAACTAAAGGAGCTAAGTTTACTAAGCCCATAGTTTAGCACCAGACATTACTTCTCATAAGCTTAAGGACAGAATCACTATTCACAAACTTAGGACAATAAATTGCCACTCACATTTTAAGTAACATATTATAACAGTAAAGTTAATAATGACGTGATCTTAGAAAAAAATGTACTAAATATTAAATGATTCTTTGATAAAGACATGTAGTAGTAAAAAGAAATCAAGGCCATTCGTCCAAACCATAATGATACAATTCAATATTGTATTGATTTCATTGCCATCGATTTACAATGATACTATACTTAATGGTAAATTTTCAGATACTTAGTTTATGGTAACAGGGTATTTATACTTAGGTTGAGGGTCAGTTTAGTAACCACAATGCCAACTTTCGCAATTTCTACTCTTTGATTTAGTGGGGGAAACCATTTAATTACGCAATAGTTATCTTTAAGATAATTGCGTACCCTCTAGGTCCGTAATGGCTCACATACTCACCCTGGGTCGAGTACCATCCAAACAGTTTCTCTTCGCCACAATTTTCATAGAAAACATTTATGGTCGAAAAATGCCGTTAGCATAACTATATTTTCACTTCCCCCATATTCATCACTTTTTTCAAGCTCCATAAACATTAAGTAGAACTGAATAATAAGCCCTTGTCACCGGTTATGGTTTACGTGTGTAATAAATAAGTTCTGGCAAACAAACATAAACTTATAATTAACCAGCATGTGTCATTAAAACGTCTTTTGCATTGTGTGCAGTTATCTCAAGATAGACGTGAAAAGAACCAAGATATCTGTACTCTTGCGCGCGGGCCGCAACAAGTCCAATAATACTAATCAGCTCAACTTCAAGCAGATGGCCATCCACAGAGTCGCGCAGAGGGTCTAAAACAGGCAAAATCTCAAATATCGACCTCGTTCAGGCATACTTCAAGTTCGCAACTGTTTGGCTCTGAACAGAGCCTTCAAAACTGCTGCAAAGCTCAAAATGACAGTGAATGAGAAGAAAAAGTAAATCTTCGTAGTCTCAGTCTCCAGAGCTGCCAAGAATGAGGGCGGCAAGAACTTGAGGTGATTGGAAAGGCCTTTGGTCACCTACTGTAAGCAAGAACATCGTTGGTAGCGCTGTCGTCGCCTTCTCAACGACTTGAATAGTCATGGACATCGAATCACCATTTTTTAAGAAAGCACTTCATGATCGATACGCTTATCAACATATTAACAAGCAGAAGGCCAGCGCGGTAAACTTCGGCCAAGATGTCTTCGAGGTCCTCTATGTGTCTACGACCAAGTATCCGGCCTCCTTGATAATACTCGGCGTTGTGGCTTTGAAATGCGAGAAGATACCGCCGTATAGGTTGCGGCCGATACAGGACCACCGCAGACGATTACATGGACGAAAAAAGTCCTTCCCTCTGTGAGAAAGATCATCAAAAAGATGGACTAATTTTTTTAGTAGGGCGGGTACCCAGACAACACGGCCAAGAACGTGCAAGAGTGGTTGGGACCGAATATGAAGTTCTGCTCGAATGACTTTTGGCCGTCTAAGTCACCTGGCCTCAATTCCATCGACTAATACGTGTGGAATTCAATGGTAGTAAGGCCTGCAAGGTCCGCTAGAGTAACGGTGCCGAGCTGAAGTCCTCCATCAACTGCGCGTGTTCCAGCATGAGGAAGGACTTCGTCCATATCATCTGCGCGCCTTAAGTTCTCGCCTGAGCACATGCTCGAGGTTGAGGGTGGCCATATTGATTAATACGACAATTTAAACACATATCTATATGATAAAACAATAAAAAATATGTTTAACTGCATTGATGCTAGGCGGACCGTTGAGTCTACTCAAGCAAGGATGGCAGTAAAATACATCGCCACTCCAATTAGGGGGCCAGATTTATGTTTTTTCTGATTCAATTCTCTCGAATGATGTCTAAATGAGCCCAACGCACGAAGTATCTAGGCAATATGCTCCCTATTGATGCCAAGTTGACCAAACTTTATGATGTGCTAAATCGGATAGTCCCCAATGATGATGTGGTCAATATTATACTCGGCAACGATGTGGGAGCTAGTCGAATGCATAATGTGGTTTGTAATATGATCCCAATTAATGCCTATACACCCAAACACATGTAGGGACTTTGAATTATATTTGAGGCCAATATACCTATGCGGCTATTCGTATATTCTCCATTGATGTCTAGTTGAGTTAAATAGAAACTGTTACTTATCTTCGACTACCGAATGATGCATACTTAATTGTGCCGATTTCATCATGCATCTAAATGAATACTCCCAATTGATACCTAATTTACTCCCATAGATATTGTTGCTCATAGTACACTGCTCCTTGATGCCAAATTAACTAAATAAATACATGATATGGAGCATAATATAATCACAAAGATGCAAGAACTTAGCTAAATATATAATTACGCACTTTATTTACTCTCAAAGTTGCCAAACTTGAGCTAAATACATGATGTGATTTATATTGTATTCTAGAATGATGCCGAATGAGGAAAAGACATGAAGCCTATACTCTCTAATGAAGCAGAATTGATGAAAATAAATCATTTGACTCTATACCTACTCACAAATGATGTATAATTGAGCCAAATATATGATGTTTAAAATTGTATACTTTATATTCACCCCTTAAGTAGTAAAATACATGATGTGGCACATAGTAGTACATATACCCTCAAGTGGTGCCAAATTGAGCTAAATTCATGATGTGGCCAATAGTATATTCCAAATTAATGTCTAATTGGAACAAATGCATGAGTTGGCTTAAAGTGTAGTCACCATTGATTCCTTATTAGCCAAATGCATGATGTGTCCAAAGGTTTACTCCCAAATGATGTGCACTTGATGTAAACAAATGAGATGGCCCATTGTGTCCTCCACATTGATGCCATTTTGAGCCAAATACAAGATGAGGCAAAGAATATTTTCCTCACTGATGAAGAATTGAGAAAATTACAGGATTTTGTGCGGAGTACAGTCTTTAATGGTGCCAAACAGAGTATACTCGCCATTGATGTCTAATAGAGAGAGAAAATTGATGTGGATAATAAATAATATACTCTCACTTAATGCCTAATTGCGTCAAATACCTTTTGCCCAATGATGGCAAATTACGCTAGGTAAATAATATATATAGCTAATAGTATAATCATCATTGGCAAATTGAGTCAAATACATCATGTAGTTTCTTTCATATTCTCAATGATCCCTAAAAGAACAAAAAACTCACCCATACTGCCTACCTCCCATCGTTGACATTTTTAGCCAAACACATTATGTGTCTTATAATATACTATTGATGCTTTACTTGAGCAATGACAAGATCTGGCTCGTATTATAATCACCAAAGATACGGAATTGAGCTAATTAGACTACCTATTAATTATGACTTGAGCCAAATAAATGATGCTTCCAGAACTAGAGTTTATATTTATGCCAAAGTGAAACTAATTCGCGTCTCTAATATTAAAAAAAAATCCATATTGGTCCCTGATTGAGCAAAAGGATGTCCTGGCTCATATTAAATAAATTTAAAGCAAAACATTGCAACTACGTTGTTAGACGTCCCAAGTCCAGCATTCTAGAAACGGCATTTCCCTGGGGTAGGAATAATTTTATTTTAACTTTAACAGTTAGTTTGTTCAAAAATTATGAGGGCTCCGGGAAAAAGGGTGTGCACCACCTGTCAAGGAAATATCTTTTAGCTCATTTTCAGGGGCTTTCTGTAGTGTGTATTAACCATTGTGAAAGGTCCTGAGTGGTGAAAAGTGAACTTCAGTAAATAAGGAATGAAATTACAATCTTAAAGGAGAAGTTCGAGCTCGTGCCAGGGAACATCCCTTCTACTCCCAAGTGTCTGAGGCTCCTACCATCCGCGACCAGGATGAGGGGAGACCGAAAGCCTCCGCAGAAACTGAACCCTTTAGGCTGGTTCGAGATGGGGATGTTCCTTAACCCATTTGTCGTTGACTGCCAATACAAACAACTAATTCTTTCTGCCTTAGATCCCAAAAAAGAAGAATACAAAGTTTTCTTATTTGGCGATTCTCTTATAGGAGACCAACCTGGGTTTGGTTACATACACCCACGTAAGATGAAAAGCTTCAGATCAGGTAAATATGAGCCAACCTAAGGAGCATGGAGTGGCTCATCTTTACTTGGTGAGTTTTTGGTTGGCTCATCTTTACCTGGAAGAATTTAATTTCAGCGCTACTTTTGCCAAAGTGCCGTTAATATGTTATAAACTTTAGGATTTATCGAAAAGTCTCCGTATTGAAATTTTCCTAAAATTTACCGAAGGCGAAGTTTCAACTTTAGCTAATATAGGGTTATTATTAGTTTATGACCTACTGCCACCCGAAATGAATTGTCTTATGCACGAAAGTGTTTTTAAAACAGTTATTTGATCATTATCTACCCGTTATTAATTATATGAAGCAAAGAGGTTTTATGAGAAAAGAATTGAAGTGTAGTGCGTATGGTGTTCTTCAATCTTCGATAAGTTTATTTAAAAATGTCAAGTACATGAGTTCATAGATATAAAACGATTAATTCTTTTCATCGATTTCGTTTTTAAAGCTCTAGGATCTCTTTTCCAGAGTAACTCAACCCAATATATCCATAGGAGAATATTTGTAGTGTTGAGCAAATTATCAACTTTTAAAAATATCGAAACTGAGAGTAATTTACATATATATTTTTGCTGTGAAATTTGGCCAAAGTACTTTGAGAAGCATCCAATAATGCTAGGAAGAATCGACTATGGGCTTTCGATTTCGTTTACATGACTACACCACCTGGCTTAAGCATTATGGAATTAGTGGAAAACTGAAGAGCAGCAACCTTTATACGTTATTTAAAAGGTTATGCTACCGGTATCAACAATTTACAGTAACGAATAGCGATCATACCAGTATTTTAAAAGAAAATTGACTTTGCTCTTAGACTGAAAATCATTCTATTACCTTTGTGGCCAGGCCCAAAGGCTAGTTAGGGGGGCAAGAATAAGTATCATATAAGGAATAAACAAATAAACATGGATGCAAGAGAGATTCTTTCTTTCCTTTTTTCCCCAAAAATTGTTTCATGAACGACCTGAGGTAAACACTTTTACATGATTTTGTTGTAGCATCGCAAAACAATATCCATTTGAATAGTTAAACGTCTAATTCCTGATTGTTTTGTTATTTTTATAATAAACTGACTAAATGCTATTTGTTAATAAGTTTCTACTAAAATATTTTTTTATTTAATTTACCCGGTAAGATTTGGGACGGATATTATTTAAGTGAGAGACATTGGGCAGTCTTATCTCTACAACTTTGACAGCTTTTCGTTAGCACACCTTTACCCGATCCAACGATTTTCTTACTCAGGAGCAACAGTCGAATACCTGAGCGAACTTTTAGATGAAGTTTTGAGTGGAGCAGCAGTGGATACGGCTTACATCGGGTATGTCGGTATTAATAACATATTTTCCATTAGGTATCAAGAAATCCTGACATGGTACAAGCTGCTTTTGAGAATATGAAAGAAAAAAATGACAAGATTATATTTTAATACAACCTACTTAAAGTTAAAGCGGCAATGAATTTCTACGGAAAAGGATAGAAAAGTACTAATTCTCTAAAGTTTCTCTTCCAGGAAGAAAGTACTCACTTCTTGAACATTTAGAATAATATTTACGTGCATTATGACCTGTTCGCGGACGATAGATAGCATTTGAACTCGATTTGTTCGGCAAGGCTAGCTATATTATTAAAAAATGTAACAAAGGATTTTTTTTTACAGGTCTCAAGTAGAATCCACACTTAGCATATCAGAATCCACACCTAGCATACAGAATCACAGCATGAGAGAAAATTGGAAATATGTAGATTGAATATATTCCTATATAAGCGATTACTTGTGTTTCACTACGAATGCCCAGAGTATAAATACTAAAATAGATAAACTTAAAGCGATTGTAGAAGTAGAGCATTTTGATATTATCGCGATCATTGAAAATTGGTTGAATGTCAAAGATAAAGACTTTATCAGAGAATTAGAATAGAAGGTTACAAAATCTTTAAAAAATACAAGGAATGAAGCGGAGTTATTTTATTTATGAAGAATAACTAAAAACAATCATTAAAAGCATCAATTCAAACCTAAATTTGAACACCCAATTAGTTGAAATTAATCTTCGAAATTGTAACACTAAAATGACTATTGTTTATAGATCGCGGGGACAAAGCGAATTTTAAAACGGGCAGATATTTAGGATATTTAGAAATTTAGTTAGAGACAAAGAGTCTCTATTTGTGGAGACCTCAAATTTTATAGTGTGAACTTCAAAGATAAAATCGAAGATCGAGATAATGAACGTTTGTTAAATTTATTAATGATAATTTCATCCTTAGACGGTGAAAGAACCAACTCGGGGCAAATATATTAAATTGAATATCATATCCGGATGAAAATCTAGTAAAAATTGTATGTGCTGTAGAAGCTCTAGGAAAGAGGGATCATAATAGTATATCATTCAGTTTAAAATAGTAAAATAGTAAAAAATTTAGTGCGATACAAATCACGAAAATTCAATAAACCTAAATACGTACTGTGTCTAAATTCAAAAATAAAACGAGCTATTAAAGAAATGAATAAATATGAAAAACTATTAAAAACATCGTATTTTGGTACATTATCAGGTTCAATATATTTTCCTTCCTTGGCCAGTTAAAAAAAAGAAAAAAAAGAAAAAAAACAGAACATCTAATGGAACTAGTGTTAGGAAAGACTAATACAAAGAAATTTTAGATGTACGTAAAGAACAGGAAGCCAATAAAAGAGAAAAGGCACACTAACGTTAAACGATTGCTTACTTGTAATGGCAAAAGTTTTAACGACCACTTTGCGAGCGTTTTTACCAAAGAAGCTATTACTGCTTTGCCAACCGTAATAGATGGCTTTAGTTTTAATGAAAATTCACTACTTTCAGATGTTAGAATTATGGAATATGAGATAAAAAACTACATATGTAAATAAATATCTTTCAAAGTCTCCGAACCCGAGGAATATATACGCAATTCACTTAAAAAAATTAAAAAACAAATTGGCTAAGCCACTTTGCCAAATTTTCAACCCAATTATTAACTAAGACCATCGTGTCAACTGATTTTAAAGAAGCTAACGTAACTCTAATTTGTATGAAAGGTTTAAAAACATTCCAAACAACTTTAGAATAAGCCGTCTGACAGCTATAATGGTTAAGCTATTCGAGTCTTTCTTTATAGATAAAATTCTTGATCACTTAGAAAATCAGAATTGAATAAAAAGGTCATCAGCTTGAAATTCGACGCAGACGTTCTAAATTTCTTTAACAATATGATACCTTTATATTATGGTCACAACCTGTCGATATAATTTATTTGGACTTTCAAGGGCGTTTGACACTGCTCCTCATAAGAGACTACTTAAAACTTAAGGCTCAAATCATAAGAGGAACTCTGTTTAATTAAATGGACGACTAGCTCACTCACTAACCATAAAAGCCGAGGGACTTTAGGGTTTTGAGTTGCAATAATTAGATAAAAGCAAGCTGAAACTTGGCAGAAGTTTAGGGACTTGTTACCTGAACAACATATCAAAAGTCCCATGGACTCCCGCGCTTGCGCAAGTCGCCATATTATAAAATGGTCGCAATATTTGAATTCCATTAAAATTCACATATCTCATAAAATAATAGTTCTATCAAAGAACATCCCTGAATAAAAGTTGTTAGGAACTGATTGTCTCATAGCACTAACTAGGTTATTTTACAAAAATAAGTATATTTATATGGAAATAAATAAAAATATTGAAATCGAAGTAATGTTTATTTTCAAAGACAATTTCCACAGAACTGGTTGCCTGTATGACAAAATGCTTCCAAACAAAGGTTGTAGAGCAAACTTTCATCCTTTGAACCATATATACAAGTGTATGCATATTTAAAAAAAATAAGGAAGTTAGGAGGCATAAATGGAGAAAAACGCGAGACTGACCGATGTTTTCTTCTTCCAGGTACCGGAAGTGATGGATTTTCTGATATGTGGGCTTCCCTTGAAAGAATCTCCAAGTGTAGAGGTGACTCGATGACTGCAGCCATTGATAACCGCCAGTCTGGATCGAGAGGATGGGTTGCATCAACAGTTCAGGAACAAAAATTCTTTGTATTAAATATCGACTGCCGTAAATCGTACATTCGAAGACCAGCTCCAAACAAAGACATAGGAGAGCCACACAAGAAAATGCCTTGTCTGCGATCAGAAGTAACCGAATTTGAGATCAAACTACATTGATTATTCTGTGGTGAAACAGCCGAAAAAACTACAGAGCTTAAAAAGCCAAGGAAGTATAATAGGTCCATAAATAAGGTTACGACACTTACACTGCAGAAATCAGTGTGGGCAAGAGCAAAAGAACGCAATGGTAAACTTTGTTATTTGATACTGAGCAGGATTGACAATGTTATTGACTTAATAGCTGCAGATTATAAGTATCATCGGAAATGTTACAATGATTTATGCAAAACTAGCTGTGATAGGGGTGCATTCTGTTCTCATAAAACAGTTGGAAGACCATGACAGGCAGTTGAATTAGAAGCTTTCAATAGACTGTATGACATTATAGATAACAGCAATGAGTGCCAGTACTCACTGCAGGAATTGCACAGGATGAAGATAGAGGCTGCAGACACAACAGAGATTGTATACAAAGTTAAAACACTGAACAAAAAACTGCTTAAGAGATATGGAGAAAGCATCACTGTCAGTAAATGTAAAGGCAATGATATTGTTTTATTCATTGAAGCAGTCAGTAGATCCTTAGCAGACTCATGGTATAAAAACAGAAAAGAAATATTCAAGATGAGAGGTGTCGAATTGTACTAAGAGCTGGCGAATGTAGGAGTAGCAGCATCATATAAAGAAACTCTACGCTACGTTAACTCAGTAGTTGGGACTGCATCTGTGAATATAATAGAAGATGGTTTTCTCCAATATATATTTGATAATGCAGTTTTTATATTCGCACTCTTGATGGATTGGGAACGTTTCACATTATGGGTGGTGTAAAATGTGTAACTCCTACCAATGCAGTATTAACCAGTACTGCAGTTCAGAGAGTCGTGGATGTAAGTAGTTCAAGTAATGCTGAAGGAACAATTCTAATATAATAAAGACATATAGAAAACCTACAAGCATGTCAGGTCTGCAAAATAACAAAGCAAAAGCATCTATCTCATGCGATATCAACCAGTAACTGCAAAACATGCTCAATAATTAGATTCTTTATGGATATGTGGAAGCTACTTAAGTACTACCAAAACGCCAGGCTTTAATGGCTACTTACAGGCAGAAATGAAAGGTCGTAACTTTGAAACTACTCATATACTTGCATTTTCCTTCATCAACTTGGACCCAGGGAATATATCAACTATATACACAGCACTCCTGCATGCTGTCTAGGCTACTAAGTCCCAGAAACAAACTCAGCGTGTGGATAATTTTGACCAGCCCCTCTATATGAAAGCATTTGAAATAGTTAGTGCAGGTGGTAAAGAAAGTCTTTTGTCAGAAGTAGTTGTACGTTTAGGTGGTTTCCATTTCCTTATGTCCCTTATGGGAGAAATAGGCACCATAGTGCGTGGAAGTGGACTGGAAGAATTGTGGGCAACAATATATGCTGAAACTTCTGTAAGGCACATGCTGTTTGGCCATGCATACTACAGTGCCCGTCGAGCTCACTTTCTTACACAAGCTGCTCTTACAATAAATGTTCTAGAAGATGATCTCAATATGAATGATGAAGAACGTAGTGCAATCTTAGAGATCTTTCATTCCTTTTTGACCCATGAAATTGATGTTGAAGACGCTATAAACAATGATATCCTAAAAGACATTAATAAGAAGCTGATAAACATCATCAACCAAAAGAAGCACTTGATTCGCACAGCACGACTTTGATTGTAGTATCATGAACAAGTACCCTAATTAAGTTTTTTGTGAGAGCTGAACGTACAGGACAGTGGAATTTGCACCTGTATTGTGTACGAGAGATGTTTCCACATTTCCATGCTGCAGGACATCTACATTATGCCAAAGCAGCACAGATCTATTTGCAGCAAATGAATGAACTTTCAATACAATGGCAGAGAAAGTATATGAGCAACTGACCACAGATGGAATCTTTATGTTGTGTCGTAGCAATCGTTACTGGTGAAGGACATGAAGTGATATGATAATTGAGCAGTATTTGACGAAGAAATTTAAATCTTCTGGAGGACTTACGCATTGCAGAGGCATTAATTAAAGCACTTCAGCCCAGTGGATAAAAGCGATGCCAGTAGGTACACAAGTTTGGGAAGCTTTGGAGAAATTTACTGTGTTTCCTCTGCAACAACTTAACATCATGTTAAGTTGTCCGACAAAGCTCATTAATATAAAGTTCATGCTTTTTCAGGCATCGTGTTTGATTCTATAGATAAATAGTTATTTGCAGGGGTTCTTTTCACTGTCATTTCCAATTTCATTATTAAGAAAATAATAATGATGTTTATAAAGATACTATTGTTCAGTAATTTAGCAGAATGTTTAAAAATGATTTTGTATGTGTGACAATTTGCCATATTGGCGTTCTGTTTATTTTCCCGCATAAATTCCTTATTTATTTAAAATATATATAAACCTTTATATATATTTCAAAAGAAAAAGGTTTGCTTTACAACAGTTGTTTCGAAGCATTTTGGCATACAGGCCACCAGTTCTGTGGAAATTGTCTTTGAAAATAAACTTATTACTTCAATTTCAATATTTTTAATTTTTTACCATATAAGTTTACTTATTTATGTAAAATAACCTAGTCATTGCTATAAAACAAACAATCAACCCTGAAGAACTTTTATTGAGTGGTCTATTTTGATATGACTATTATTTTACGAGATATTCGAATTTTAAGGAAATTGCAATATGGCGGCTAACGCAAGCGCGGGAGTCCATGGGACCCTTTGATATAATGTTCAAGTCACAAATCCCTATAATTGTGTCAAGTTTCAGCTTTTATCTAATTATTGCACTTAAACCTTATATTTTCCCTCATGCTCCTGGGCTATAAGCAAAGAGTTGTTATCATTGTCCTCAGTTGAAGCTGAGCCTCCGTGACAAGTAATCTTCCGCGAGCTCTGTTTTGGATCCACTACTCTTTATAGTTTATGAACACTATCTGGATGATTATATAATAAGTAAAATAATGAAATACGCAGATGAGACTAGGTAAGGCAGTAGTGTAAATTCTCGAACTGGTTGCGAAAGACTACATCGATCTCTAAATAAATTACACTGCACAACAATGAAAAAAATACAGGAAATGAGAATAAGCTTTTCTCGGGGAATTCGGTGCGTAAATTACGAATATAACCTCCCTCCCTTTCTGAGATCCTTTAGTTTCTCGTAAATTACCAAATTACTTGCATTAAATACACTGATGGTTCCGTAGAGATTGAATGCAAAACAGGATTGGGTCAAAACTGACAACTCCTAAGGTATTTGTCAACCTAACCTAGGAAATATATGAAAGTATACTCAATATGTTTTTAGTTATATGTGTCCAAATCCGCGGTAACTCTTATGTAACGCTTCATAGTTTTGTATCCTAAAATAAATTCTTCCTATTTTTACTTTTTTATTTAATATTTGTTATTGTTAATATTTATATTATTTTTCACTTACTACAGATTTTCTATTTACCTGAGAAAGAGCTAAAATGCCTAGAGAATGCAAAACTCCCTAGATAGTTTCTGTTATATATGTGGATCAGTTACATTAAGACAATACAAGACAGTTGACTATACATGTGAAGAAACTTGATGAGCTGTACCTTGGATGTAAATGTAAATTGGGTGACCAGGACAAACAATGGGCACTTTATATACATATGTTGTGTGTGTCAGGTGTGCAAGTTCCCTTTCTATTTGGATTAAAGGCGAAGGTCCTGGCTTCATGTTTGGCGTACCAATGGTCTGGAGGAAGCTAAAGGATCATTCAACGGATTGCTACTTCTACTTACCAGATATTAAATGTGGATATTCAATGTGTTTTATTTCCTAGTTTTCAATCAATTTTCAAGGGATGTATCAATTAAAAAGATCAAAATACGTACTATGTTGTACTTCCACTATTCTTTTCAAGTGATCACACCATGTAATATCCAATTTTAGTCTAATTTTATTTTATTTCCCTGCCGTCACAACAGAGAAGGCAAGAAATCTATCATGTATCCAGATCTTCAGTCTGCTATTCGCCCAGTTCGACATTCAAATGCTATTCTTGCACCACAGCCGCTCTCTCAACTACCAAACGATGACATGAACAACTCAGACGATTCAGTCTCAAAATTCACCATATGTGCCACAGCTCGAATCTGACAAGAAACCAGACTTCATCACCCAACCGCAGCTCATTGATCTAGTTTGTGATCTAACACTTTTTAAGCAATGTACTGAACTTTTGGCCTCACTTCTGCAACAATGGCACCTGTTGGATAAACATGCTCGAATTAAAGTATTTAGAGAGCGTTCTGCAGATCTCCAGTAATTCTTAACGTTTAAAAACAATTTGACGTATTGAAATGATATCAAAGGCATATTCAATGTCCTTGAGCTGACCTATTAACCAAATGAGTGGAGGTTATTAATAGATGCATCCCTTTACAGGATATAAGCGGTTATGTTACACATTGTGAACACCATGCCTTCAGTTGCAGTAGTTCACTCAGTTATTTTAAGAGAGACATATGAGAACCTTGCTTTTATTCTAGACCCCATAGGTTACAAGGAGCATGTGTGGCTAATTTGTGCGGACTTGAAAGTAGTAGCCCTACTTAATTGGCTACAAACTGGATACATAAAGTTTATGTTTCCTTTGCAGGTTGGACGGTAGGGCCAGATCAGAAAATTATGTACACTCAGAGTGGTCATCTTGTGAATCTATGACGCCTGGATGCCATAATATAATTTATGAGCCACTAGTTAAGAAGGAGAAAATCATTTTGCTAACACTGCATATAAAACCAGGCCTAATGAAGCAATTTACCAAAGCACTGCAAGATTACAAGCGATCTTCCCTAAAATAAAAAGGCCCTCAGATTCTTTAACTTATAACTGATGAGGAATTCGAGGCGACAATGGATGAAGCTGAGCTAGTGGCCCGGCAAACATTCAAAAATGTATGCAAAAGACTTCTAGGAAAACACAAGGGGTCCAGCAAGATCATATAGTCGAGACCAGAATCAAATGTTACCAATTTCTTGGAAGCAATATGTCACTGATGATACACTTTCTTCATTATCATCTGTCCTTATTCCCAAAGAATGCAGGATATGTGATAGGTAAACACTAGGGTAAAGCAAAAAACATTTTTTCTGAAATTTATTTTCCCACTACGATTTTCTTATGGGGCTATGTATCAAATTAAACCTCCCAAAGGATTTTTTGATATAATAATTTTTAAAGGTTCCTCAACGCCATTGAAAATTGAAAATAATTCGATTTTCAAATAAATTTTGACTTTCCTGGATTATATCTGAAAATAAAATTAGAATTTTAAATTTATATCTGGAAATAAATAATAAGTATATCCTAAAGAAGAATTAAACCAAATTGGAAAGTAATCGATTGATATTTAGAGGTTCCTCAATGACATATTATGGCGGCGTGCGTGGCAATTATGTTTCAATAGCACGGAGGAACTCGATGAGGGTGAATGTGTGCGTGTGTTTGTGGGGCTCTGTCTATTGTTTTGATCACATTCTTCTATTTGTATTTAAGAACAGTTGTTTATAGTATGCAATAAATATTTATACACTTTTTATTATATTTCAGAGCTAAATAATATGTAAGAAAAAAATTTAAAAAATATTTAATTATTTCATTTAAACCTATAACGCGTCATTAAATTGAAATCCCTTTGTTTCGCGCACCCTGCTCTATTAGTGAACGAGTTTTGCCAACTTATAAAGATGTTATGCAATATGTTTTGTTTGAGCGAGAAAAAGAAAAGAACCGCAATATATAAAAAACGACAATTAAACAAATTATCACATTAGTAGCGGAGAAGTTAATATCTATTTGAAAAACGGCATCAATTCCTTGTTTGTTGATAGAGGCAGTTAGATAAAGAATTTCAAATTATTATTCAAATTTTCAGGCATTAATGAGAAATATTAGCAGGAAAAATGTGACATCATTCAAACAGAAATGTGATGATTTTACAAAGAATTCAGAACAATTGTCTGATATTTCATGCTGTAAATGCTATAGCTTTTAAAACTGTTCTTGTAGCAAAGAAAAGAAGTGCCGCCATTGTAGCAAACGTTTCTAGAAGACCAACGAACAACTAGGAAAATGACCATAGGTAATATCGATCAAATTCAATCAAAGAAGAATATTCAGAGTGAAGTTAGAATGAATCGTGAGTATTATGTCTTAAATCAACCATATGTATAATTCGACACAGATAATATCGAAGTGATTCTTCCTTCATCCAGCACAGAAACAGAATTTGCTGACGAAGGTAGCGTCTATGAGCTTCCTATATCCGTTAAACGCAAAGAACTAAACAAAACATTTGCATCCAAGACTCCATCTAAACGAATAAAATGGTCAGAATTTGCTTTAGCATGTGACCGCACTGGTGTGTCTGATCGAGCTTTAGCTTTAATAACAAGTTTAATCCTTAAAGACTTATTGTCAATTGAAGGCAAAGAATCTTCTGTTATAGTTGCCAGGTCAGAATTTAGAAGAGAGCGGTTTAAAGAACATACTACGATACAGCAAAGAATTAGATCGGATAAGCTATTATATTCAATTTATTTTGATGGTAGAAAATATAGCACATTTGTTGTTGAGACGATGGAGGGAACTCACCAGAAGGAGAAGATAATGGAAGAGCATATTATTATAATAGAAGAACCTGGTTCAGAATACCTTAGACACCTGGCAATGAATACAGGTTCTCCAAAAGCTATATGCGACGCATTATTCTCGTATCTAGAAGCAAATAACATCGCAACTGATGAACTTGTTGCTGTGGGATGCGATGGAACGGCAGCGAATACAGGAACAAAAGGAGGTGGGATCAGAATGTTAGTAAAAAAACTTAACAGAGCACTGGATTGGTTTATTTGCCAGCTCCCGGCAAATGAGGTCACATTGCGCCATCTCATCAATAATTTGGATGGGAAAACAATGGAGCCTCGGGGATTTGTCCGCCCTATAGGGAAACAAATGGATAAATGTGAGAGTCTAAGTGTTGTTGAATTCAAGCCAATTCCGACTAACTTGCCGTCTGCTGAAAGAGGAAATCTGAGCACCGATCAAAAGTATCTGTTTGATATCCTTCTAGCTATCTCACAAGGTAAATATTATGCTGAAATAGCTCGTTAGAGTCTTGGAAAAATGTCGCATGCACGATGGCTTACAACGGCAATTCGGATAATTCGATTATATGTTTCAAGTTCCGACCATTCTGACACGTTGAAATCCATTGTATTGTTCATCATTAAGGTGTATGCACCATGCCTGTTTGAAATAAAAACTAACTTTTCTTCGCAAGATGGAGCACTCAACCTCTTCAAGAGAGTACAATCACTGCAAGGGATGAACAAACAGATTAAAGATATAATTGCCCAAGTGATTCAAAGGAGTGCGTATTTTGCACATGCGGAAAACATTCTTCTTTGTATGCTACAAGATGAAAGAAATCATATCTTGGAATTCGATTGGAAAAGAATTATGAAAGCACGAAAATATTATAAAGGGAAATCAATGCGCCCTTTCAAGATCCCAGACATAAACTTTTAAGTAGACGACTACATCCACCTAATTAATTGACAGTGTACCGTTGTGAACGAACCCCCGCTGACGAGGACGCTCTCCGATGATAAACTTAAAGAATTTATCCGTCAACAACTAAAATCGGATATTCCGAAGTTTCCTTGCCCCACACAAGCGGTTGAGAGATGCATCAAACTGGCCACAGAAGAGTTACTAGCAGGTGGTGGAGAAGACAAACGGGACGGCTATTTTAGCAGTAGAATTGAGTCCAGGAGAAAAATATCCTCATTTGATACCGAGGACTTCGTAATGAAAGGTAATAACCCTACAAAAATCTAACTACAGTGAATAAATGTATATTGAATAATAGTGAAAATTTAAATATTCGACTGTTAATTGTTCAATTTCTTCTATTTCAGAGGGATGATAATAAAAATATACAGGATGCATGGAAACAAACGGAAGAAAAGAAAGTAAATCTTATCGAGTAGTCAATAGATTATTTTTATCTAATAAAATGGAAGTAGAACTATTGATTGTAAAGTTTTATAGAAATATATTTTTGAAAAGTTTTATGGAAATAATAAATAGAATTTTCGACATTTGTATTTTTTTTCACAATTTCAATTGCGTTGAGGAACCTGAAAATATTAATTTAGACGTCGGAAATTTCAACAGAATAGTATATGGTGTTGGGTCCATAAGAATATCATGGTGAGAAAAGGAATTTCAAATATTTTTGCTCAACCCTCCTTTTTCGATCCACCCTAGTGAACATGGAGAGAGGTTCCATCAAAATGGAAACACGTATTAAGGTAAAATGGGGCCCTATTATGAATTCTGTTGGAACCTGAAGTGTGACACAACTGAGACGTCTTAGAAACGAAGAATTAAATACTAAAATGTAGGTTAATTCATTATATAATGCTAACAAACATGCTGATTCATTATATATTTATGAATTAATTACAATGGATACATTTAATCTAACTTTGAGAGCGAAATACATTTATGATATCGTGGAAATCAGTATCAATTTCATAATTATTAAATCGGCAATTTACAAGAAAATGTTACGTGATAGGAAATATTTGCTATCAAATCCGAATTCAGCAAACTCAGCCTCATATTAAAATGCACATGACATCTAACGTTTTTCTTAACACTTTAAATTTGTTGTGCCTTGTTATTCGAGTGGTCAGAGAGGTGGCAAATGAAGTTTAATATTAGCAAGTGTAATTCCATACATTTAGGCAATCAAAATTTGCATAATGATTACAAAATATGGTAACACTTTGGAGTAAGTTGATGAAGTGCGTGACAGGTATATATTATGGGCAATGGAAAAGCTCAAGGTTATTTAAAGAGGCATGTACAAAAATTTAATTTTATTAACATAAAAATAATGAGAGAATTGACAGCTTAAAATTACATCAGATGAAGGAAGGTGGAGTAGGGGGGAATTTGGAGTTATGAATCAGACTATAAAGTTAAAACTTGAGGTGTTAAGGGAGGAGACTTCAAATGGGGGGAAATTAACGCAAATGGGAAATACGGCCACCCGAAAACAAGGGGCGAACGAAGAGGGCTTCGACAGGAGTTGACGAGAGAAGTCGGAAAAATCACTCAATAGCGATCGTTAAATGGAATTACCTCACTGGCTGGGGCTAATTTCAATACACAAAAATAGTTCAGCTGTCACTTTGCTTTGTTGTTAGCACCTGACTTGGAACTAGGGGAATTTTCTTGCGGTCCGCGGGCGAGACTTCTCAACTCTGTGTCTCCTCATGGGAGTCGAGCACTATTTATGTCCGAGGCTCTCGAATGGCCTCGAATCTTCTTGCAGAGGCTATTCTAGCCTGCGTAAAGGTGAATCGTGGTGGACGTGGTTCGAGGCTACCGCTTTTGGAAGGGGGTGGGGGTTATGCTTACCAATTTGAGCTTAACCGAGCCTTCTACAGCGCATGGAGGTTCCGTTCTGAACAAGAGATTCCACGTATAATTCCCTCACACATTGCACTGATGAGTTTTTTGTTTTATCGCTAGAAGCTTTACGTTCAATTGTAAAGAAATCATCCTTTCACTAAATATAGCATCACTTAGAGCCCACTTCAAGTACGCAGTTAAAGTTGGGTCACGATACTTTAGAGATGCTTCAGCATAGTGCCATTTAAAGTCTTCCAAAGCTTAGGCATTAATCTAAGGAAGACAGATTAAATACCCTATATAATTATCCTTGCAAAATAGACGATTGCGTGAAGAACTGATCAAAGCTATCACAATTATTATTGGTTATGTAGATGTTGAGTTTTACTTACACCTTGAATATAACAATCGGGCTAACAGAAATAATGGAGTAAACTAATAAATAGGAGATTCCACAAGGCAATCACCCCAAACATTTTTACATATAAATTTACCCTGATATGGAACCGTTTACTGGCTAAAGTAGTTTAAAGTTCCTCTCCTAATATATCTAAAATAGACTGGACAACTACTATATCGATATATAGAGTAGATGAGTTTCATCTGAAACCAACTAACTTTGGGGGATAATCATAACGTGGACAACCTGCTCTTTGCCTTTCAGGTATTCTGTATTTCGATATTGAGCCATATACATGATGTTATAGGATTTCAAATTGTGTTCTAATGAGCCATATACATGGTGTGGCTCATAATATACTCCCAATTGTTGGATATACGAGGCCTTCAAACGTGATTTAGAGCATAGTTTACGCCCCCTTGATGGATAATTGAGGCCAATACATGATCTGACTCACATTATACACCCCTTCACTGCCCATTGATACCGAATGGAGTCAAATACTTGTTGTCCTATTATGCTTCACATTGATTATTATTAATGATGTGGCCTCCAAACTTCCTCCCATTGATGCTTCTGCCTCTCCTGACCAGATTCTCTCTTCTTTGGAGCAACCCCTTCTCACTTGTCTTGAGGCCCACTCTCCCCTTGTCAACCCTTCGAACTCCCGTTGTCACCGTGCCCATTGGTACTCTATGGAACTCCTCTGTGCTAGGCAGACCATGCGTGCCCATGAAAGAGTCCTTAGAAAGGCTCGCACTCGTGGTCAAGACACGACCCCTCACTTGCTGGCGTTCTGACTTGTGACAGCTTCCTACGTGGCAAAATTAAAATCTGCTCGTGAAGCCTACTCACGTAATCTGCTTACTGATAATAGGAATGATCCCCGTACCGTCTTCCGCCTGCTCTCCCGTCTTACTTCCCCAGCCCAGGTCTCCCCACCCATTAGCCCTGCTACTCTCTTGAATTTCTTCGCAGATAAGGTCACTAACCTCCGTGCCTCCCTCCCTCAGCCTTCTGTCCCGGCTCCTGCCCTTCTCCCTGACTTCCCGCCTCAACCGCTTATCGTTTTCCCCGCTGTGACCGCGTTGGAGCTTACAGCCCTGCTCTCGCGTTATAAGAAATCGGGCTCTCCAAAGGAGATTCTGCCTGCTATCCTCCCAACGCTTCATCACCTGTTCAAAACTTCACTTGCAACTGGTCTTGTTCCCTCTTCCTTCAAACGTGCCCACATCTGTCCGATTCTTAAAAAGCCTCAACTGAACCACACTGACCCTTCCAATTATCGCCCGATTTTGCATCTTTCTTTCCTCTCTAAGGTTCTGGAGAGAGTGGTTGCTTCACGCATCAACAGTCACATGGTGGCCTGTGACATTGATGAAACCTATCAATCTGGTTTCAAGTCAGGTCACTCCACAGAAACCGCCCTTCTCAGTGTGTCCGATTGCTTAGGAAGAGCCGCGGACAGGGGTTGTGGCAACATCCTCGTTCTACTCGACCTCTCCTCTGCCTTCGATACTATTGAGCATACCGTCCTATTTGATCGTCTCCACTCTTTCCTCGGCATATCAGGCACCGTGCTTGACTGGTTCCGCTCTTACCTCTCGTCTCGTACCCAATCCGTTGGGATTGACGACGTTTCATCTAACTCTACCCCCATTCGCTTTGGAGTGCCACAAGGCTCTGTCCTTAGTCCTCTACTATTTCGTATCTACCTTCTCCCTCTTAGTTTCCTTCTCCGTAATCTCGGTCAATCCTTCCACCTCTATGCTGATGACACTCAAATTTTCGTTTCCTCATTCCCCACCTCTCTTGCCTACTCTATCACTGACCTCCTGGCTGCCTACTCCTCCATTTCTGACTGGCTCTCTACCAACTTCCTCAGGCTTAATCACTCCAAAACTGAGGTCCTCCTCGTCGGCACCCCTGCTCTTGTCAAAACATCTAAATCTCTCTTTCTCTCGCTTACTCTGGGCGGTAATACTATCATTTTCTCTGACTGCGTTAGGAAGCTGGGTGTTGTTTTTGATGAGGATCTCTCCTTTAAGCCTCATATCCGCAATGTCAGCAACTCCTATCTATGTTTCCTTCGTAACTTCTCTTGCATTCGCTCTCACTTTGATCGCCAAAGTCTTGGGACTGCTGTTCATGCCTTCATCACCTCACGCCTTGACTACTGTAACTCTGTGCTTGTGAATCTGCCATCCTCCTCTCTCCGCCCCCTTCAACTTAAACAGAACTATGCCGCCTGGCTTCTCCTCAGTCGCCCTTGCTTCTCTCCCTCGAAACCTTTGCTGCATGAACTGCACTGGCTTCCTGTCAGATCCCGTACTCACTTCAAGATACTTCTCTTTTGCCCTCTCGCCACGCCATGTCCCTCAGGCCCTTCGGTCATCACATGCACCTCTTTTGAATATTTATCGTTCATCCCTCTGCTCAATTAGGTACTGATCCTTCTCAATCTGCCCCCCTAAGTTGTGGAATGCTCTTCCTGCTGAAATCAGGTCTTCTCCCTCTTACCACATTTTAGCGTCTCCTGAAAACACATCTTTTCAATATTGCCTTCTCCTCCTCTTGAATTTCCATTGAATTTCCATTCTCATCTCTGCACAACGTGCGCTCTGGAAAGGCCTCAGGCCTTGAAGAGCGCATTACAAAAGACTTATTATTATTATTATTATTACTAATGTGAGAGAAACCATGGCAAAACTAAGAGCAGCCTTCCCTGGTCGGTTAATTTCACGTTTACGTGACGTTTCTTGGCCACCACGATCACCTGATTTTACCCTTCCAGATTTTTTCCTTTGAGGATACCTTAAAGAAAAGTTATATGTAAATAAACCTAATAATGTTCAAGAATTGAAACAAAACATCATTGAAGAAATCGACAAAATCACTCCTGATGTTTTAGAAAATGTGATGGAAAATATGGTGCAAAGAATCCGCCTTTGTTTTAACAATAATGAAGAATTTGAAGGATATTATATTTAAATAATTAAAATCCAAGATCTCCACTTTCATTTTATATATCACCCACTTTTATAACTGAATTAGTTTTTGTGTTATTAATTTCTAAAAATGTGAAGTAACTTTTGGGCTACCCGTTATTATATGCATATTGATTTCTAATAGAGCCAAATACATCAAATGCAGAATAGTATACGCCATATACTATACTATAATGCGCAAAATACTTGATTGTCCCATAAGAGAGTCACCATTCATGGCTATTTAATGCAAATACATGATATTTCTCATAGTAAAGACCCCAATGAGCCCTATTTGAATATGATACATGATGTGGCGCTTAGTATACTCCTCATCAATGTTTACTACCAGTTTATCCTCTGGCTATTAATACTCCCTGTTAAATTATAATTTAGGCAAAACATGAATATGCTATTAGAATATTCTCCAAAGATCCTAAATAGAACTAATTACCTGATGTGGCTCATAATATAAATCCAATTGATATCAAATGGAACCAAAGAAATGCGGTGGCTCATAATATACACCATATTAAGGCCTACTTGAGGAAAATACATAATATAACTCAGAATATTGTCTAAAATGATGAGTCATGGAAAAAATAAATTATATATGCCATACTATGCTACTTAAAGATGCCTAATTCAGAAAGAGTCATAATGTGGCTCTTACTTCGCATTAGTTCCTAATTCAGCCAAATACATTTTGTCCCTCATAATATACACCCCTAATAACGTCTTTTCACCCAAATTCCTCCACCAAATTCTCCTTGCTATCCTCCCACTAATTCTTCATCTCATTAACACTTCACTTGTCACAGGGGTGGTTCCGTGTTCCATAAAACATGACTCAATTCGTCCTATCCTTAAAAAAACACATCTTAACCCCTCTGAACCATTTAGCTATCGCCCTATCTCACAGCTTCCATTCCTCTCTAGTGTCCTCGAGAGAGTGGTTATCTCTCGCCTTAATGACCATATTTCTAACTACAATATCAATGAAATGTACCAATCGGGGTTCAAAGCGAAGCACTGTGCTGAAACCGCTCTTTTTAATGTTTCAGAAGGTTTACGTAGAGCAGCTGATACAGGATGTACGATCATTCTAGTCTTCCTAGACCTCTCCTCTGCCTTCGACACCTGCCTACACTGTCCTCCTTGTTCGTCTTCACACTTTTATTGGTCTTTCGGGCACTGCACTTGATTGGTTCCACTCATACCTCTCGTCCCGCACTCAGTCGGTCGTGCTCGATAACCTCTCCTCCGAGCCCACGCCTATTCATTTTGGGGTGCCTCGGGTCTCAGTGCCTGGTCCCAATCTCTTTCGCATCTACTTACTTCCTCTAGCCTCCCTTATTCGCAATTTGGGCCTGTCTTTCCACCTATTTGCTGATGACACTCAGATATACCTTTCTTCATCCCTTGTGTCCTTCTCTCAATCCCCATAAACGAATGGCTGTCTGCCAACTTTCTCAGATTTTACCAGAATAAAACTGAAGTTCTTCTTGTTGGTACCACTTCGATGGTGGAAAAATATAAAGCTCTCTTCCCCTCCCTTAACCTTGGGTAAACCAATGTCACCTTCTCTGTTACCGTCAGTAATCTTGGTGTTATTTTCGACGAGCAACTCTCGTTTCGAACGCACATCCATCGTATCTGTGTCTTCCCTCGGTTTCCTCCGCAACTTCTCACGTGTTCGATCCCATTTTGATCGACGAAGCCTTGAAACTGCCATTCATGCTTTTGTTTCCTCACACTTAGACTACTGAAATTCTCTTCTAGTGAATCTCCCTTCTTCGTCACTTCGCCCCCTAAAACTAGTTGAAAATTAGGCAATACTTGAGATTCGGGGCGCATGGTAGGTGGCGCTGTTAGTCGACTACAATTTTGGGCTACAATATATCTCTTATGACGTCAGACGGTAGCTTCAGATGTGACCAATCAAGGCGTTATATTTTTTTGTTGTTTTAGGGAATTGTAACTTTTAGTCTGTATTATTTACTAAATATGTGCGCCTCTGCTCGGTTATAGATTTTCTAAGTTAAGCAAGGTTTCTTGATGTCTTTTATTGTTTTTTGTTTTTTTTTCTATTTTTTTGTTTGCTGCGAACGATACCAGCTTCTTACTGGCAACGTCGTAGCTTAGAAATAGGACTCGTTTTGCTAATTTTTCCCTTTCGTTATTGCGTTTTCGTGCTCTCCATGTGCTTCTTCTTTATTCGAATTCGGCTTTAGTTTGTATAATCGCGAAAAACTTTTAGATTATCTAGAGGCGCATAAACTAATCAAGAAACCTATAAAAGTAAGAATTGTTTGTTATTATTATGTTAGGTTTTTCTGCCAGTAGAAAGCTGTTGGGGGGAAAAACCGCCAATAAATTCAAGGGGTCTGCTCGTGGGGTAGATATCACTGCTGAGGGACACCCTGCGATGATCCTGAGTTTCAATCAATTGAGGGGGGTTTGGGGGGGGCACAGCCCCCCAGTATATACTCATATACAAAACAATATAACGCCGTAATTGTTCACATCTTATGCTACCGTCTGACGTCATAAGACATATATTGTAGCCCAAAATTGTAGCCTATATAACAGCGCCACCTATCGTCCACCCTGAAACTGAGGTGTTACCGAGACTTATTCTGTCCTGCTCCCCCTTCGCCCCCCCCCGGTTCTCTCCTCTGATGCCTCTGCTACAGGAGCTACACTGGTTACCTACCCGCTTCCGTACCCACTATAAAATTCCTCTCATCACCTACAAGGACCTAAACCTCGAGGTTTCACCTTATCTCTCGTCTGCGCTCTCCCGTCGTTAAACTCCTCGGGCACTCCGGTCTAGCCTCGCTCCCCTCGTGAACACTCCTCGTTCTCTCCTCTGTTCTATGCGTGACCGTTTCTTCTCAGTTTGTGCTCCTAGACTCTAAAATGCTCTTCCTGCCAAAGTCCGATCCTCTTCCTCCCTTGCTACTTTTAAACATCTCCTGAAGAGTCGACTCCTCTATTCAGAATAGTCTTCTCTCCCTTGTAAACTTTCTCTACACTCTCTACACAACCTCCGCTCTGGGAGAGCTAACAGCCCTGAAGGACGTATTATAAATACCTATTATTAATATTGATTCATAATTGATCCAATGTCAGGATACGGCACTTAATATACTCCCCATTGATGTCAAATCCATCCAAATAATTACTGTGGCTCATCTTATCCTCTCCCTTTAGTCTTAAGGGGATAAATACATGATGTGGTTCATATACTAAGTTGATATCTACCTAAGTTAATCAAATAAATGATATCACTCATAATATACTCTCCACTAAAAGTTTAAAAAACATGGTTTGGTACATGATATATTTCCATTAATTGACATTTGACTCAACTACATGATCCGGCTCAAAGCATAATCCCAATTGATACAGATTTGGGCTATCTCGTACATATGACTATTTGAGAGAAATTTAAGGTCTGGCTCATATTAAAGTCCGCATTGATTCCTAATATGGGTAAATATACTACATATCTAAGACATGAGTCAAAAATGTTCCTACTTAGTTCTAATACAGGATGTGACTCATATTGTACACCTCATTAATCTCTAATTGAACCAAATACATGGTGTCACTCAAATTATGTTCGCAGTGAATCCTAAATTGTTTGCGGATATTATAATAGCCATTAATTTTTAAGTTAGCCAAATAAATGGTATTGTTCTTAGTATGCATTTCAATTGTGCTAAATGTATCCCAATACTTGATAGGCTCATAATATATTAAATCAGCAATGTCGTCCAATAAAGCAAAATATATAATTTTGCTCATTATACTCTCCAATGAATCGACATTGAGAAAATTAAATGTTATGTTTAATAATATACACCCGTAATGCAAAATTGCGCTAAATACATGATGCACCTCATTTTAAAATTTCCCATTGACGCCCAATAGACTCCAAAACATGAATTTACCAACAAGATACGCAAAGCGATTGCTAATTGAGGCAAAGACATAATCTGATTTATAGCATCGACCACTTTGATGCCTAATTGTGCTATATAATGTAGCTTTTAGTATACTACAAACTGATTCAAAGACATGAATATAATAATAATATGGTACTACTTGTGGAATAGCTAGTGTTCACGATGATAATTACTGAAAAAAAATTTGATGGTGAACGAATTTTTATTCACAAGTACCGGACTCTTTTTGGAGTATCACGCTCCTGTACTTGTAAATAAAAGAAGACGTTCTCTCTCAAAGCTTTTGGTTCCCATGTTACTATTGATTTATAATTGAGATAAATACATGGCCTAGCGCATCTTATATTATCCACTGATTCCTAGTCTCATAGTATAAGTAACATTAGTTTTTTTATTGAGTTAGATACCTAATAAGGCTGATACTATACTCTCTGTTGGTAATAAGTTGAACCAAAAAAATATGTGGCTCATAGTTAACTCCTTAAAGATTCCATTTTAAGCCAAATCCACGGTGTGGCTCTTTATTTACTCACCACTTAGTCTTACTCAACAAAATACATTATATGGCTCACACTCTGCTCCACGGTAGTGCCTATTGAGCCAAATACACGGCTCAGAGTATATTCACTATTGATGGCTACTTGAGGCGATAACATAATCTCGCTGATAGTATATTCGTTATTGATGCCTATATGCCATAAAAAATCCAGTTGAACCAAATGAATAGTCTTGCAAATGATATCTTCCCCATTTTTTGTCTAATTGAGCTAAATCCATGATGTGGTCAATAGTAAATAAACTTTCAATTATGCAGATGTAAGTCAAATACATAATATGATTCATAATATGATCCCGATTAATGACTATTGAGCCAAGCAAATGATGTCTCATAATGCGCGTTATATTGCCTTGTATTCTTTTAAAATAAATAATTATGATCATACTATACTCTCCATGTGATAGCTATTTCACAAAAATTGAAAGTGCTTCTTATATAATATTCATCCATGATTCTTATTGATGCCTAATTTTGTCAAACTCTTGATGTATCTCCTATTATAAACTGAATTGATGCTAAATTGAGCCAAATAACTAATGCGGGTAATAGTAGAATCCACATTTATCAAAATACATGGTGTTTTAGAGAAAATCAATCTCTAAGCCAAATTAGTTTAAATACAAGGCAAGAGTTATAGTATAATACAAATTTATGAGGTATTGAGGAAAGAAAGAGATCTTGCTCATATTATACTCTCACTAATGCATAATTGAGCCAAATAAAGGCCCAGGCTTATAATGGGTGTTCCAATAACTTAGACCAATATAAAATGTGAGTTAAGTTTAAGCGTCTAATGATTTTTTCTTCTCTATCAGATTTAACAACTTCAGTCTTTGGCATTTCAAACGATGGAAAGATTAACAATCGAACAACGTGTTAAAGTTATCGGGGCCTATTACGAAATTGGACGTTCAAACAGAAACGGATTTCGGGCACTTCGCGATTTTTTTGGTCAACATAATCGACCAACCGAGAGCGCAATTGGGAAAATTGTTCGTAAATTGAAACAAACGGGGTCGGTGGCAGATATGAAAACGCAATTGCGTGTTCGTTTACACCGTTCAGCTGAAAACATTGCTGCAGTGCGCGAGAATGTGTCCGAAGATCCAGACACATCTATTCGTCATTGCGCGCAGGAATTGAACCTTTCTACAACAACGATACATCGAATTTTGAGAAAAGATTTGTCTCTACACGCTTACCAAATTCACAAGAATACTAACACAAGAACTGAAGACTGATGACCATTTGAAGCGATGTACATTCGTCAATTGGGTGCACGAGCAAAGACAAGCCGATGATGATTTTTCGCAAAAGAATCATCTTTAGTGATGAAGCCCATTTTCATCTTAAGGGATTCGTAAATAAGCAGAATTATCGCATTTGGGCTGATGAAAATCCTAGGAAGATTGTTGAAAAGACACTGCATCCACAAAAGGTTACTGTTTGGTGTGCATTTTTTTGCTAGCGGAATCATTGGGCCGTATTTCTTCGAAAATGGTGCTGGAAATTCTGTTACGGTGACAGGCGAGCGATAGCGTGCCATGATAACTAACTTTTTATAGCCTGAATTGAATTCTATGGATGTCGAAGATTTGTAGTTTCAACGGGACGGTGCCACATGCCACCCAGCCAATGCAACAATGGCTTTATTGAATGAGAAGTTCCCAAGTCACATCATCTCTCGAAACAGTGAGGTGAATTGGCTACCACGATCGTGTGACTTGACGCCTTTAGATTTCTTCCTTTGGGTTCATCTCAAAAGTAAAGTCTTTGCCAACAAGCCACCCACAATTCAACAGCTGAAGGATGAGATAAAAAGGCATATTGGTGAAATCGAGGAGCAACTATGCCCAGATGTCATCAAAAATTTGACTATCGAGTGGAGGAGGTGTGCCGCCGAAGCCTTGGTGGACATTTAGGCTATATTCTTTTCCACACATAATTGCCATAACCCAAATAACATGATCCAATAGTGAAATCAATAAATTTTCACCAATAACACTGTTTTATTTACTGCTAATTTCGATTCGTCTTAATGGAACACCCTTTATTAATTTACCCATTCCGGAATAAATGAGTTAAAAAAATAAATTGTTTCTTAGTATAACCCAAAGTGACAGCAAAATGTAAAGAATACTTTGATATATATAGTTCATTATAGAGAATTGTGTCAAATGGGAGGGGTCCCAATCGCTAAATTGGATGGGCCCGTAATCCTTTGGTTAATTTTTCAAATGCCGGGTGTAGAGAACTGGTTGCCGCACAGATACTTGGAAGTACGAACGGGAGCGCATCCGAGTGTGCCTTCATCAAACGTGACTTAGTTGTGGCCATGGAAGGCAGTGAAGCAGTAAGAACTCTGCCGTAACTGAGGTTCCGCCCTATGGATAATGGCCAAACAGGAATGTTTTTATCTCAATTTAATCATCATATTAGATAAACGTTTTTGACAAATTTTACAACTTTCGAAAGGGCTGATATAGTAGTAAGTGGTCATCATTTGCAGAAGGCTGAGCTAAGCTACCGTTTGCAACACAATGCAATATATATATATATATATATATATATATATATATATATATATATATATATATATATATATATATATATATATATATAGGACATTGTTGAAAACGGTAGCTTAGCTCAGTCTTCTGCAAATGATGACCACTTACTACTATATCAGCCCTTTCGAAAGTTGTGAAATTTGTCAAAAACGTTTATCTAATATGATATTAAACTTGAGATAAAACACTCCTGTTTTGCTATATCAGATTAGCGTAATATATATCAGTATGAAAATAATAGTAAACCACAATATTTGAATCTAATTTATTTTTAACAAAAGAACTAGTTTAGGCAAATTAAGATTGATGCCATTTTCAACTGAGTAATGAAAAAACAAAGCAAGTAGCTCCGCGAAATAAATCGAACAAAATACTAAACAAAATGAAAACGGAGGAAACAAACTGGAAAAACATAAATATTTGGGTGGATTCAATGGAAGTTACTAATCTCCGGGAACAATTGCTTCGGGGTTTATATATATATATATATATATATATATATATATATATATATATATATATATATATATATATATATATATGTAGATATTTATATATATATATATATATATATATATATATATATATATATATATATATATATATATATCTATCTATATATATATATATATATATATATATATATATATATATATATATATATATATATATATATATATATATACAGGGTGTTTCAGAATTTTTCGAACAAACTTTAGCCTGAGGTTACTTCAGGTTAAATAAGCATAATTTGTGGTGCGTGAGTTACTTCTTTGATGAAGTAGGCTTTGTTCTAAGAGTGCTAATTCGGTAGTTATGTTCTTAAGAAAGAGCTATTTAAACACTTAAGGATAAGAGGAAAACCAGATTTATAACAAAATAAACATATATTTTAAATGAAATACTTAACTATAACAAACCAACAGTTAACACATTTCTATCTTTGTCATCTCAGCCTATCGCACGGGTTGATGACAAAAATAAACAAATAGGCTTCCCGTAAACATACCAATTGTCGATTAGTATTTTTATCGCGACTCTATTTGATTAGCTTTAAACATTAAATTAACATACTCTCGTCTACAAGCACATATGACCTAAGTTCAAGAACAATGGTTTCTACTCCCCTCAAACGTGAGACGTACTAAACTTCTACTATCGCAATATGAATATAAAAGTTCTTTCTAACTTACATGACAGGAGGTATTAGGGATTGCCAGATGTCGCTGGAGGAATTATCTCTCGCTTTGGTGTGTCGTGGCCGATGGTTGAATTTTCGTCGAGGAGGGATGGCTAGCCGTCTGTAGGGGGCTGATTCTTCAACGTAATTAAAGAACGGGAGCTCATTGGGGCTGGGTTCTTCTCCTCTCACTCTTACGGAGCTTGAGATGTGAGAGTCGCTCGAGTGAGAGCGGCTTTGCTTTTCTTCAGTCGGACTTCTTTGCAGACCGAAAAGGCTTCTTCGGTATGGCACCGATATAAAGCTTGACTATTTAGGTTAATACGGCCCTGAAAGGGGGGATCGATTTTGTCAATCTGATCGTATCGTTTCTCACGGAAATAGTCTTGTATGGCTGAAGGATCGATCTTTCACGAACTAATCCTTCTTCTTGCGTATCGACTTCTAATCCTCTTGTCGGGCTGAAGGATCGATCTTTCACGAACTGATCCTCCTTTTTGCGTATCGACTTCTAATCCTCTTGTCAAGCGGAAGGATCGATCCTTCACGAACTGATCCTCCTTCTTGCGTATCGACTTCTAATCCTCTTGTCGGGCTAAAGGATCGATCTTTCACGAACTAATCCTTCTTCTTGCGTATCGACTTCTAATCCTCTTGTCGGGCTGAAGGATCGATCTTTCACGAACTGATCCTCCTTTTTGCGTATCGACTTCTAATCTTCTTGTCAAGCGGAAGGATCGATCCTTCACGAACTGATCCTCCTTCTTGCGTATCGACTTCTAATCTTCTTGTCGGGCTGAAGGATCGATCTTTCACGAACTGATCCTCCTTCTTGCGTATCGACTTCTCATCCTCTCTCTTTATTTGCGGGGCTTATTTATAGGCGGATTACCGCCCCATCTAAAGGGGAAAGTGACCAGGCCACAGAGGCAGAGGGGGGGACACCCAAATGGTCAGTTCGGATCTGAGGAGAGCGAGAATTGCATAGGGTGGCACTGGGGTGCCCAAGTCGCCTCGCTAATTAGAGGCTCGCAACCGCACCGCTACTTGGCGTGCCTTTTGACTAGCACCGCTTTTTTTTTCATAACCACTGGTTTATGGGTTTTGTAGGTAATTGGATCGTTAGAGCGTCGTTTAAGGGATGCAGGCTCCAACTGCGCAAAGCGGAGGGGAGATCAAACAGGGTAAGCAGTTATGGTTATTCACTGGCTACCGTTCTTACGCTTCTCCTCATGAGGGTGGGCTTTAATGTACCTATACTCTACATTTCTCTACACCCTATATATATATCACAATTTGTGGAACTATATTGAGCTAAATTAAATTTACCATTTCATTACATAGTTTGTATCTTTCCAAACCTACCTTATTTCACAAGTGCTAGGAAGAGCTTTAAAATAGAAAACAAATTAAAAAAATACTGAAGTGCTTGCTACATGGGCGTTTTGCTTTATATCAGCTCCAATCGTTGCTTAAGGTTTAAATAAAGTCTGACGGGATTCGTGCATCTGTTTTTTAAGAAATGAGTGGACATTGGTTAGAAGGAATTTTTTAACGAGCTAGAGGGACCCGACAAAGGTCTGTGCCTTCAAAGAAGGATTCTTGGAATCTAAGGATGTTGTTTATTCAGCAAGGGGGGATGGGGCATGCCTTCGCGAGAAATTCTCAGAAAAGACTAGTTGTTGCAATGTGGGGTAATACTTCAGATTCGGGGCGCACGGTAGATGGCGCTGTTAGTCGGCTACAATTTTGGGCTACAGCATATCTCTTATGACGTCAGACGGTAGCGTCAGATATGACCAATAACGGCGTTATATTTTTGTTGTTGTTTTGGGGATTTGTAACTTTTAGTCTGTATTATTTACTAAACATATGCGCCTATGCTTGTTTATAGTTTTTTTTAAGTTAGGTTAGGTTTCTTGATGTCTTTTATTGATTTTGTTTTGTTTTCATATATTTTGTATTGTTACGAACGATAACAGCTTTTTACTGGCAACGTCGTAGCTTATAAATAGGACCCGTTTTGCAAATGTTTTTTTTTAGTTAACTCGTTTGCATGCTCTACTTGTGCTTCGTCCTTATTCGTATTCGGCCTTATTTTGTATAACCGCGAAAAACTTTTAGATTATCTAGAGGCTCATAAATTAATCAAGTTAACTATAAAATTCCCAAAATGCGGTGCGAATTTACATTTTTCCGAAAATTTAATGTTTCGTTGTGATAAAATTGTATTTAAACGAAAACGGTAAGTGACAGCGGTGCTGTTTCAAACAATCGGTGCGTAAGGGTACATTTTTCGAGGGTTCCCATTTAAGTTTTAAAGAAATTGTTCAAATTTCATATTTTTTCGTTATTAATCGTTTTACGTATGTTGAAATATGTGAACCGACTGGCCTTTCCAACGCTACAATCACCGATTGGTTTAACTTTTCCCGCGAAGTACCTATTTCTTTTTTCGAAAAACGGGCTGAATGAGGCGAAATTTGGCAAACGAAAATACAATCGCGGGCGCGTGATGGACGGACAGTGGGTTTTCGGGAGTTTTGAACGAAAAACCAAAAAAGTGTTTATGGTGCCTATAGCCAATAGGAACGCTGAAACCCTCATTGTGGCCATAAAAGAGTGGGTCCGACCGGGAGGTACGATCTTTTCTGACGGCTGGGCTGCCTATTCGCAGTTATCATCCGAAGGTTACACGCATCTAACGGTTAACCACTCGCAGAATTTCGTGGATCCCGAAAGAGGCGCAAACACCCAGAACATCGAACGGCACTGGAGGAACGCGAGGGGAAGTGTGACCAGCTTCGGACGCAAGCAAGAACATTTTGCTGGGTATCTCGCAACCGCTCTTTTCGTGAAGAAATTTTCGAGTATCAAAAAGCGGTTCCACGAATTTCTGCTAGCCATAGCAGAATTATACCCGCCCACTTAAAGTTAGTATTGTTTGTTATTAGGTTAGGTTTTTTCTGCCAGTAAAAAGCTGCTCGTGGGGGAGATATCACTGCGAGGGTACCACCCTACGATGACCGTGAGTTTCAATCAATTGGGGGGGGGGGGGTCTGGGGGCGCAGCCCCCAATATATACTCATATACAAAAAAATATAACGCCGTGATTGTTCACATCTGACGCTACCGTCTGACGTCATAAGAGATATATTGTAGCCCAAAATTGTAGCCGACTAACAGCGCCATCTACCGTGCGCCCCGAATCTGAAGTGTTACCAAATGTGGGATCAACTCATACGAAATGGCTACTGACTTTTGCTGAATTTAAATTTAAACAGCGGATATAGGAGGCTGAATTTCTCTGGCTTTCAAAAAGAGTTAAGTATATATATAGATAGATATATACTTACTTATAGTCACATATACTTATGTAAATTTTATCTTTACCTAAGAATGACTATTTTAATTTTACAGATATATGTATGTATAATAGAACTTGCAATGTCGTGATACAATGCTAGAAGCGATTTTGCCATTAAATTAGTTACCCTTTATTATACTTAATTTATTCCTGTTGTTCACTGGCTTTATTTCATTAATAATATTTTTTCTTAAATTTTATTAATGGTTCATATGTAAAAATAGCATATTTCCACTTGAACCTAATACATGATTTGGCTCATACTATAAATTCAATTGATGCCTAATTGATCGAATTAGATGGTGTCGCTAATAATTTGCATCCGATTTATTCCAAATTGGAAGTGCATATTTTGTTTCATATTATACATTCCATTGCTTCCTAATTGAACTAAATACATTATTTTTCATAGTATACTCCACATTGGTTCTTCACCGTGCCAAATAGATGATGTGTGTCATAGTATATGCCGTGTTAATTCCTGAATCAACTAAATACATAGTCGACTCATACTATCCCAAGAATAGCAAAATTCCTGTTACAATCGCTATGACGGTCTCATCAAATTACACAATGATTGTTTTGATAGAGATAGACAAGTACGAGGGGCGGTCAATAAGTTTTGCAATTCGGATATAAGGAAACGAGATATGAGGAAAAGTGTTTTATTATTTTTCAATATAACTACCCTCGACTTCAATGCACTTGAGCCACTTGTCCCTGAGGCTTCACGTTCCCGACAGCCAGAAATCTCCCGACTGCTGTTCAATCCACTCGTGGACGGCGAGCTGGACATCTTCATCGTCCCCAAACTGGCGTCGATGCAGTGCAGCCTTGAGCTGGCGGAATAAAAAGTAGTCACTAGGGGATCCTAGTGATGGACCCACGTTTCATCACCTGTCACTATGCGTGACTCGAATCCGCCGGATCTTGGTTGTACAGGAGCAGCAGCTCCTCCGAACTTTGCCGACGTTGAAGTCGATCATGGGGAGTGAGGTTTCTATGGACCCAACGGGCAGAGTCAGTCATGGCCAAATTGTCGTGGATGATGTTGATAACACTTCCATGTGATATTCCATGTTCTCCCTCGATTTCTTCGACCTTCACCCGTCAATTTTCGAGAATTATCCTCTCCACATGGGCCACATTTTCCTCGTTGGTCACGTCTGACGGGCGTCCTTGACGGGGGTCATCTTCAAGGGACTCACGACCATGGCGGAACTCCGTATTCCAGCGAGCAATGGTTGCATACGAAGGGGCGGTGTCGGTGTACACTGCAACCATGCGTTCATGGATCTCTTTTGCATTCTTGCCTCCCTTGGTCAAAATTTGATGACTGCTCGGTGCTCAACCTTCTCCATTGTTAAAAAAAATGTGATTGACGATCTGCGATCAGCTACTGCTTCTTAAATAGACGAGGCAGGAGCGTGCGGCTGCAGGTCCTGACCTGTCATAACTTGTCCTAACACCCCCACAAACAGCCATAACTTGTCCTAACTTGTCCTAACACCCCCACAAACAGCCATAACTTGTCATAACTTGTCCTAACACCCCCGCAAACAGCCATCACCCTTCCTCTGTTTTGCCCCACCGATTCGCAAAACTTAGTGACCGCCCCTCGTATTTGTTTCAAAATATACATTTGGGTTTAAATTGTAATATTAATCAATGTGATCGCCCTCGGCTGCGAACACGCGCTCCAGGCGAGAACTTAAGGCTGCACACACGTTCCGGACGAAGTCCTTCCTCATGCTGGCCCATACGCGATTGACGGAGGACTTCAGTTCGTCACTATTTCTCTAAAAGACCTTATTGGGCATACCTTCGAACTGCCCCCTGACGCTAAAATCATGGGGAGTGATATCGGACGACTGCAGTGGCCAAAATTCTTTCGACCTCAACTATTTTTCCATGGTCTAGGCGGTCTTTGCCTAGACACCGTCATGCTGAAAGACTTAGCCGCCTCCTTTGTTATCTTTCTCACCCAGAGCATAATTCGGTAGCTAATATATCTCCGTAATCGACACCGGCAAGCCTGTAACCTCCCGCGAACCGAACCAGGGGTAACTTTTCGCCATTCGAAGCCACGACTGCGACCATCATCACAAAGGCCAGGTGCTTGCTTGGTGATGAAGACGTAAGAGACCTCGCAGACGTCCTGGCCTAACCTTACTACAAAGTGGTTTTGACTGTTGATGAATCTGAACGATTTTCATCATAAAAAAATGAGAATTCGATTGCCATGACTCTTCAAGTCGTTGGCAAGGCGATGATAGAGTTTCCGACGTTGTTCTGGCATACGGTCGGTGAGCAGATGCCCTTTCGCGCCCCCTATGCTCTTTCTGCAATCCTCTTTGACGGCTCTGCACACCTTAACCACCGAGATGTTCTTCTTCTTAGTGAGTGCTATTATTTTCAGCTTTGGATTACTTTTGAATGAGTTTCTCATAACTAAATAGTTGACCAGTTAAGGTCTGTTTAAAGGAGATCGATGTATGAGAACTTCTCAGTTATTGAGCCTCTCTGCGACTCTGTGGACGGTCTTCCGGCTGACCTTGATTCACTTGGCGATGATGGACTTGTTATGACCAACGCGCAGGAGAACCGAGAGCTTGATTCTTTTCAATTCAATTACGACATACCTGTACACAATAGAAAAGGTATTTTAATAACACATGCTGGAAAAATAGAACTTTGTGTTTGTTTGATGTATTTCTTTCTATTATACACGTAACCCTCTCGAAAGATAATTTCTCCGACTATAAGAGAACTTTTACAAAGCTCGGTTGTATTAATTGATGCCTAATAGAGCCAAAAATTGACTTAGGTCATAGTATATTCCCCATTGATATATGCCAGGGCCATAAAAGTGATGCGCTCATTGTATCTACCCCAGTGATTCCTAATTGAGGAAAATATGCAATGTAAAACGTAGTTTACTCTCCATAGATGCATGTTTGAGCTAAATACATGGTGTGGCTTATATTATATCCCACATTGTTTCACAATTAGAGCAACTACATGATATGGCTTATAATATACTCACTACTGATTCATGATTTAATTAATTACATGATGTAGTTCCGAGTATATTCTGTAATAATGCCTACTTGATCAAATTAACAGGCGTGGCTATCTCATTCTCAATTGAGTCCTTAATTAGTTAAACAATTAAATTCCCTTGGAGTATACGTTACATTCAGGCCTGATTGAGCCCAATACCTGATCTAGTTCATCGATTATTACACTCTGATTGCTTCTTGAGCCAGATACATGATGTGTCTTTCTTTATACTAACCATTTATGATTAATTTATAAATCATATATACATGATCCTCTCATTGTGTACACGCCACTGATGCCTAATTGACCTAACTATATATATTCTTCCTAGTATACTACACAGGGATTCATGAATGAGCTAAGTGCATCATGTTCCTCAGAATATATTCTGGATTATTTCCTAAAATAGCAAACCACATGGTGTAACTTATATAATTCCCATCGATTCCTGCTTGAACCAACTATATCAAATGGCTCATAGTATATTCCAGATTGACTCGTAATTGAGCTAAATGCATGGTGTATGGCTTACTATATTTACCAGTGATGCCTATTTGAGTAAAAAACATGATTTTGCGCATATTTTAGGAGCTATTTATTCAAAACCGAGTCAAATCCTTTAAGTATCTAATTTTAGAGTCCTTTTTAGAGCCGATACATTATAAGGCTCATTTTTACTCACAATTAATACCTAATTTGGCCAAGTTTATAATGTAGATTGCATTATGTTGCCCATTCATGCCTAAACGAGCCAATTACATTGGGCTGCTAATATGATTTTATAGTCTCCATTGATTTAGAGATGAACAAAATTAATACTCTACAAACTTATACTCTAGTCAGCTCTGACGCATAATTGAGCCAAATACCCGATGTTACTAAACGAGACAAATACGGGGAGGCTTCAAAAAGTTCGTGGAAAAAGGACAGTATAAAAAACGGTCTAAATTAAGATGTCTATTTTTCAACATATGCTCTATTTAGGTCAATACACTTCAGCAACGTTAAATCCAGCCTTTAAGTCCATCTCTGTAAAACTGAGGGTCATGCGATTTGAGCCATATCAAAACAGCTCTTTTTACATCTTCAACTGATGGAAAATTGGTACTTTTCAATGATTTTTCTAGGTTTGGAAACAAAGAGAATTCGCACGGGGCTAAATCGGAACTGTAAGGTGGGTGTCGGATGATTTCCCATCGAAATTCACCTGACACCCCAGGTCTGGGCCCCCCCAGATTTTTTTCTTTGGAGCCAACTTAAAGACATTGTGTAGGCAGGGATACCTAGGACCATCTCGCCACTCAAGGAAGATATCAGGGAGGAGATGAGAGCCATTCCTCTGTCGGTTTGTAAGGACGTAATGGACAACTTTGTGCTGCGCCTCTTGAAATGCACAGAGCTAAATGGAGGTCATCTCTAAAACGTGTTCTAGAATAAAGCAGAAAAGCCCAAAGACTCTCATGTTTTGATATCATGTTCTTAAACACAATGAACTAGTTATCACCGCAGTTTCATTCAATCCTTGCAGAAAATTAAGAAATGAGGCCTATCGAAATTTGGGGACCGTTTTTTTGGGGTCACCTTGTATTCAATTCGATTATCAGCCATTTTCTTGATATGGCAATGATTAGAAATTATACCGTAATGACATCGGTAGTTTGAGCTGGAAAAATATAATCTTGGAGGCTTAAATTGCGCCGCTCGATCTCAACATTTAGGGATGTTGGCAGTTTTAATTAGCACTCCTTTCCACCACTGCTTTTTTTCCTTTAGTCTTCGCCTTTCAAGTCGTCTTCTTTTCCTTGTCTGTGTGTTATTATTATTCCTTCTGAAGTTTAGATTCAACTAATTATGATAATAAAATTATTAGAGTTGAAAAGGTAGAAAAAAGCCTTAGTTTTAATATAGGGGAAGTTTAATACATCATACCCAAACTCGGAGAACCATCCGCATTAATCAAACAATATTTGGGGTTTAAGAGTGGAGGAGAAAACAGGGTTTCAACACAATGCAAGCAGGCAATCTCTATCCATAACATGATTTAAATTTTACATACCTCAAAATGGTTTATATCTGACCTCGACAAAAAGATATGGGATGATAAATAAAACAATAAAAAACATAAATCCATAAGCTAAAAATGAAGCAAATAAATTTATTAGTTTTGTATTAAGTCAAATAATTATTGTGGCTCAGCTATTAATTTTAACATGCCAAAAATAACTCCATAAGTTTTATTAATGACCTGTGAAGATTATGTAAGGATGACATGATATCCCTCTTTTTCCAATTTCCACAAAAAATATAATGAGTCGTTCGTAGATATTGTTGATACAATGGGTATAATACGACTGTACTCTATGATTCGACAAAATTTCAGATTCTTCTAAGGCTTGGGTATAAATATGGTCAAGATATGTAGATTTAAGTAAGTCATTTTATATGCCTATGGGTAACAGCAAACAACTACTAACATAGTCCATAGTGGGAATAGTTAAAAAAATACGTCACCAAGTTTGAATACGAGGGAGATTATCACTTAAGATACCAGAATAGTTGAGGAGACAATACAAAACCTTGAGAAAGCTCACCTTTGAGACATGTCCAAAATGAATTAATATAGTCTCAGCCCCTTCCCAACCAAAATAGACTTTATGAGGAGGAATGGTCATGAGGACCTTATATTGAAGGTCAGCAAAGGGCTCTTTGAAATTTTCAATATCCTAAGAGGCTAAATATAAGAAAAAGTAATTTAAGATTTTATCGAGTTTCCTAATAAATTCTTTTAACGACTCAAGTCATTCTGAAAAATATTGACAGCCATTCTTCTGATCTTGATGGATGGGGAAATGACCTTAACAGGAGGGAAAATCTAATAATAACATTTATCTTTTTTAAGTTTTTCAAGATAATATTAGAAAAATAAGAAAAAAAATCCTTTTACGAAGAAATATTTTACGGATGCTGAATTTATTGGTCGTGTGAGCCATTATACGCTCATCCTCTCCTTGAAGACGCAGCTCTTCTCCTAAGACTTTGGTTAGCTTGGAGATAATCGCTCTGCAAATGCACCCCTAAAAATTCAAAATATTATTTGATTAAGAAGACGACTAAATGTCAGTACACATTGAAACTTGCAGACGCTGTATCTCGAACGTTAGTCTCAAAATAAAGATTCTTTAGGAGAGCTGCGTTCTCTCATTAACCAAATGCGCCAATATTCGAGATATGTATGTAAATATCACATCTTTTTCTTTTCCTAATTTCTCCACTCCATCCAAATTTGAAAAATTAAGCTACAAATATTCCCATGAATGTATATATTTTGTGTCTTACCTTCCTATTTCATATACGTCTTTCTTACTTTTACAAAAAATCATAATACCCAACCACTGTGCCATGAATTATCATTGGTTAACATCATTCGCATCGTTTATGGAGCTCGGAGGAACAAAACTTTCCTTTTCCTAGACTAGTGACCCATATGCGGTCTTAGTACGAAGGGCGGTCAATAAGTTTTGCGAATCAGTAGGGTAAAACAAAGGAAGGGGATGGCTGTTTGTGGGGGTGTTAGGACAAGTTATGACAAGTCAGGACCTGCAGCCGCACTCTCCTGCCTCGTCTATTTAAGAAGCAGTAGCTGATTGCAGATCGTCAGTCACATTTTTTTTAACAATGGAGAAGGTTGAGCACCGAGCAGTCATCAAATTTTTGACCAAGGAAGGCAAAAATGCAAAAGAGATCCATGAACGCATGGTTGCAGTGTACGCCGACACCGCCCCTTCCTATGCAACCATTGTTCGCTGGAAGAGGGAGTTTCGCCATAGTCGTGAGTCCCTTGAAGACGACCCCTGTCCAGGACGCCCGTCAGACGTGACCAACGAGGAAAATGTGGTTCGTGTGAAGAGGATGATCCTCGAAAATCGACGGGTGAAGGTCGGACAAATCGAACGAGAACTTCGAATTTCACATGGAAGTGTTATCAACATCATCCACGACAATTTGGCCATGACCAAGGTCTCTGCCCGTTGGGTCCCTAGAAACCTCACGCCCCATGATCGACTTCAACGTCGTCAAAGTCCACGAGGCCAGAGTTGCACAAGCTGCCGTGCGCGAGTGCGGATTCGAGAAGCTCAACATTTCCCCCTACAGTCCAGATCTGTCACCCAGCGACTACATTTTATTCCGGCAGCTCAAGGCTTCACTGCGTGGACGCCGGTTTGGGGACGATGAAGATGTCTAGCTCGCCGTCCAGGAGTGGATTGAACAGCAGTCGGGAGATTTCTGGTTGTCGGGAATTCGAAGCCTCAGGGACAAGTGGCACAAGTGCATTGAAGTCGAGGGTAGTTATATTGAAAAATAATAAAACACTTTTCCTCATATCTCGTTTCCTTATGTCCGAATTGCACAACTTATTGACCGCCTCTCGTAGATTTTTATGACCGGTGGTCATAAATAAATTGCTGCGAGAAAGACCTTATCATGATGAGCATTTCATTATCTATTAAAAATATATGCAATGCGTTATATTACGTCAGTGTCATGCTGCTAGTTTTAGTCCTGGGGAAGAAATTCAAGCCAAAATAAGAATAAATATTAAATTTTATGGTGTTCCTCATTTTTATGGGACTTCACACTGTGTATCATCCGATGCCTTGGCCCAACAGATAAGATGGGCCTTCACATTGTGTGTCAACGAATACGTTGGGCTATTACAATGTGACTCAACAAATGCTATTGGTCTTAACAGTTTGTGTCAAGAACCAATGTTTTGGGCCTTCAAAGTGTATATCAACCAAAGCCATTTTGCTTCACAGTGTGTGCCAAATAATGATATGAACCCTTGCAGTGTGTGTCAACCATATATTAGCCTTAACACCATGTGTCTACTAATCCCATGCGCCTACAGAGTGTGTTTATCGATCATTTAGCCCTTGAAAGTGTGCGTCACCTGATGATTTTGGAATTCACATTGTGTGGGAACCAATGATATGGATCTTCTAATTGTTTCTCAACCAATGCTTTTGGCATTCACAGTGTATCAGCAGAGGATATGGATCTGCACATCGTGTGTTGGACATTCCTATAGGCCATCATACTCTATATTAACTCGTTAATTCTCTAAGATGCTGCTGGACTATATTTATCCCATTTGTTTAGATGATAAAGTAATTTCTGTACTGGTTTAGCTTTCAAATCTTTGTCATTGTACAAAACTGATAGATATTTATCAAGCGTTTGAAGAACGAATCATAATTATCTTATAAACATTCGAGTGCCAACTTTTGAAATATAACTGAATACATTCAATGTTCATTGGTCTTATATATCTAGAAATCTTATCTCCTCAAAATTTACTGCTTTCCCCTCTTATAAGATATCGTAACCTGTAAGTCACCGGTTATAGTTTTTGCCAAATATCAGATCCTGCGATTTAGTGGTTGCTGCTTCGGTTGCTGTGGTTGATGGTCAAAAGTATCGGAGCATTCCATTACAGCTTTTTTGCCATTTGCAGTATACTATTTGATCTATTGATTTATTAGAGCATGCAATAATTGAAACACTGATGATTTAAGAGCACTTACCAAACATACTTTCTTACACTGTTTATAATGGGAGCCAAGGCTAGTTCGAATTTTAATTCGAATTTTCTGCACAATTTCACTCCTTTAACCTTGTAACTGTTGCATCAAATTACAAGTGTGCCTCTAGCAAGTGCCTTCTAAACAATTTTGAAGAGCATTCACAAATTATATAATAAACATATACCAATAATGGAAAAAGCTGTACTACAATCCATAATGAATTGTTTTAAAATAGATACGAATAGTTTACTGTACAGGGTAAATAGCAATTTATGGAAAATAAGGGAAACTACAGCCATCTTTGTCAACTTTGTTGCCATAACAAGGTTGGCAGATAGTTAAACTTCGTCTTTAGCAAAGGTTACCCACCTAACCATCCTTTCTTTAGCTTCTATTGAATAACTCTTATTTCAGTTCTTCCCATCTCTATCCTCTAATTCAGGAGTAGGGAAACCCTTGCCCGCGAGCCCAATTTTCATCGCTCCCTGAGTGATATATTTGTATGCGCAAATTTTAAATATTGAAATTGAAATAATATTTGTACGTTCACAGCAAAAGAAAAATAAAAGTAAATGTTAATATTTTCGACCAATTGTTAGAGTTAAGCGAGTGATATCAGAGTATTTTGGGGGATGCCACATATCTGGTGCGCCTCAGGGCGTAAATGAAAACTTTGCGAGGCATGTTTTAACTTGGACTGTTTTGTAAATTTGTGCATATTTAGCTTTATTTCGTTTTCCTCAGTGAGGCTATTGGAAATTCCTTCATTGATAACTTAAATTTAACCATTTTAAAATATTATTAAATTATTTTTCATACCCTTATCAATATGGCAACTGGTAGTGAAAATCATAAAAGAAAAAGTCCTGGTGAAAGTGCTGTATATTATGAAAAATGGACTGACTCTATTTTTTAAAATTTAATGATAGGTGTATTTGTCATATTTGCAACGAGCATGTTTCCGTTTATAAGAAATATAATCTTGAGCGGCATTTTATGCGTAGACATAAGAAATATGGAGATTTGAATGGATATAAACGTTTAAAGAAGACAGCTTTCGTGAAAGAAAATATGAAGAAAGGACAAACTCTTTTTAAAAAGACTATTCAGGATAGTGAATCTCTAACTAAAGCTAGTTATACGTTATGGGATAAAAATTACTAAATACTTAACCTACATATTAAAGGTGAATTCCTGATAAGATTTTATGACCAGAAAAACTTAAAGTGTTTCTGATTGTATCAACGAAATAGCGGATGACATTCAAACTTCCTTACAAGTAAAATAAAGAGAATTTGTGTTAAATTCGTTGATTATTAATGAGACAGCGGATCTATCTAATACTGTTTCTTGCTTTGAAATCAATACATGAAAAAATTAGAGGAGAAGATTAATTTCAAATGGCAAACTCGGCATGAAAGAAAGGAATTTGAATTACCATATAAAAACTAAATTGTCTTGCACTAGATGGCGCTCTGTCTATGGTTGGTTGTGAAAAAGGGCTACTAGCTCTGATTAAGAATAAATTAAGAAATATCTTTGAGACCCAAATACTTTAATTATGTGTCACTGCTTTATTCCCCTGAAAAATTCATGTGCACATTCAATAAAGATGGAAGTTATAACGAAGTCTGTTAATTTCATAAAAAGCAAAGGGTTTAAAAATAGGGAATTTATTACTTTTCAGCAAGTTCTTGAAGCCGAATATGGGGATTTATTGTACCATTGTAGAGTACATGGCTAATTAAGGGACAAATGCTCAAGCGATTTTATTTATTTGAAGGAAAACATGAATATTTTCATGGACATCAAAGGTATTGCTGTTGAAAAATTGGAAGATAAAATGGTTCTAAGTGATCTTGCATTTTTACTAGATATTAGTCATTTTACCAGTCTAAACTTAAATCAACTAAATATTTTTTTGCTTTTTTGATTAAAAAGCTGTAAATGATTGCTCCATTTATTTATTAGACAATTAAAAAATAACTGTTTCAGACATTTCCCTACATTAAGTGAGTACATTTTCAAATTAACCAAGGAATACTCTGATGAATGTGAAAATATTTTGAATAAATTTCAAAGCAGATTTGAGGGAAGAAATCCAAAACAACAGAATATAACTACTTATATTCGAAACACCTTTGGATGTGCGTCCGGAGGAGGCTCTCCGATTCTTTGTAAATTAAATTGATTAAATTGCAGTCTGATAATTTCCTAAAATCAAAATAGAGTAAACTACCTCTTTTGGCTTTCTACATATCTATTAATCCTGAAAAATTCACTTCATTAGATAAAAATGCTTTGAAATATGCTTCTAAATTTTCTACAACCTATCAATGTAAATAATTTGTTTCAAAATTAAATAATGCAAAATTCATCTACATACAATACTCACTAAAGAAAACCTGCCTAGTAAACTACGAATAGCAGTTTCATCAAAGACAGTTAATATATCAAATCTTTGCCAAAAACCAATATTCTCCTTCTCACTAAAAAGTCATATTAAAGGTAAGCTTAATTAGCTTTGATTTATTAGAATACATTAGCTTAAATTTGTTAGGTTTTTCGAAATGTTTGGATTTCACAATTTTAGCGTATATTAAAAAATGCAATATATCCTAAGTATTACTATCCCAATTTCTGTGGTCACAGTAAATAAAAATGTTGCGTATTAACTATTTTTAGATATTAATGCATGAGTCTATCCCGCCATGTAATAAAGTTAAACAACATTTACAAAGATAAATGAGTCAAATTTTCTTTATCGCCCGCCCACTTATTTCATTAGAAATTCTCGCCCACGGCTCACAAAGGTTTCCCCACCCCTGCTCTAGTCATTAGTGGAGCATGAACTTCTTTTTTTCCAACGCTCTGATGAGGGAGACTTAATTTCAATGGCCTCACTATGATGTCTCGGAATTTAGTAGATATATAAAATTTACCTCATCCATTTTCTGACTTATTGGGTATCTTGCCTCAGATAAAACGTAGTCAGCATTTTTAATATTTAATAAATATAATTGTCGTAGAATGGACTCCCGACGATATACCATATATCACTATTCGTTGAGGGAACTTCTTTAATTATCTTTAGAGTGCGTGATTGTCTGGTGGGCCAATATTATGTATCTTCGATATGCTTAAGAAGTGGAACTGAGCTCAAGGATAATAATATTGCTATCATTAATAAAATAGAGTTTTATTAATAATAACTATCAACAAACACAAGACGGAAAATATTGACATAAACAGAGAATGGAAAGGGTCGTGGGGGCTCGGGCTAATTCGAGGATTAAAGGATTTAAAAAGGTAAAACAAATATAGATTTAAAGAGATGGGATGGTTTGCTAAACCATTTAAAGAACATGATAGAATTGACACAAGGGTTAAGTACTTAAAGGTGACGTTTGACTTACGTAGTGGTGCAGTGGAAGGCGACGTGAAGGAATTTTCGGTCCGCTGGCGAGTTCCAGCCGAAGGGGGGAAATAAGATGATCCTGACGTGGCGTCTTGAGAACGAGAACCGTTTTTAGACGAACGGCTTGAAGAACAATGGCTGTTCTACGTTGTTCTCTTCCTGAACAACGAGGGAAGGGGTGAGAACCGTCTCTTGTTTACGGGCTCAAGAACAATGGCTGTTCTAATGCGGTTCTCCTCTGAACAACAAGGGGGAAGGGTGAGAACCGTTTCTTGGCGAAGGGCTCAAAAGAACAATGGCTGTTCTACGTTGTTCTTTTCCTGAACAACGACGGGGAAGCCTTAAGGACTTGGCGTCACGAAAGGCTCAAACCTTTGGCACTCAAGAGATATTGTCCTCCTTCTGGACAAGTGATGGTGAATCTCGAGGTCGAGGTCCCTTGGCGCACAAAGTGAGAGAGGGTCGTGGTGATGTTTCGCGACGAAAATCTGGATCTCCAATCTGATCTTAGTGGTAAAGTTTCCATCTAAATAGTCGAGACACTCCCTGGGCGTGGGGGACAATGGAGTGGGAACTTCGAGGGAATGCACAGCCGAGGCTGGGAACAAAGCCTTATCTGCCCATTAGCCTAACTCAATCTGGCGAGGTCGGCGTATGGGGGCGAACGGGGGGACGATAACCTCCTTGTTTAAACATTGACATCCGGTGGCTGCGATAAAGCGCCAAGCTTCGAAGCGAAGATGCACGTGGGAGCATCGTGGTTTTAAATAATATGTGATAGGGGTTGAAACTAACGCTGCTCAACCCGTTCTATCACACCCCTCCATTCCGGGGGAAGTTGTCAATTCGAAAAAAGAGAGAAGGAACAACGATAGAGCTCCGTTGTGGGGAACTCGTCTTCTTGTACCAACCGTACCTTCCTGCACCTAACTCGTATTACCTCTATACATATGATTATTTTGATCTTTTGATTATAAGGGAAAATAATCTTCAATACAAACTTAATAAAAAAAAAAGGCATGGAACAATGAAATGATATAAATTTAGTACATATGGGACAAAATAATTTATAAGTAAATTAATGGGTACAAATATATACATACAAAAAAAAATAGACATTGAGCGTTACAAAATTCGGACATATACATTAAAAAATTATATTACAAGAGAATCTTAATCAAGTCGTACAAGACGGTATATACCTACATGAAGATACTAATTCTATGAATACAATTACTCTACGCTATTCTGTAACGCATTCCTACTGAGTGCGTCAGCGACCTGGTTATCGGAACCTTTTATATAATTTATTTTAAATTGATACTCTTGCAAGAGTAAACTCCAGCGCATGATTCGGAAGTTGGAGTGTCGCACATTCCTAATATAGGCCTACGACGGTGGTCGGTTCCTATCTGAAATTCTTTACCTATCAAGTACATCTTGAATTTGTCTATGACCCAGATAATTGATAGAGCTTCCTTTTCTATCGTGGCATATCTCTTTTCGCGTGGTAATAATTGACGACTAGCATATGCAACTGGATGACTCGTGCCGTCATCCTCGTATTGAAGGAGTACACCTCCAATGCCCTCGTTGCTCACGTCGGTCTTAACCCCAAAGGATTTTTCCGGGTTGGGCAACTTTAAAATGGGAGCAGAAATGAACTTACTCTTGAGCTGATTAAAATGGGAAACAGCGACATCATTCCAACGTAAAAGATCGGGGGAATTCTTTTATTGAAGGGGCTGAGGGGGGCCGAAATTGCAGCGAAATTCGGAACAAATCGCTGATAGGGAGAAGCTGATCCTAGAACGATCTTAATTGCTTCTTTGTAATCGGGAGGGGCATGTCGGCGATTGCCTTAATCTTGTTCTCTTGGGGACCCAACTGGCTTTGTCCTATTTTGAAACCCAAATATTTTATGGTTTCGTGGGCAAAATGGCATTTGCTGGGGCCAATGGTGAGGCCATTTTCGCGCAGTCGCTCGAAAAGAGCTAATAGGGTAGTTAAATGGTGACTCCATTTAAATAGTTCTTGTAGCTGACTCTTTTGATGTGGTGTCAGCTGTGCGTCAATATCCAGGTCAGAGGGTTCCAAAGACTCGCCTGTTAGGGAAGGAGGAGGGTAATCGGCATCAGGTTGGGTGCACACTATCTGTATTACATTAAGGGACTCCGCGGGGTAATCTTCTTCAAGCGCCGATGTTTCGTCCAGTTCTACGAAGGTATCTCCATGGGCGCGTTGGAGGTTCTTTTTTTCTGGGGGTCCACGGACAGTCTTCGTGACCTTGTCTTGGGCCTTATCGCCTAAGGGTGTTAGTAATTCACACTCCTTTTGTGTCGTCCTAAAATCCTGGTTAGGGGTCTCCGAGAAATCGGACGGTATCGGGGTTCTGATGGGGACGGCTCCTGGGCTTCTTTCTTAGCTCGGCCTCGAGGAAGGGCGGCCTGAGACATAGGGTCGGAACTTACTTGGGGGCTTTGTCCTATAAGTACGGAACAGAATTGTATGGGTGCTGAAATTACTTCAGCCTAGCCATTATAATATTGACACTGCAGGTAACATCTAACGACGGGGAATTGGTTCGCCTGCCCAAGGTAGTCATGTGCAAGGCAAATTTTTCGTGGTTAGGGTCCACTGGGGGTAGGAGTTTGTCGGACACGATGAAACACGTACATCCTGTGTCCCTGACGAGAGTCGATACTCGACAGCCGTTCACGCTGCCCTCCTCAAATTTCAAAGTTCCCAAAGAAACTTTTATCAAAAACAAAATTTACCTGGTGGCCTGACGAAGGGGGAGAAGTTTCTGCTTGGGTCTGCACCACCGGGGGAGCCGGGGTTGCATTAATCTGGTAAACTTGGTGGGCTGGTCCGCTTTTAAGCCTAGAATTTTGGGGGCAATTCCAGCTCATGTGGTTTTCTACACCACAGGTGAAGCATATGATTGGTCGCTTCGGGAAGAGAGATGGAGGAGAACGGCTTGAAGAACAATGGCTGTTCTACGTTGTTCTCTTCCTGAACAACGAGGGAAGGGGTGAGAACCGTCTCTTGTTTACGGGCTCAAGAACAATGGCTGTTCTAATGTTGTTCTCCTCTGAACAACAAGGGGGAAGGGTGAGAACCGTTTCTTGGCGAAGGGCTCAAAAGAACAATGGCTGTTCTACGTTGTTCTTTTCCTGAACAACGACGGGGAAGCCTTAAGGACTTGGCGTCACGAAAGGCTCGAACCTTTGGCACTCAAGGGATATTGTCCTCCTTCTGGACAAGTGATGGTGAATCTCGAGGTCGAGGTCCCTTGGCGCACAAAGTGAGAGAGGGTCGTGGTGATGTTTCGCGACGAAAATCTGGAACTCCAATCTGATCTTAGTGGTAAAGTTTCCATCTAAATAGTCGAGAAACTCCCTCGGCGTGATGGACAATGGAGTGGGAACTTCGAGGGAATGCACAGCCGAGGCTGGGAACAATACCTTATCTGCCCATAAGCCCAACTCAATCTGGCGAGGTCGGCGTATGGGGGCGAACGGGGGGACGATAACCTCCTTGTTTAAACATTGACATCTGGTGGCTGCGATAAAGCGCCAAGCTTCGAAGCGAAGATGCACGTGGGAGCATCGTGGTTTTAAATAATATGTGATAGGGGTTGAAACTAACGCTGCTCAACCCGTTCTATCACAATAATGTTCCCCCATTTTAGTCGAAAAAGAAATTTCCTTATCTAATTTTCTGACCGCCTCAAGTTGAATCTTGGGCTCTAATTCTTACAAAATTTTCCTCTATTCCTAACATCTTCCCTTTTTTTAACTAAGTCTATTTTATAGCATAAATTATATGTATCTAAGCATTTAAATACCCTCTCTTATGTTTGAATAATCATAAGCAATTGCAACGACCCGAAACAGAATTTTATTCTGGGCAATGTGCATATCACTGGAGAGTAATTTGTGGGTGACGTATAAGTCTAAAGTGTAAATTACTTAATATTGTAAATTCCGACCATTTTTTGGAAAATACAACTTGCGACGACAGAAAAAGAACCCACATGACTAAATTACTTTTTAAATTACGCTCTATCGATTTATGTTGGGAATATTATATTTAAATTTCATCTTACTAAAGCAAAAAGGTTATTTAATTTTTTAAAAATGCAGAATTTACTAAAGCGAAACTTTAAGTGACTTAAGCGGTCTTTACTTAAGAAAAGTAGCTTCTATTTTTTACCATGTCAAGAGACAAAGTTCAAATTTCGTAAGCAGTTCTTATGTAAATTAAGTTAATGAATTCGAAATATTTTGGGACCTGAAATAAATAATAAAAACGTGACTCTTCACTTGAATGTGAAATTAAAATGGAAAAATATAAAATTGGAGAGCTTTGGTTAGATTGATAATTCTTCAAATCAACTAAACCAGGATAGAGACACTTTCCCGAAAAAGCCGCTCACCCACGCACCAAATTATTTGCGGTGATGGGAAAGAAAGGAATTCGGTAAAATCTTATACAAAGCAACGTAAGAATCGAGTAGGTTTATGGAATGTGACTTGTATATGTGATAAAAGAAAGAAGGGATTGCAGGAGTTCGGATAATGTTAAAAGGGAGTGAAGAAGAAGGGAGAGTTTGAATGTATAATTTCGAGAATTATATGTGTGGAGTTAAATTTTGCATTGGTAAAGATATAAGTGCCTTTATATAAACGAGATTCGGTTAAATACCAATTAGAAAAAAAGAAGAGGAAATTGCGTTCCCTGGGATGAATGGACCGAATTCCTGTTCCCCAGGAACGAATTAATACCTCAGAGTGATATTACTTCATTCTACTTCACCTATTCCATCCAAACTTTAACCTACCACGATATTTCACCTTTCAACGTAAATCAACTCAACCTCCGGCAAAGTTTAATATAGAGTTGGAAGTAGAGCATAGAAAACGCTTGCAGGAGACGCTGTTAGGATCCAGTAAAGTTTGGTTGGTTATCGACCAGAAGCCTGAAACCAGTTGTGGACTGCTAGTCAGGATAGGCCTATTTTGGCAGAGTGGTAAAGGAGTGTGCTAATAATTGTAGGTAGGAAAGTTATATACATAAATAAGGAAAGTTTCCCACTAGAAGAAAAAGCTAATAATTGCGGACACTGCATTTTTAGAAAAAGAAAAGAAACCTGAAAAAGAGAGGAAAGAAAAGGTGTGCGAATCGGCGGACCAGGAAAAATGGAGATGGAGTGCAAACAAACGGCCCACCGAGGAATGAGAGAAGCCCTGAACCCGGACAGATACGAAGTTGTCCAAACGCTGTACTGAGAAAAGATGATCTCTCTCTTGAAACTAATAGGCAACATCGCAGGATTTATAGCATTATGCCACCAGGAAAAAATTTTTAAATGAAAATTACGCAAATGCAAAATTGTGCTATAATTGCTTTACCCTTTAAGATCACACGGCAAGGAAGTGTAATGTAACTCATCAAAGTTATTCCTAGTGATCGGGAGCACTTGGAGGGATAAATACAGCTCTACCACTAAGAAATGTATAAATTAAGAAGGATCACACCAAAACTTAGCAATGAGGCACCCGAAAGGGATGGATAATAGAAATAAAAGATAGAGAGTAAATAAGCGAAACAAAGGGTACAAATTGAAGATATGCAGGATTGGCAAAGGCAACAATTAACGAAATGATAGAAGCAAAAACAAACATTACCATATCTCAAGGAATAGTCTTGGACCTACAACTATGCATATTCTATAATTACCTGGCTAATATAGGTAAACTAGGTACGCTCTTAAGCACTTTAAACCAACTACTAGTGAAAAATGGAATAAAAATAATGTGGTTCAAAGAGAATCCAGAATTATCGCCTATATTAAGAATGGATGTCTTTAAACTACAACTAAAAAAAAGGAATAACACCATAAATCAACAGAAAAACACGTCATCATCATGAGAAACGGATAAAGAGCTATCTAAAATAGATCTGAACAAAGAAAAGAAGGAATGGTGTTCAAAGCTAAAGATCTCCGCATGAAGATCTACGCAAGCGAAGTCTTGCCACTGACAACGAAATTAAAACAAGCAGATATTGTACAAACATTCAAACAAAGAAAGTGGAAATGGGCCTACATGACTAAATGAAAATCCGAAACAACTAGAACAGCTATTGATGGATAGTAGAATTAGAATATAACAAGGTGATCAAATAACGTTCTCAAATTCAACTTAGAAACAAGCTGAAAGTTGAAAATTCAAACTTTAGCTCGAGATAACAAGGAGAGCTATGCGACAACCTACCAATAAAGAAAGTAATGATTATACCCAGCAACTCTACGTACAGGTATTTTTTATTTTTAGTCTCGTGCGACTCTATGTCTCACTATGTCGGTCGGACGGACGGTCGGTCGGTCGTTCCCCGTTTTGCTTTCTTTTTGGTTTTTGTATTAACATTGTAACTACTCTGTCGATTTTAACGAAATTCGAAAGCATTATGTTGTTCTACATTCTCTTTCGAATGGTATAACTACCATGGTCCTTCCGAGGTTAGCCCATGAATTAAGTTGTTTTGGCAATAACATCAAAACTATTCAGCCGATTCTAACGAAATATGAAAGCCTTATGTTGTTTTACATTTTCTTCTGAATAATATAACTTCCATGGCCATCATAAGGTTAGTCTTTGAATTATTGAAAGATTTGTAGGCCGTAAGGTGATAAATCAGAAAAAGTAAGAACACGCGACTTTTTGATAAAAAGACCTTGTTTTTTTAGGAACCCATCTGTCGTACTCACTACAGCCTACGACTAGGCTTATATTGTAAAAACAAATAACAAGTAAATAACAAATATAAAGGATAAAAAGAGCATAGGCTAAAAACAAAAACAAAAAACTAAACAAAGCAAAAAGTTAACAAGAAGGAAGAGCTCTCCAGCGTCGGGGGAGCCCCTCCCCCCCGGTGCAGTAGTATGCGACCCATAAAAAGCAGTCAAATAAACTGGAGGACACCAGCCTCCTCCAAATAGTCCTATAGCCTGTAAGTCGGTGCGCACGAACCAGTCCCGAGTACAAGGGACAAGCGGTAGCGACCACGCTAGTCCCGATACCTTGACAGGTAACGTACGCAAAGATCATTCAGATTGTGACATTCAACAAGAATGTTCCAAACAGTCTGACGGAAAAAAAACAGATGTCGGAGTAAGGCGCAGGCGAGTGTTTCATCAAATGACGGTGCGTCGCACGAGTCTGTATATTTCGAAGACCACAGGAAGCAACCTAAACCGTTGCGGCATTGGGGGGTATGTCCATGGGAAAATTCGAAGCGCAATGGCACGTAACTTTAAGTTCCCCTAGATCATCTCCCATCTTCTTTGCCAAGGCTCCCGGAGGGCAGGCTGTATTCCTGCCAAGTAACTGGTCTGAGTAAATCGAAACGTTGGTCTGGTGGCCCAATCTTCGCAGATTATTTGGCACCCGCAGCAGGGTGCTCATACCTCGCAGCAATTCCTACATATGCAGGAACCCAGCAGAAGATAATCTGAACATCCGCCCGGCTCGCCAAAACCGTGGCATCACAGATATCGCAAACCAGAGGATGCGGAGATTCCAATGCCCCGAGAGCACTCAGGGCGCTTGGTGGGTCGCTATAAATCACAATCCTGTCTCCGAACCGAACACATTATCTCCCGTACAGATCGGTGTTTTGCAACCAGCTTGGCTGTGAAGATAGATGCAGTGCCTGACAGAGCCCCGCTGACTTCAAACCAAATGCTTTATGGAGTGCAAACCGACCCTCTGTTGGGATTTCGAACCATCCGTATACACTGGCACGGTTCCAGCGTGACATGAAGTGTGCTTCAAAAAGGCAGAACGCAAGACTATCTGCGCTGTAGAAGCTTTGGGAGCACTGGCGTGGATACAAAGAGTCAAAGGTGGTACCCTCTAGTTTGGCATCATGGGATCCAGAATCAGTTTAGTCACAGGCCCGAGAGCTATATCTAGCTCTTTAAGGAGCCGCCTAGCCCTAAACCCAAAGGGTTTAGGTTTTCACTGGCGTCTCTCAGCGGCATAGGCACCGTGGAGATCAGATATCGATGCAGTAAGAGCAGTTGACGACTGAGGAAGGCGCCGGGCTCACGCGTACAGGTGAATAATGCACAGTTCATGGAGCAGAGTTAAAGGAATCTCCCCAGCATCAGCAAGTAGGCTCTCAATGGGTGAAGTACGGAAGGCACTAGTTGCCAGGCGAAAGCCAGTGTGGCGGATCGTGTCTACCTTCCCGAATACATGCTCGACTGCGGATGCATAAAACTCTTATCTGTATTCGAGTTTTGAACGAACAAAGTAAGGCAGGGCCCAATCAGCGCTCCAGGTGCTGAACATCATGTAACGAAGAATATCCATGGCGCGGGTGCAAGAGATACTAAGGCTGTGGATATGAGCCTCCCACGTAAAGCGTCGCTCAAATACAAAACCAAGTAAACAGTGCGAGGCCACCATTTCCGGGCGCACCCCATTAAGAAACAAGTTTGGGTTAAGTTGGAGCCGTTAATATTGCAGAAAGGCACCACCTTAGTCTTAGCCAAGGAAAACCGAACCAATCCTGTGCGATTTGGCATAGCCAGAGACGCGGTTCAATGCCTGTTGTATTCGACGCCCCAGAGTTGTCATCTGGGCTGCTCCAAAAGAGCTCGAAAGGTCGTCCACGTAGCGCGTAGTGAGAACGTATTCCGGCAGTACCAAGGTGACACCATTGATTCTCAGGTCAAAGATTGTTAGACTGACACTCTCCTGCAGTACCACCTCTTTCTGCTCCAATGGGCCGGACATGTCTGCCCCCACCCATTCGCACACTTGATGATCTCGCCAAAATTCAGATATAAAAATTGGGAGACGTTCCTTCACCACATCTCGTGTAGCATCTCCATGATACCGCATCACCATGCTGTATCATAGGCCTTCTTCAGATCGAAAAAATCGTGGCGTAATGCTGTCTACGACAGAAAGCCTCACAAAGTGCATTTTTCAGTCGGAGCAGAGCAACCGACGTGAAATGGAACTTGTGGAAGCCACAATGTACAGAAGACTGATGGCCTCTGGTATCCCCCCAAAAACTAATCTACCATTTACCTATTTCTCCATCAACTTGCACACGTATGAATTTTAAAATATTAGGAGCGAAAACTAGCCAGGTTAGAGTGCTATCTCCCTGGCTGTGAAAAGCAATCACAGTAACGATGCGCCATGAATGTGGGAGGATAACCTATACCCAGATCCTGTTGAACAAATATAACAGAAAGGCCATGCTTCGCTCACCCAGGTGTCAAATCATGGCGTAGGGGAGGGACATCTTCTGGACAAGTGGCGGTATCCGAGCATGAAGCGAGAGCGGAATGCATCTCAATCAGAGTAAACCTGGCTTTGAAGGTTTTTCGGCAAGTGGAGGTAAAGTCCAGGCGGCGGCCTTCCGTGACTTTAAGACGCGCATTGAATGCGGAGCAGCATCCCGGCTAGAAAATGCGGAAAAAGCGGTCGCGAAGGATTTTGCCACGGACACGGGTTCCGAGATTGCGGTCCTATTCTTCTGGAAAACGAGAGGGGGTCCTGTGAGAACTTGCCCCGAATCCTCTTGACTCGTATCCACAACTCTGCTAGAGGGGTCTTCCTGTTAAGTGAAGACACGTATGCCAGCCAAGAAGAGCGGCGGGCGTCCTTCGAAGTAAACCGGAAGCCAACACTAGCTTGACGCAATACACCGACAGTGAAGTCGTTCGGCCGGCGCTTATAGCCCATGTAGGCATACGCTTCTGTTTGAGCGCCACCTCACAGTCTGCTGAATACCACGTGAGATGTCAGCGTGCAAAACGGTCAGACATTCTAGGAATAGTGGGTAGACTCACGCGACGAGGTGCCAGGTAAGAAATCAACGACTTCATCTAACAAACTAAACTTCTCGACTGAAATAGAGAAATCAGTCATTTCCTGAAATTGGGACCACCGCGCAGGCGCCAAGCACCACTGGGACGGGCTCTCAGGCGGCATCAGCCCCCAAAATGTTATTTGAATTGGAAATTAATCGCTACGATGGAGGTCATCTACCGACTCCCACACTAAATCAAGCTGTTCAAAGATAGAGCTCAAAGGTAGATAAAGGCAAGAAAATGAAGCGGTTCTTTGGCAGTGATACGTAAACTCATCCACATTTAGGACATCTATCTCGAGCTTCTGGATCACATCAGCAAGGACTTGGCCCTGTGATTAATTAAGTACTCTCCCCAGATGGGTTGACTACCGTTCAGATCTCTGAGCAAGAGAAAGGGCTTCGGCAACTATGCCACGAAGGGGCGGAAGAGTAATCTAAAGTAAAGAGAAGACGGCGACATCGTCTCTGTGCCACTTCGCCTAACACTCGGTGTGGGCGAAGGAGCCAAAGCTCCTATAGTGCTGTCCTCTTTTCATGGGGAAGCTTTAGAAACCCCGGAGGATGGCCTTGCGACCAACTTAATGGGTGTTGCCTCATTTGAGTCTAATGACTCAGTGGAGGCGCACGGCCGTTTCACCTTACGGGAAACGGTCACGTTGGAGGAAGTAGGAGCTAGGTGTGAACTATATATACCATCAGCTCAACGACGGGAGCGCCCAGGGTGGTTAGAACCCGCAGAAGCTTTCCGAATTGGTGCGGAAACGACCATGCTCATCAGCCTGGAAGGGCCAGATGCAGATGATATCTTTCTTAACCTTGAGACATAGGATGCCATAGACAGAGCCGGGCGCGGCAATATCAGGTTCGTAGCCTCGCGAAATTAGAGGCGATCATAGGCCTGAACGGCCAGGGTTTTCTTTTCAAGGAGATAGGCTCTAACTTGCTACGAAGGATTAGGTTGGGGCTCTCCGCAATTGAAACACTCGGCCACAAACAATTTTGACTTATCGTGTGCAACCTTGGCCCAACTTTAACAGACTTTGGGTTTTTCCGACTTTTTGCGTCTACAGGTTCGATTAGTAAATCCAAATCGGTGACAGTAATATTATTTCCGCGGAAGTGGCACGAATGCCTTCACGCGCTACCGATACCGAACGGCACGCACCGACGCAGGGAGCCTTGCACAGTCGAACGTGACAAAAAGTGCAAGGGTTGCTCTCGAGGCCCCTTCCTGTTTTTACATCACAATTCGACATTGACCGTTCAATGGTTGCCCAAACTACTCCTTTCTCGAAGATCATGGCGTGCCATCAAGTGTTCAAATGGAACTAATCATGGCCACCTCAGATGGATTTCGACGCACTCGGCTGAAGGCTACCATTCGAGAAACGGATCACCTTTGGTTCCTTACCAATCACGCTAGCTAAAGCTCTCCTCTGATATATCATGTTGCCATTAGCCAACATGCTGCCATCAGTGGAGCGAATAACAAGAAAGCGTTTGAAAACAGCAGACTCGAAAACTCAAGGTTACCTCTGAATGGGGAGCCTTGGCGTAATCGAGGCTCAGCTCTTCGCTCTTTTGGCCTTAGTCTGGGACTCCCCTCCCGTGGGAGCACCGGGACCGGACGTGTTGATCTTGGCGTAGTTTCATACCGAACGGCAGCGGCTCAGTCCGTCCACGTGGCTCCCGTCGGAGGGAAAGGATTTCCGAGTTTTGTCGTTTTTTTTCTATTTTTTTTATTTTTAGCAGAGGAGAGCAGGGAATGAACCTGCTTCTCCCTTCCGCCGACAGGAGCATCTAGTCGAGATGGACAGTTCTCACCAAGATCTTTCTCTGAAATAGAGATGGTCTCGGCTGTCACAAGGGTACCAGCTTGGGGTAGGAAGATCCCTACTCTCCTTGTGAGGCCTCTGAGACCTGAGCCGCTTGAGGAGGAACTTGTATAGGGGCTGACACGCACGCAGGATATTAGGGGGCACGGGCCCTGATATCCCTTTCCCCCTCAAAGTCATAGGCCCTATCGAACCTTTCCCACCGTGAGTCGTCAATTCTGAGCCGCCTGCGTGTTTCCTAGGCAGTCCCCATGGAATGCAAATTGTGAACTGGCGCTGGAAAGAGTGAGTCCTCTACACCCTTAGCCTAGGAGAGGAGTAAGCCGCCTCTCCGGTCAAAGAGCTTTGGAGGGACTCCGCAAAACCCCAGGTGTGTATTTATTTTTTTGTATATATGCCCGGAGGCGGCACCGTTGATGATCGAGGGAAAGATAGAGGAGTAGTATCCTTTTCGCTATTAACTTCATTCATGGTCATGATAACTCTATTACTGCTACGGGACGCAAACTCTCATCAAACCTACCCAGTACCCCGCTCTGCGAGAGGTGATGGCAGAACCAGCTGCCGTCACTTGACGCTACTCCTCCAGCCTAGTGACCTGGCAGCCCATCGGCATGGCGGTTGCAGCTTTGGCACCGAGAAGATTTGATAGATCTTGAAAGATAGAGAAGCAGCTGAAAGGAAAATGTGGATGGGGATGAAACAGGTTGTTAAAAACCTACCATCCCAAACCGGGGTACAGGGCTAAGGGAACGTTGTCCGTTCCATCATCAGCCCCATCTGGGATAGTAAGGTGAAAGGAAGCTAGTCTGTGTCTACACTGTGACATTAGAGGACGACTAGAGAAATTTGTGGGGGAGGTTGTAAGTAAAATGAGGAATTAGGGTAAAAACACAGGCTGTCACAAAGAAGGATAAGAGGCTTAGCTGGGATCGGACGGGGCGCTGAGTCCCGTCACACGGCAGCCAGTAATGCAAGTCGCCGCACCCCTTACGGTGTCTAATTACGAAAAAATGGGAAGCGAAAGATATAGAAAGTTACATATTCTGCAAATAAATACGAATGGAGGAATCGGTAGAGGAGCAACACTATAAAATAATTAGGATCAAGTAACTCAGTTCTTAATTTAAAAAAATATATATTTCAAACATTATTATGACAATCTAATGTTTGCCTTAATAGTGAGATAAGTGCTTTATTTATTCATGTTATTATGTGGTACATTGCCTAAGTATTCTTGCGTCCCAGAAAACATCAAGAAGCACTATAAAAATCTTTATAACATGGTTACCAAATTTATTTTTAAAACAGGATTGCCTGCCTTTGATCCTTTTATAATTAAATTTATTAAATTCCCAAATAGTAAAATCTTCGCGTAATGACATCTGCATCCCCACCGTTTATCTACAATCTAAGACACAATTATCCATCTTGGTTTTTTCATCCCTTAATTAGGCATAAATAATATTGGAAAAATAACTTGGAATGTTAATTCCTTTTCCTACGTAGAATTTAGATTATACTTATCATATTTCACATAAAAGAACTGAATGAAATTTTTGCCTTTCTCTTTTATAACAACGTTAAAATCATAGCATCTTGAAAGTGAGGCAACCTGAAGTGCTTTGAGCCCTCTTTCTCAGCGGCTACTTATGATGACTTAGAATTCCTTCCTCCAGCTAGGTTTTAACCAGCTTACCTAAAATCACTTTAAATAATTCAGGAACCAGGTATTACGAAAGTCCTGGAATTGTCATAGATCTGCTTACGAAAATCAATATGGTGGGTCGTAAAAAGGAATTTATAAGCACAAGAATTAGACAATGGATGACGGGGAAAAATGTGATATATTCAGACAAATCAACCTTTATATTATTTCATTGTTCTGGCCTAGTTTATGCTTGAGGGGTGCCTAAGGTTGTTTATGATCCGGGCTATTTTCATTGCGAAAAATTAGACTTTGAGGTGGATTGTAAGGGAAAGGGACGCCAAGAAGAATACCCTCTTCATTTGTTTCTTGAATTCCTTCTCTCCTTATGTCTCCTAAGTATAACTCAACGTTGAGATAAGCTCTGTATTCAAGGGGAAAAGTAAAAGAAGAAAGAATTTGAATATCGATCAACGCCTCGCAGGTGTACTTAAGCTGGGCGCTAAAAGCTTTCACCTCACCCCTGAAATGCTAATCTCTGTAGTCGGGAAAAGGATAGCCAAAAGTTCCTACCCACATCGTTGGAGACGATTAAGACCTGTGTCGGGCGACGGAAGCTGTCTCACAGACGTCTGTGCCTTCCTACGATCGAGCACCATAAAAATGGCCGTCATCTAAATACCTTAGGTTTTTCAAAGATAGGTAGATTTGGTTTGAGATCTCTTCGCCTTTGGTTCAGATCATGTGTCTGTTTCCCCAAGTCCCTGGTACTGGCGTATACCATCGTGGTTGAATCTCACCAGTCAGATCCATCTCTTTTGTGAAGGCTTACTCTGTTCATAGCCAGCCTCGAATCATCGTTTTGTCCCCGAAGGAGTGACCGAGTTTCCTCTCGTTTTATCTGGAACCTAACCTCAAAGATCTCCATTTTCTCGTGTGAGATTTCGCGCCAAGCCGCGTTAGAGTCTCGATTTATGGAGGTTGAACTTCTCTGGAGCAGAGGTGCTTTCGTCCGTTTTCAAGGAGGATCGTGAACTCGTCTTCTGCCCCCCCCCCCACCCCTTCATCCTCGTCACCATCAGGATATTCGGCCGAGAATCACGACCATTTTTCGGCTCCATTCCCCCGCACCGACTCGTTAAATTAGTCCCCTTCTTCAAGGACTCTCTTTAAGGGAAAACGACCTTTGATTGTATCTCCCGTTAGTCGATCCTCTTTCCGACTTTTAAATATTCCTTCTGTATAAATGGCTTATAGTATCCCATTTAAAAGCTAATTAACAAGTAAGTAACGTTACCCGATGTCAAATTTTCTATAATCTGTCAGTATTATCCTAATTTACATTTCCTATATTTCCCGTATGTATATATATGTTAACTAATGATTTATTAAAATTATATTTTTGTTTTTCACTCTTTAAATATATCCTTGAACTGCAACTTGGTAAATTCATTAAACGTTATCGGCCCCTGTTTTAAAATCGCACTCTTATACCTCGTAATTAACGGATTACTTTTACGAAGTGAACGTACTTGTAGGTCGCGAAGGAGGCGTACGTATATTAGAGGATATATGTGTATATAACTATATATATACATATTCTCAGCGTTTATATATTTCCTCCCAACTAATATATATATATATATATTAATTCAGAGGCGGAAGGGGCGGAAGGGTCGAGACGAGGGGGAAATGAAGAGGCGGAAGGGTCGAGACGAGGGGGAAACGGCCGGGGGAGAGCAAGTGACCGCGACCCAGACTAACTTTACGAATGGTCGAGCGGCGATCTTCCATCTCTCTTGTCAGTTCCATTCTGAGGAAGCCAAGAGGCGAAACGTCAATAAAGAGCTCTGTGCAGTGTCTGGACTTTTCTTTCTCCCCATCCATTCTCACATATGTATATATATATATATATATATATATATATATATATATATATATATATTGAGAGAGCAGAGGGGTTGCGCGTTGCCAGGCGTATACGTATTTTAAGGATAAATATGCAGGATAAATTTAGGAAGTTCATTACTATATTATAACTTGGTACCGACGTTTCGGGTAGGAACCCATTCTCAAGGATGTGAGATTATAAATATATACAAACATAAGAATTTTTTAGATAAATATCTGATGCTATTTATAAATTAATTATATGGGAAATGGGACGCGGCAGAGGTGATAATATTCAAATTATAAAAATGCAGGGCTTTTAACTATTAGGGAATAGGAAATATGTTTTTGTTTTTAAATAAAACTGAGATTAATTAGTTTTGGGTGTCTTCATTGTAAAAAGTGGAAGATAAGAGAAATATTTGAAAGATAAGGGTTGTTTTGGGAGGAGTGGATTTGGCGTGTGTAATTCGTGGGGGATTATAGTTGTAGTAAAAGTAGAAATGAGCTTGGGTCAGAGTTTGAAGAGGGGTTTTTAAATCTAATATAAAGAGATTTGAGTGTACGTAGTTGGTTTTCGTTGTTTGCTGTTTCTTTAATTGAAAAATTATTTAAGTTTGGTTTATAGTGTGGATGTCTGTTTTCGTTGTGTATTCGGATAGGGGAGAACTCGGGAGTAGTAAGTGGGGCTCCAGTTCTATTGTTGATGCCTAAATGGGCGCAAATACAGGTATATATATATATATATATATATATATATATATATATATAGACGTATTGTCTGGGGAGATGACCTATTCCTCGACATGGATCAGTATTGATTTAGGTAGCAATATTATTGAATTACATTGGTCGTGTAGCACCATTGCATACCATGATTTTATCCTTAGGCTATCAGAAAAATATTTAAGCCTAGCTGCATCTCAGTGTACAAAGACTCATCCTCATTGGCGGCACCTTCAACTATGACGAGAGTGGACTTTTTAACACAGGTTACTTAAGTCAATTGCATGAAAATAATTGAAACAAAATAAATAATCAACTCTAAAACTTTATATATAAAAAGCCTCAAAATACGGAACATTGATAATTTAAGCTTAATTGCCGATGAATTTTCCTTGTTGTGCGATGAGCGTGGCTGATGATGTTGATGATATTATATGAAACAAAATGACCAAGTTTGGAGTTCTCCGGCGAATAAACGGGAAAATAAATCCGATATCCGGGATTCAACATCGCATGCCATTCAAAGTTGAAGAAACATTTCAGCCTGAATTCAAAGTTGGTTTTAATACTGATTCACCTTTCCTATATGTAATTAACCGTCTTCGTCGCGCGGCTGATAATGATCGGCCTTCTATTCTGCTAATCCTCGATGTCTTGGCAGCATTTGATACTGTTAATCCAATCTTCTTCTCCATTGGCTTCGTCAATTTTAGGGATGTCTTAAGAACTGCACTTATCTGGTTTCACTCTTTTCTATCATATTTTTCTCAGACTATTCACAAGGAGGCGTATATCTTGGATATCACAGAAGACTTTCTATGGTGCTCTGCGGGACCAGTCTCGTGGAGAGATCCTATTTTTTTATCAATCTTTATTTTATTGTTATTCTTTTATGTCACATCGGGCTATAAAACAAATTTTATGAAGAAGTCAGGCAGACTTCTTCATATCTCCTTAACTAATAACTAAAAATACTTTGACTGAATTATTTTTGGATAACATTATGAAACTGACTTTTGCAAAACATTGTTGGCTCCCATGGTTGCCTTTTCTGATAAAGTTATAAATTTGAGCATAACCAGTGAAAGTCAAGTAACTTTCATATTCAACGTTGCACAGGTATGCAAGTCCTCCCTATAATTATCTAATAATTATAACCTCATCTTCTCCTACAATAAACGTAATGTTTTTGAGATTGCCTTTCATGCTTTCGTTACCTCTCGTCTAAGTTATTGCAAATCACTTTTTACTGGATTACACACTACTCTTAATGGACCCCTTCAATCTCTTCAAAGTTTCCTAATTTATGCTCTTCTCCGATGGGAATGTTTCTCTCATTCCCTCCCTGCTACGTGAAATGCAATGGCTGTTCATTCAATCCAGAATCGACTTGATGGTCAACATTCTTACTTACAAGATATTAAGGACCGCGCTACCTCGATGTTTCTCTCCCCAATTTATCCCGCTGACGACTTTTCGTTCTGAAACAGTCCCCTTATTTTTTGTTCCTTGTCGTTGTTTATATCTGCCTCTAAATTTTGAAATGATATACTTCCATTTATACGCTTCTCTCCCTTCCTTGGCGCCTATCAGCGCGCCACATAAGCACACCTTTTCAAAGAAAAAATACGGCATTGCAGGATCCTGTACACGATCTTTCTTATTAATATATTATTCTTATTTTTTTTATTTATCCTCTTTTCTTTGGTAGTTTCTTTTCAAAGGGCTGAGTTTTACTAGCACTTACCGCAGCTAACCTACTTTCACTTGTTTAAAATTATAGTTTGTTCATTATTTTACTGAGAATTAAATGAATAAGGGTCGAAAGTGTTGGGAATTTGTTTGTCATATTCTTTATAGGACATTTTTGTCATTCATAATTGATCGCTGGCCCCATTTGATCATTTGCATATTTCTTGACGTGACCAGAATTGATCAAACTGATACTTTACAGTATTTTGGTGCTAAAATTAATGTTTAACTGTATTAAAATAAAAATACTAGGAAATTATATTTTTTCATAGAGGTCTATCATATTTTTAAATGTGTGCATAGATCACTTTCCTGAAACCGTTGCTTGTGCTGGAAGTGGATCCCGTGAGTGTTTGAATTGGAAAGGAAAAAATTCTCATGATGCCGTCGAAACAATGGTGGATAGACACAGGCTAAATGTAGGGCAGAATGACGCACATATTTCACTTTCTCAACGCCACCTCCCATCTACTTTGCTAATCAGATCGAAAGGCTAACTTGAAATTTGCCATGACCCCAACATAAGACAACAATAACTAGGTCATCAGGAATCATAGCAGAATGACGTTATAGATATTGTTAACAAGATTATGGGGAGAGTCCAATACTTCAAAGGCATTCAACGCGCTCTGTGAGTCGCAGTAGGTTACAAATCGTTTTTTAACCTGGGCTTTTGTAAAGTTTATTATTATATATAGTTAATTATTAATTTGAGGCTAATTATGGATCCAAGCTATTGTTTATTTAAGGTATTCGCCCGCTTTGGAGTAGGAAATTTCTTGAGAGGGATTAGATCATTTTTTTTTACCACAGGGGGATTAAGTTGCTATTTCTTTGGGGATAAACTTCGGCCTAAAATTAGACTTTTCATAACCAAATCAGAAATTCCAAGAATAAATTCAAAGCCTCTAGGAACTGAGTGATAGACAGATTTTATCTAGAAGACGCAATATAAGAGTTGGATTCTGTTTAAAAACTTAAATCAGGATTTTACTATACTCTTTATTCAGTCTTTGGTAAATTTTAATTAGCAAAATTTTAAAACTGTTATTTAATTTTCCTTATGATTAAAATTGAAAAATAATATGACATTCCTTCTATATCACTAGACATAGCATTTAAATATTAGGCCAAATTGAATAAATATTTTTGTGAAAACAAAGTACCCTCAATATCATATAGGTAAAAATGTAAAATAATATGATAGCAATTAAATATAAATCTAACAAAAGTGTAAATAATTTTAATTAGGAAGATCATTTCGATCTGGAATATTGTAATAAATATAAAATAACTAAACAGAGCAATATAGAGCTAAAAAAATCCTCTTTCTATTACCAAGCCTTTGTAAATAGCTAACAATAACATTTTATTACCAAAGTTACCTCTTCAGAATTGATAAAATCTCGGTTAAATGTGAAACTTTCCAAAATATGATCGAGAAAAAATGATTTATGCTGATGATATCATCATTCTCTGTCATCGGACTATGTTTAAAGGTTATTTAACTTTATGACTAATACTAGAGTGATTTTTCTTAAATAATACTCAAAAGAAAAACATAAATTATTTAATTATGCTAAATATCCTGATAATAAATGAAGAGTCTACCATCATTTGTTCACTCTAACGATGTTCAAATGGATCAGCATATTTACCCAAACAAATATAATTCCGCAGTAATTTTAAATGTAAATGTAAAAGTACCTTCCCGCAAGCATAAAAGTATTAGCACTTATGATGAATAGAACATTACAACAATCAACCCATCACGTAGATTGCCAAGCCCTCACCAGCAGATACACGATATTCCATCCCAAGTTTAACTTTTTATTTACAGTGTACGATGAGTAATTTCTCGCCTAACATCAATATAAAAAATAACAGTTATATAGTTATACAATTTCACAGCTATACAGTTATATTCACCAAAGTTATATGTTAAAGACTTGAAAAATTAATCTATTCATTTTCCTCAATTCAATCGCCGTCGGCTTCAACAACTAAATCCAAACGGTGTCTAAATCTAATCTACGCCTTCTCGACAGTCTGGATTTCACCAATTTTAATTGGGTAAATACTATGTTGATCCCGCACGTATGTTTAAATTTAGTGGTGCACGGGAACTTGTTGGTCTCTTTCTTTCAATTATGATCCACACATAATCATCCAGGAAGGTGTAATCTGGTGAGTTATGAGGCGAGGTTTTTCTTATTCATGTATTAAATGCTCTAGACCATTAGTCGGCAATCTTTTTATGTGTGTGCTATAAGCGGCTAAAGCTTTAATGCAAAATGATGAATAAAAATTAAAGATAAAATATTTAAGTTATTTTACCTAAAATCATCATATTATATCAAACAGAAGTAAAGCTTTATCATTTTTAGAAGAAAACAACAAATCTTAAATTAGTGAAAGAAAAATTGTGGATAACTAATTTAACCTTCAATGAGACTTCCGCTACTGAATTAGTGATGAGAGATAATTTACATATATCAGGTTTACACATACATGCAGATCTTACCAATAGATTATTTAAAAACAAGAAATATATATAACCTACGTATTTTAGAAAAATAAACGTTTATAATGACGCACGGATCTTTTGGGTTCGTTGCACGTTTACGGATCTTTTTTAAATTTCGCAACTAAAGCAATTTTTTACACTATTTACATATATGTCTTTGTTATTTAAAAGAAATTATTTGTTTACAAAAAAATGGAAAACGTGCACCAAACCCAAAAGGTCTATATTCGCTTCAAAAATATGTTTCAAGTTGATTTCAAACTTTGGTCCAAAAAATTAGTCTTCTTGCAAAGTTTCTCGTATAAAATAAGAAAATATACACGTGTTAAAACGGTTTTGCACTAAATTCTAAGTTTAAGCATTAATCTAATAGTTTGAAAACTAAGTGATCGCAAAACTTTTAATTACAATGATTTACAACGAAATAATGAAACAAAAGGAACATATCAATGAACACACTAATCACCGTTATTTACGAACACCTATGTATTTCAAACGAAGAAATAGATCATGGATGCCTTTGTTGTAAAATTCAAGTGGTTTGCTATCAAAGAAATCTCTAACTGCAATTTTCATTTCATCATCACTTGGGAACCTTTTATCATTCAAGAAGTTCTGCAGAGACCGGAAAACATGGTAGTCAGTTGGCACCATTTCTGGATGGGTACGGTGGGCGAGTGAGAATTTCAAGTCAAGCTCCAGGAGTTTTTCATGGGTATGATTTGCAAAGTGTGGTCGCGCATTTTCATGAAACACATGATATCAGTCAAATCTGGTCGTTTTTGCGCCATTGCATCTGTCATCCTTTTGCATTTGTGGACTGTATAATTGTACGATAGTCTGATTGTGTTCCAACATTTCCTAGTAAATCACTTCCTTCATATCCCACAGACACCAACCATAAGCTTCTTTTCATGTTGGTCGGCTTTTGCCTGAAGTTGTGTAGGTGCACCCTTATCTGTCCAGCTTCTTTTACGTTCCATGTTTGAGTGTCGACATCATTATTTCATCTACAATAACCACTTTATTCATTCAATTTAAACGACGTTTTGGGGACAGTAATCTCATGCAGGCTTCTCTACCGCGCTGACTTTAAAAGTTGGTCACTTTACGTGGAATCCATACGTCCAATTTGCTGACTTTGCCCATTTCCTCTGAATGGTGCAAAATGGCTGTATGGTTAACACTAAACTTTTCAGCTAGCTTGCCTGATGTCAGATGTGGATCAGCTCTGACAGCCATTAGGCCGGACCTTTAATCATACAGGAAAAGAGTGCGCTACTGTTCATGAAACATAGTTCTATGATGGGTATTTTTTGAAACTTTAGATATCATTGAAGATGACAGACGAATTACTCTGTAGTGATCTAGGCTTTCTTAGACTTCACTTGAAAGTGCACAGTGATCTAGACTACCTAGGCTCTAGGTCACTCTGCACTTTCAAGTGAGGCCTGGGAAAGACTAGACCACTATACATTCATTATTCGTATACCCTCTATAAAATCTATAGAACTAAACATTTAAATAAATCAATATATATTAATAAACTTTTAAAAATAGATTGTGTGGGAACTTTGTTTCCAATTGAAAAATAAATAACATAAGATCTTTAAAAGTTATCTTGAAATAAATGTTAGAAATACTATTTATATCATAATAAGTTATTCTTACCTAACATTACCTAGCTTTAGTTTAAAACTAATAATTCCTACGCCATATAAGAAAGACAAATTTGAAAATCGGAGTAAGAAAAACATTAGTGTTGAAATTTGAAAAAAAGATCGGAGAAAGTAAATCAAAATCAAAAGATTACAACTTGCCTTCAATCGATGCTTATGGTTATAATATGCCATAAAACTAGAAATGGTATTGCCTATTTATATATTAATATCACTGTAATACTGCATTTTGCCACCAGCTAGCTGAGCAATTTACTCGAAATCCCAAAAGACACCCTCTTTACAAGAAATACCCATTAAATTTAATTTTGCACAGTATCAACGTCCTAGAGCCCAAGTTATTAAGCAATGTATAAAGTTAGCATGGCGTTCATATAAAAGTTCCATCTAGCATCGAAGTTAGGTCAGGTGGCATGCCCGTTGGTTTAAAACAAGAAGATAACTTAATAATCAACTCCACAAGCAGTAGTTAACATCTTTGTTCATCGTTTTACCGAAATTAATAGCTTCAATAACTATTCTGAACCTCTTGTCTTTCATATAGCTGAGACTGAACTCACTGATATATATTTTCAAACGAGTTATAGTTGTGAATTTAATAGTCCATTTAACTTCTCGTATTTTCATTTGGTCATTTAATCACTATACAACATTGCTCCTTGGTGTGATGTTGCACAATTTTCAATGCACAAAACTTCCATGAATGTGAGTTATATAAAAACTCCTTTTTTTCACAACATAGGATCTCTGGCACTTTTCATACTAGCTCACGCTTGGCCAAATTAGTTCTAATATAAAACTCTAGATCCATTCTTCTCACCTTCAGCTTATCGACCATTAGCGTCGAATGGTTGTATATTTAAAATAATGAAGTAACTATTTAACAGAAGACTACAGTCTCATTTAGAGGCAGAAAACTGGATAATACCAGCACATGATGGTTTTCGAAAAGGTTTCTTCTGTACTGCAGACTCCTTGACTAATCTTGAACCAAGGGTTAGAGAATCTCTGATTTAAGTGAATTTAATGAAGAAATATTTTTCTGTTTTATAAAAACATGTGATTCTTTATGCCTGGATGGTGTGTTGCCAAAACAATTTTTTGCTAGGCGTAAGAGCTTGCCTACGAAACCTCATTCAAAACATTTTAGCAGAAAGCAGGATTGATGTGTCTCTTTATTAGAAAGTCTTAGAGGTCTTTGAGGTTGAAACGCCTTCCACAAGGAAGTAACCTGAACCCCACTTTGTTTCTGATCCTTTTATTCAACGACTTATTTCCTGAAATCTTACCCCACGTCTACGTTTCATTATATGCCGATAATACACTTTGTGGTGATTCATTCCTAATCTGTTAGAATGCGTTAATTTACTTCATGATACACTAAACTGCCTTGCGGAATCGGGTAAATTTAAAGGACTGGATTTCTCCCCCAAAATTTCCAAGTTTATTTTCCTTACTCGTCGTAAAAAACTCTCTATCCACCACTGTGTATATATATATCCATATATATAACAACACTTTGTAGAAAAAACTTAACTCTTATGTTTAATTCATGATTTAACACTTACAGAGTGCGGACTTATTCGTTCGCAATTTTTAACTCGTAATTTTATGCATATTATTTACCTTCCTTTTCTGTAATTTTCTTCTTAAATACAACAAACATTTTTGCTTTCTTTTTTAAGAATTTTTGACTATAGAATATTTTGAACCCCCAATTTTTGGAAGAGGGATGGAGTCATTGAATACATGTCACAAGGAGAAACAAAAAAATTTCAGTTATCCTCAACGTCAGCTAAAGTATGTCAAAAAAGGTCAGAAAGCAGGTAAAAGATTCAATATCGACTTCGAAGCGATAACAGAGGGAAAAATTCATGGCCGACGAGCTGACGCCATCAGAACCCCTGGAATATTTCATTAAAATCCAGAAGATCATCAACAACGATCCTCTTGGCTAGGGCTAAAAGCTGTAGATCGATAGGGTTTCTACAGGAAGGCTTTAGGTGTGGCAGCAAGACTTTTCGTTATGTCATACTACCTAGAAGACCAAGGTCTGCCCGATGGAGAATTTCTTCGATCACATAACACCTGGCATTTGGTTTCCCAACTCGCCTAAATGCACCCTCCTCTACGTCTTCGTGTGGTTCCCTTTGAAAGAGAGAGCAACAAATACAGCTGCAACACGAAGGACGAGTTGAAGGCCAGAATTACCAGGGATTTCAGGGCCATAAAACGGTAGATCGTAATGAAGGCCTGTGGCCGGTTTCCATGTAGCCTTGAGTCTGCCCTCTTGGTCAAAGTCGGGTTCATTAAGTGATATCGAGAAAACATGTGACAAACACAACACCCAAATTTGACGAATAGATCTCAAAAAATAAAACACTTCTATTCTTTCTTGACACAGTCATCATGCAAACGAATATCGTCAACACCCTGTACTTGGAAGGCTCACATTGACAACTTACACTATTTGAACAACGTAAATCAGCAATGAATCTTATTAAATTCCATTAAATCTCTTCTGAGATTCTGACTAAAAAACATTAGGGATGATTTAAACTTGCTTGATTTGTTCTATCTTGGATTATTGTTCCTTTATATACATCTCTGCCTCACATTTACTCTTTAATAGTCTCATTAGAATTCAGTATCGTATTTTGCTGATTACCCTAGGTGCATCGAAATGTACTCAAGTTTGTCTATGATATCCCGAAGGAGAGATTATACCCCTTTTTAAGCGTAGACTATTACGGAGTATGAGATTGTCGAGGTATGCGTGTGAATACTAGCTCGGCGCACAGAATCTTACACAAGCACGGGGGTACAGCTGACCAAAGGCCGCTTGAGATATGTTTCTGGGCAATTAAGGGGATAACACATTTTTAGTTGAGTTAGTTTTAACGTTGTTTCGTTCAACATTTGCATTTTTTAGCTTTGTATATCATTATATCGCAAATTTTATGCACTTTTTATGGTAAAGTTTTTTTTTTAGTAACATGACAAGAACATAGTGAAAATTAAGATAATGCAAAATTGTATACATTCGTGGAAAATCTTCTTAGATATTCAAAGTTAATTTGTGAAAAAAATACATCATTGATATTTATATCATTTTATTGCAAATTTTATGCAATTTATATAGTATATATTTTGTTTTAGCACCATGACTAGAAAATTGCTAAAATTATAATAATACAAAATTGTTTGCATTCGTGAAAATTCTCCAGAGACTTTTAACGTTAATTTATGAACACAAAACAAAAGTACACCATGCGAATTTGAATATTTGCTAAAATTCTATACCTATTTATATGATATCAGGTTTGAAGGGAAGAGGGTCTGAAAGACTCCCTGTATCTAAAAAAATAGCATAGTACGTTATTATCATTTAGGCAAAAATAAAAGGGGTCTGAATGCGTTTTAGTTTCATATATGATACTTTAACATAGTAAAGAGTTGCAAAAATTAATGCGGTATCCCCCTAATAAAGAATGCGATTTACGTTTAAACGGGTTTTGACTAATAGCTTGCCAAGATGCAGTTCAAAGTATATATAAAGAACAATAACCCCAAATAAAATTTGAATCTATATAATTAAAGCAGGCAATTTATATATATATATATATATATATATATATATATATATATATATATATATATATATATATATATATTAAGGGTGTTCCATTAAGACGGATCGAAGTTACCAGTAAATAAAGTAGTGTTATTAGTGAAAATTTATTGATTTCACTATTGGATCATGTTATGGATCATGTTATTTTTCTCTGTGTGAAAAATAATATCGTCTAAATGTCCGCCAAAGCTTCGGCGGCACACCTCTACTCGATGGTAAAAATTTTAAATGACGTCTCTGCATAGTTGCCTATCAATATCACCAATATGCCTTATTATCTCATCCTTCAGCTGTTGAATTGTTGTTGGCCTCTTGGCGTCAAGTCACACGATCGTGGTAGCCAACTGACCTCTCTGTTTCAAAAGATGATGCCACCTGGGAACATATAATACAATAAAGCCATTGTTGCATCGGCTGTGTGGCATGTGGCACTGTTCTGTTGAAACCAATAATCTTTGACATCCATAAAATTCAATTCAGGCCATAAAAAGTTGGTTATCATGGCACGGTATCGCTCGCCTGTCACCGTAACAGAATTCCCGGCATCATTTTCGATAAAATACGGCCCAATGATTCCGCTAGCAAAAAGATGGACACCAAACAGTGACCTTTTGTGGATGCAGTGGCTTTTCAACAATCTTCATGGGATTTTCATCAGCCCAAATGCGACAATTCTGCTTATTAACGAATCCACCAAGATGAAAATGGGCTTCCTCACTAAAGATGATTTTTTGCGAAAAATCATCATCGGCTTGTCTTTGCTCGTGCACCTAATTGACGAATGTACTGGGCTTCAAAAGATGAAGCATTAGAACGTGCACGACTGGAGAGGGGCTTAATCAGAAGTATCCGGAGAAGGCAGTTGCAGTTCTTGGGACATATCCTGAGAGCAAGAGGAATAGAAAGAGATTGCCTGCTGAGAAGAATTGAAGGAAGAAGCGTCAGATGAAGACAAAGGAAAAAGTTTTTGGAGACCTTAATAGAAAACATGAACATAAGCTACACTATAACAGATCTAGTCAGGAAAGGAGAAGATAGAGAAGAATGGAGCTCATGGTAGCTAACGTCACATCACAGGCACTTCGGTAAGGTAAGGTACAGACATATCATCTTCATTACCATGGCTATGAGTGCGCCTTTGACCCTATTGTTCTCTGAATTAAACGGGATAACAAACAAATGAAAATAGTATTCTTTTATTAACAGCGAATAATATGTTATCTTTTATTGTCGGAAATGTAATCGAGATTGAGTTTTCTGAAATAAAAAATCTTTGCTTGTGAACACCACCAAGATATCAATCAGGTTCTAGTATGATAATAAATCAGATAATGAAGCTTAAGAATAATTAGGTATGCTTAGCTATGTTTACATAAATACTTTCATTACAGTTTTTCTCTTACTTTAAGTTAGGTCGAGCTCGGAAACTGTTAATTAACGACGGAAATTAAATCGGATTCATTTACAGATCCTTCAAATACAAAAGAAAAGATTTGTTTCCTCTGTGAAAACCCTTATGGTCCTAATCTGCACTATTACCAAATTTTGGCATTACTACGCTAACCTCATTAAAATTGTCATTGTATGATTTATTTATAGTAACATTATTACCATTACTTCCCAAATCACCACAACTACCATTAGATTTTGTAATAACATCCTTATAGTTATTATTTTTAATATCACAAATATCCTTCTCTCCAGCCTGTACGTACCCAAGCTGTCCGTTAGCCTACATTAGGTAGATACTGTAGTAAGTGAGATTGAAAGATCATCATTATCTATGTACCCACCCGATAATTGATAACCTCCGATCCCCTAATCACACTACAAAAAATATTTTCCTCCAAAATAAAGTGAAGATCAACGAGGGCGTTCCACCAGAAATTTGGTAAGAAGAGATGGTTTGAAAGGTGAGGAAGAAAGAAGTGAAATTAGGCACAACATATACCATCGCAGATTCCTCTCCAGCTGTTTCTCTAGGAAGGGCACGGAATTGGCGATATATCAGCTTCAAGATACCTCTGATATTATCATGGGGTAAGAAAGATGTGGTCAGTAAAACTGGTAAATGGTGGTAAAACTTCAAGGATGTTAAAATCTACAAACCCTTACCAGATCAAAGAGGGAAAGAGTGAATACCCACCCCTTTCGTCCCAGATCAAGCATAAATAGACGCGAAAGCTGGTCGGCGAGTAGTTTTCCAAATTAGCTCTATAATAAGGGAGAGATGTTAGAAGCTTGTAAATACAATGTGGAAAATGATAAAATAGAGATGTTTACAAGAAAAAAGCCACGTATTTGTAATTTAGCTTCGACTTCCTGAGGAGTGCATGTGAAGGTCCTGCTGCTCCTCCTTGCTCCAGATATTGGCAGAGTACTCATCACTGCCCCCGCCTGAGAAAAATCTCATGCAGAGCACGGAAAATAAGCTCTGGAAGTCTCATATTGATCCAGTTTCATTTTGTTAAGTGATAACTGAGCCTTGACAGCTTAGAGACATCCCCGGCAAAGCTGGGTTTCAGTTTGGCACGAGAAAATTGACATCAAATTAACGTTATTGATTAACTCACGTCCTGTTTCAGTGACCAGGAAATTTGCTCGGCTTCCTTCTGCTCCCGAGGGACAGATTATGGTCCAAGGCGTCGATTATTCCCGAAAAGAAAAAGAAAATTGCGGCAATATTTGGGAAATGTTCTCGTTCTCAATAGTTTAAAAAATTCAGTTTTTCATTTGTATTTCGGTGCAACAGAGTTAAGATTATATGCCTTATCTAAGTTCGGTCACACTTTTGTAGTTTAATTTAAAATCTACTTTAATTTCATTTATTTTATTGCTATTTCTCTAAACTTTCTGGCCACTTTATTAGTCTTAATCAAATTCGTTTTAAATTTCATAAATTTCTATCGTCATAACGACTTTTATATCTTTTACTTTGGCATTCATTACAAACTTTATGTTATTGAGATCAATTCCTTTTCATGTTCTAAACTAAAATTTAATTATTTCCTCTCTACCTTTTAATTACTTTTAATCACTGCATCAATCTACGTATTAAAGTTCCCCGCCATATGAATTGTTTGTAATTTTGCTTAATTGTGCTCTTTGTACTCACATTTTCATGGAGGCCTACTTTACTTTATTAACTATGCTATCTGGGTATATTTTTAATTTGACCTAAATTTTTTTTAGTTGAGGGCAACTCTATATCTCACTATGTCTTGTCGGTTGGTCGGTCCCCGATTTGCTTTTTTATTGTTTTGGTAATAACAATGTAAATATTCGGTCTATTCTAGCGAAATTCGAAACACTTATGTCGTTTTACATTTTGTTTCTAATGATATAATTGCAAAGGTGCTCCCAAGATTAGCCCATAAATTATTTTGTTTTGACAATGACATCATAACTCTTCAGGCGATAAGAACGAAATTTGAATCCCTTATGTTTTTTTACATTCTTTTTCGAATTATATAATGGTCGAGGTCCTTCTAGGTTAGCTCGGGCATTATATTTTTGGGGAGATAACATGATAACTATTTCGCAAATTCTAAGGAAATTTGAAACTTTTATGTTCTTTTACATTCTCCTTCAGATGGTATAATTTCCAAAGTCCTCTCTAGGTTAGCTGGGGAGTGTTTAATCTCTTCCATAACATTTTCCAGAATCTCAAACTTATTCCTTCTCACGCCCCTTAAAGTGAAAACATAGTATCTTCAGACTATCTCCTTTTATAAGGTTGCCTGAGTTGACATGTCATTCTTGTTGCCCTCAATTTCTCTCTTTCTAGAGCAGGGGTTACCAAACCTTTTTCAAAGTTGTCCAGATTACTGAGAGAATGACGAGCGCAGGCCGCATAACCATTTTGTTCGATACAATATATTGAATCCCCCAAAAATAAAGACAACTAACATATTTATTTACTAATGCCCAAAATACAAAAGACACAAAAATAAATACAACAAACATATTTATTTACCAAAAGTTACCAAAAGGTTAGTGAGATTTGTGAACCTAGTGTTTAGCTTTTAAGATATCATCAATATTTGCCCTGTAAATGCTGCATCCACACTGCAGCGGCGGGCCAGATGAACTGGCCTCGCAGGCCGTAGTTTGGAGACCCCTGTACTAGGGGGTTGATATCATATATAAACTGTGGGGACCATGCTTGTATACACTTCTATAAATTTAAAATACATATTTATATTAACATTTGTACATCTGTCGACTGTCTTCATGATCATAACTCAGCGTAATTAAAATTCTTGGCTAGGACTATGCAATTTAAAAATTCTAAAAAACAGCAACAAAAAACAAGAGAACATAAACAAAGCCCCCCCCCAAAAAAAAGAAAAAAAAACAAAAAAAACAACAAGAAGGAAACACGTTCCGGGGTTGGAGTAGGGAGGCCCACTCTTCCCCAGTGCAGAAACATGCACCTAAAACAAAGAGTAAAATAAAATGAATGAAACTAACCTCCTCCCAAAAGCTAGAGAGTCCACAATTCTGCGTATACAAACCCAGCCCGAGTACAAGAGACAAGCAAGCGGTAGCGATCACGCTCAACCCAATTTGTGGTGGGGAACGTTTCAATATCACTCAGACTGGGATAGTCAACGAAAATATGCCGAACAATCTGGGGAACAACTCAGTTGTCATAATAAAGTGCAGGAATTACTCCCACGAGTGTGCAAAATTCGAAAAAGTGTCCTGAAGCTGTCACGGAATTGAGGGTTAGATCCATGGGAACAGTTGCAGCCGAATGGCACGCAAATTTATGTTCTCCTCGGCTTTCTCCCATATAATATGACAAGCCGCCCGTAAGGCTGCCTTGATTAAAACTTAGATCTATGATAAACTAACTTAGTTCAGGACCGTCAAAGATGCCAGCTTATAACTTTTTCATTATTAATGCTAGAAAAGCATGTCACAAGTAAGTGAAGCAGCACCATTCTCGTCCATAGCTTTTGTGAACTGTCTTTTTATACAGAGTTTAATGTACAACGATGTGGATATTATCCTACTTATGTCCACCATAGAGTTGTTTATGACATTAATTAATCTGCAAGGCATCAATTCTTCTCCTAGAGGCCAGTCTCTTTGTCTCTTTTTGTTTAATGCTGAACTCTGTCTCTACTTTCTCTTATGCACAGAAAACACGGATACTTGGTAAACCAGGAATGTTGTCCAAACAAAAAAATCACCATCTCAGCAACACAAATCAATTAATCATGATGATTATAACTAATTTTTTTCCAAGACGTACCTCATGACTTCATACTTCTCTTCAGTGTAGTTGAGAAAGCGAGGAATACTGAGGTAAACTGTTTACCGTTTTCCAGCAGAACATATTTCAACGATCTCTTTCTGCTGTTAATGAACAGTCTCCAATTTTAGGATTGGTAATGTGGCACTTCAATCTTGCCCCGCTGACTTCAAACAGAGGGGATACGACGTGGAAGCCGACCCACTATTGGTACTTGGAGCCATCCGTATACACTGGCACTGTTCCAGCGTAACACGAGGTGTGCTCCAAAAAGGTCGAACGCAAAACTCCTGGTGCTGTAGAAGCTTTGGGAGCAGAGGCGTGACGACAATAGCCAAAGGTTGTAACCTCCAGGTTGGTGTCCTGGTCAGAACCAGAGGCGCCACTGACCCGAGAGCTATACCTAGCTCTTGAAGGAGTTTCCTAGCCCTAAATCCAAAGGGCGTAATTTATGACTGGCGTCGCTCGGGGTCATAGGCACCGTCGGAATCAGCTGCGGATGCAGTGAGAGCTGTTGGTGACTGAGGGAGGCGCCGGGTTCGCGCATACAGGCAAATAATGTACTGTGCACGGTGTAGAGCGAGAGGCATCTCCTCTGCATCGACAAGTAGGCTATAAATGGGGGAATTGCGGAAGGCAGCGGTCGCCAGGCGAAGGCCGGTGTGGTGAATCGATTCCACCTTCCGCAATACACGCTCAGCTGTGGATGCATAAATCTCGCTCGCATTCGTAGTCGAGCTTCGAACGAACAAAGGATCGAAAAAAAGTATGGCAGTAACCATATCAGCACCCGAAGCGCTGAACGTCACAGAACGAAGAACATCCATGGCACAGGTACCAGAGACCTTAAGGCTGCAAATATGAGCCTCCCAGCTAAGGCGTCAGTCAAATACAAGACAAGGAAACAATGGGATTCAGCCATTTCCTGGCGTACCCCAATGAGAAAAATTATGTGTCAGGGTGGAGCCGTGGAATGCAGCAGAAGTGCACCACCTTGGTATTGGCCAAGGAAATTCGAAACCTGTGCGCTTCAGCATAGCGAGAGACGCGGTTCAATGCATGTTGGAATCGACGCTCCAGAGTTGGCATCTGAGCCGGGCCAAAAGAGATCGAAAGGTCGTCCACCTAGAGCGTAGCGAGAACATCTTACAGCACCACCGATGTGATGCCGTTGATGCTCAGGACAAAGAATCTGACACAGAGGACACTTCCCTTGGGGACACCCTCTTCTTGCTCCATTGGGCCTGAGAGGGCTTCCCCTAACCGTACGCAGAATCGACGATCTCCTAAAGAACCAAGTATTAAGACTGGGAGGCGCCCTTTCTCGTTCTCATCGTGTGAAGAGTCTTCATGATACCATATCGCTATGCGGTATCAAAGGTTTTCTCTAGATCGAAAAACATCGTGACGTAATGCTGTCTACGAAGGAAGACCTCGCAGACGGCATTTTCCAGTCGGAGCAGAGCATCCGACGTGGATTGGAACTTGCAGAAACCGCACTATGCAGAAGACAGATGGCCTCCGCTGTCCAGGAAATAGGCTAATCTAACATTTACCAAATTCTCCATCAACTTGCACGAACAAGAGTTTAGAGAGATTGGGAGGAAACCGGCTGGGGTAGAGTGATCTCTCCCCGGTTTGCGAAAGGCGAGCACAGTAGCGATTCGCTAGCAATCCGGGAGGAGACCCTCCACCCAGATCCTGTTGAACAGATCTAACAGAAATGACATGCCTTGCTCACCCAGGTCTCGAAGCATGGCTTACGGGACATCTTCCCGGCTATAGGCGGTGTCCGCACACGAGGCAAGAGCAGAATGCAACTCACTCAAAGTAAACCTGTCGTTAAGGATTCTCCGCCTCTGGATGCAAAGTCCATCCGGCGGCCTTCCGCGATATTACGATGAGCATTAAATGCTGGAAGAGTAGCATTCCGGCTAGAAAATGCGGTCGCGAAGGATTCAGCCACGGTTGCGGGGTCCGTGATTGCGGTCTTATTCTTCTTGAGAACGGGAGAGTGGTTCTGCGAGAACTTGCCCGAATCCTTTTGACCCTCTTCCACAGCTCTGCTAGAGGGATCTTTCGCGTTAAGTGAAGACACGTCTGCCCGTCAAGAAAAGTGGCAGGCAAGCTTCGAAATATAACGGAACCTAGCCCTAGCCCGACGAAATTCACTGACTGTGAAATCGTTCGGGCGGCGCTTATAGCACATCTAGTCATAACGCTTCTGCTTGAGAGCCGTCGCACACTCAGCTGATTAACACGGAAGTGGTCGGCGTGCAAAACGGCCAGACCTTCTAAGAATTGTAGTTAGGCCCACGACGATGAGGTTGCCGGAGAAGAACTCAACAGCCTCATGGAGAATTCAGTCATTTCCTGAAATGCAGACCACCGCGCCCGCACCAAGCACCACCGGGGCAGGCTCTTATGCAGCAGTAAACAGAAAATGATATTTGAATGGGAAAGTGATCACTAACATGGAGGTCATCGACCACCCCCAATCAAAATCAGGCTGTGCATCCGGAGAGCACAAAGATAGATCGATGCAAGCAAATCAAGCGGTTCTCGGGCAGTGTTGCGTAAACTCATCCACATTTAGGACACGTATCTCAAGCTCGTTGATCATATCGGCAAGGACTTGACCCCGGAGATTAATAAAGTAGTAGGGGGTGTCTACCGTTTAGATCTACGAGCAAGACAAAGGGCCTTGGCTACCGTGCCACGACGCGCCATAAAGTTTCCCACGTCGAAGTCAGCTGACGGTGGAATGTACGCGCAAATAACAATACACTTCCTATCAAGGTGAAGATGCACAGCTACTGCCTGAAAGGAGGTATCTTAAAGCGAAAGGAATAACGGAGACATCATGCTGGGTGTAAATCGCACATCCTCCCACCCGGCCCCCATCCCGTGGTGGTGTGGTCGCAAAACCTTTATATCCCGGACAGGTGGGCAGGAGACATGCGCCCAGCCTGGTCTTCTACAAAACGATAGCTAACGAGAAATGGGAGGAGATAAGCCTCTGCAACTCCTCCCAGTTTGCCCGGAGTCTGCAGGAATTCCAATAAAGGAATATGCCCTCCAGGCCTAGCTTAGAGGAGATGTGGGGGCCCTCTTCGAAGACAAGACCCTCACGGGAATGGCCGGACGCTTCCCGGAAGCGCTGTCGCCTTCTAGGACTTATTGGGGGAGGTTGGGCTTGCCATGCGATCTTCCACCCCCCCTCCGCCTCGAAACCTTAGGTGGTTGGGGCGGCACCGGAGGCGTGGGGGCCCTCTTTTCGAGGATCTACCGTTTCCGAGCCACTCAGCCAACCACTTGGCGTGGCGAAGGAACCAAAGTTCCTTTACTGCTGTCCTCTTTTCAGGGGGGGGGGGGAAGCTTCAGGAACCCCAGAAGATGGCCTGGCGACCATTTTCAAGGGTGTTGCCTCCTGTGATTCTAACGACTCGGTGGAGGTGCGTGGCCGTTTCGCCTTGCGGGAAACGGTCACGTTGAGAGAAGGGGAGGGAGTAGCCCTGGTTTTAGCCGGGGTTGGGTTTGGACCCTTTGTGCCAACAGCTTTTACAGTAGAGCGCCGAGGTGGATAGAACCCGTAGAGGGGTTCCGAATAGGCGCGGAAACGTCAGTACTCGTAGGCCCAGATAGGCCAGGAGTAGAGGGTATCTTTTTCAAAATGAGGCATAAGACGTCCCGGGTAGCGCCGGGCGCGCCAGGACCAACTCCTTAACTTCGCAAAATGCGATATGACCTTGAGTTTGAACGGCCAGGATTTTCTTCTCAAGGAGATACGCAACACATTGATTGAAGAAGTGGGGTGCCTCTCTCCTAATTGACACACTTAGTCACACACGATTTGTACTTATCGTGTGCGGTCTTGGAACAACTTTCACAGGTTTCTGGTAATCCCGACTTCCCACGTCGAGAGTAGCGATTCTTATGGCTGAAGCGGTGGTATTAATGGCACCTCTACGACAGTGGCACAAATGACTTCACAGGGTAGCGATACCAACCGGCACGCACCGACTCAGGGATCTTGTTACAGTCGAACGTAACAAGAAGTGAAGGGGTGGGTCACAAAGCCATTCCATGTTTTCCCATTACACGTTTGAACTTGACCGCCTCATGGTCGCCAGATCTACGATGATGTCGTCTATGGAGTAGTCAACGAGTTCCCTCGCATAAACTACTCATTTCACGAAGTTCATGGTAGACTGCAGCGTCACACTCACGGGCGTACCATCAAGTGTCCGAAGGGCACTAATAATGGCCGCCTCAGAGGGATTCGACGTATTCACCCAAAGACTCCCATCCGAGAAACGGGTCACCGTCGGCTCTCTACAAATCACACTAGCTAAAGCTTTCCTCTGATGGATCATGCTACCCTTAGTTAACATGCTGCCATCAGTGGAGCGTATAACCAGGAAACGTTTAAAGCCAGCTGGCTCGAAAACGCCGGGTAGTCTCTAAATGTGGGGCCTCGACGTAATCGCGGCTCGCTCTGTGCACCCTTACTTTTTCTTTTGGTCTTTGTCAGGGACTCCAACCCAAAGGGCAGGGGAGGCCTAAGGTGCCGATCTTGGCTTGGTTGCTTACCGAAACAGCAGACCTATCCGTTCCCGCAGCCCTCGCGAATAGAGAGGAACTCCGAACAAGGTCCTTCTCCGCGATGGAGAAGGTCCTAGGGATCGCTGGGGCACCGGAGTGAGGAGGAGATCCCTCGTCTCCTTGACTACCTTAGGGACCCGAGGTTGGTGCTTGCCGCCGAGCTCAGATTCGCCCCCATGAACGGCCCTACCGTTTGTTGCTGGATTGCCTCAAGGACCAGGTCTATCTCGGAGCAGGGAAGGCTCCATTTGACCATCCCCCCGGGACATCACAGGTCCCATTGCAGGGGATTTGCACTACCCAGTCGCTTCACTGGGGAGCGATCGTTTATGGGCTGCCTGCTGGCTTTCTTGGCAGTCCCCTAGGAAAGGAAAGGAGGGAATTCCACTGGAAAGAGGTTGGCACCCGAAAGCACCTCCAGACAAGGGGGTGAAGGGGAGTCTCCTATACCCGTAGGCAAAAGAGAGGAGTAAGCCTCATCTCCAGGCAAAGAGATTTTGACGTTCGCCTGTTAAAGCACAGTGGGTAGGACCTCCATTTTTTTAATGGAACTGCCAGAGGGCGGCCCCGACGGTGTACGGGGGGAAATTGAGGGGATTTTTTTGTGAGACTCATCATTGGGCATGACAACACTTTTTATTCGTTGAGATGCAGACGCTAATCGCCCCTCGCTGTAGCCCGCTCGGCAAGGGTTGCGTACGGGTCTGGTAGAGCCAGGTGCCGCCATTTAAGGCCACCACTCTCGCCTGGTGACCTGGCAACGTTTCAGCATGGCGGCTGCACCTTAGGCACGGTGTAAAAAGGATAGAGTGTGAAGTAAGAAGGAAGAGGGGTGTGAGGAAGGTATGGGGGGGTGAGATGAAGCAGGTTGTTAAAAACCCACCATCCCAAACTGGAGCTCAGGGGTTAAGAAACATTCTCCCCTTCCCCTTCAAACCTGATCCGGGATAGTTGGCTGAAAAGAAGATCAGCATCTACCCTGTGAAAATAGAGGTCGACCAGAGAAAGTTGAGTGAGAGGTTGTAGGGGAGAAATACAGGCTGTCTGCAAGAAGGAGAAGAGGCTAAGTTGGGGCCTTAGGGGCGCTGAATCTCGTTAGCACGGCGGCCAGGAAGGCAAATCGCCGCGCCCCTTCGGGGTTGAGAAGATAGAAAAAAGAGTGTTCACGCTTTCTTAACTAAATTTTTAAAAAAACGAAATAAGCCTCGTAAAACATGACTTATACTCATGTTTTGAGAAGAAGTTGACCCTAATAGTGATTTGCTTTATGACAGGGCCTCGCGACATGGCCAACAACGGTCGTTTTGTTTCCTTGACCACTGAATACACTTTTATGCTATATACATTTACTTCCCCTACCTCTAGAGACAAAATGGCCTGATGGAATTACATGAGGCTTTCTTAATGACGAAATTTATAAGTCTTAGAAAAGCTATGGTTTTGACTCAATTTATAAATGTATTATGAAGCCTAGTTATAAATGATTTGTCTGTTTATTAGTTTAAGAATTAAAATATTTATTGAATAAATGAAAAAATATTTCAGTTAGACGCTGTTGTGTGAATGGGAAAGGGAATTTGAACGAATGGGGGTAAACTGAAAGGAAATGGCCAAATAGCAACGAATATAGTGTGCATTTGTGGAAAGAAAAGAATAATAAAAAGGAGATCAAAATTCGGTTATTACATCAACAAAGGACAGAAAGATGAAAATTATGGAATGAAGAGGACAGGTAGAGCCTTAATTGTAGAGGCGGGAATGGTGTAATGAGGGCAAATGTAAAGAGATAAGCACCTAGCCTTTCCTATTTGTGGCATAGGTTTTCTTGTGAATTATATCCGCCTTTGACCATGGTTCCTCATTAGAAAAATTAAGTGTAAAACGTTTTGACAGTGTTTTATAAAGATTAAAGAATGGCGGTGGAATGAAACAGGGATTCATAAAACTATAAACAATAATAGGGTATCCGAAACCCGCTATTTAAATTTACCCTTTACCATTTCAAACCCTTATTCACCAATCTTAGTGCCTAACTAAACTAAAAAGAATCAAACCAAATAACAACCATTCAATCTGAGATCATGACCAATAAGCAAATGATTCGTTTATATTTTTCATCGCCAATTATTCAAATCCATCATAAAAATTGGCATACAAGTATATTAGTTAATAAACGTAATAAATAACCCTATCAAATTCCTTGAAACCGCATGGATATAATAAACTTGGTAAACTTCTGTTTACCACTAAACTATCATCATAATCCTTTAATACACTGTCACCTCATGCACATTTATACGAAAAAAAACTACTCTTTCTTAAATCACCAGGCAAATATCGAATTTCCCCATGCAACTTGACCAGCCGTTCTTTAAAATTTTATGTTGATCCAACGAAAGAATAAACCTGACCCTGCAAACGGAAAGAAGAGATTATCAGCTTTTTGTAAATTTTCAGCGGATCTATAGAAATCTTTCGATAAATCTTGTAATTCATCTATCTAATTAGCGAGAAATTTACCCCTCTGACCTTCTGGTATTTGGTATGATATCTATCCTCCTTTCATTTCGGATCACCCTGAATACATTTCAACTATCTTCGTTTCGTCTATTTACTCTTTTTCCCTCCGAGAATGAATTGGATAAAAACCTTTAAACTGTTAAAGATAAATGGCTCGATATCAAGCTCAGCACGCAATAAATTATATAGTTCCCGTAAATTTTAACGAGGATATCCATCTTTAATTACTGATTTATTGTATTGTAATGAAATATAATTTATCGTTTAGAATTACACAATGCAACTTTCAACCTTCTCTCGATAAAACTGAAAGTCTCTTTTAAGTTAATTGGGTGAGGAAGTTCAATACAGCTGAGATATTCACAAGGGTGGTAAACTCCCTGATATTTGAATATATTAATTATAGAATGACAGGATGATTCCTTCAACCACATATAACTTCTCTCAAATCTAATGTAGATCTACCTGAGAGTGAAAAAAGATTTTATTAAAGAAAGAAATCTACCCGACGATCATTACCTTAAACATCAAGAGGCTCTTTTGAGAGAATATGATATATCATTCATTCATTCACTAATCACCCTTAATTTACAGGACATGACAGAAGCAACGGCTGTAATTACAGCTAAATCTCAATAGGAACTTGAGCAAAGAATATACTACGCAAAGCATTACTACAAGACAGGCTCGTTCAAGAAAAAGGCGGACACTTTCGTGCATCAGTTTGAATGTGAAAAAACCCCCTCCAAGAGCAGAAGTCAGGACTGGTTGGACCACTTCGAGAATTATAGGACAGTAGAGAACTTTAATGCAGCCAGTGAAAACTGTACAAGCCATTTAGGACGCCACAGGAAGCGTACAGCTGAGCTGGTCAAGAGTGTGAGAGAGTCAGTTCAGCGGAGTCCAAAACGCTCTGTGCGCAAGCGAAGTCAGTCCCTCGGTATATCCCGTGAGTGCTAGTAATAGATATAAAGGCCTACCCATACAAAATACAGACGAAGCAGACCCTTAAAACCTCAGACAATGAGCAGAGAAAGGCTATAGCAGTTAAGATACTGGAGAAGATTCAGGCGACCCCAACCTTTCTTAACCTCCTTTGGACCTCAGTTGAAGCTCACTTCCATTTTAAAAGAAACGTAAACTCGAATACAAATGTTTTGGGGCGGCCTCCAGACCAAATGAGCTAGCCACCAAGCCTCTACTCTTCCCTAATCTTGATTGAAATCCCTGTTCTTATCTATGTTGAAGCTACAAGGTCAAGCCATCATTGAAATTAACTCCAACCTAAAAGATCAACTACGCGCAGAAGCTACCAAAAGAAGATGCTTTACTGGCCCCTAAATTATAACACCAGAGATACGTATTTTAAATTTCCGCTGACAGGAGTGGCCCATTTCCTCTAACGTTACGTTCAACCAAGGCAAAATAAATCCCCTTTAAAAATAGTTTTCTTGCAAACCTCCAACTTCCTTCTACTTCACTCATCTTCCTCCTTTACCCGTTTCCAAAGATGGGCCAAACTCTAACACCAGGAACAGGTACAGCAAATGGTAGCAATTAAAAGTTAGGAAAATATAAAAACACCGTGGTCCGAGTCCCACATTAAGCAGGTCCACAGGCCAACTTGGTCAACTTTCAAGCCTTTGACTTTATTTCAGTCTGTCCTAGATTCACTTCTTTCTTCTTCCTCTCCCTCTCTCCCTCTCTCCAGAGGAGGGCGCCGGGGGAACTCGGGGGAAGTGGGCCTCGCTCCTTTCCCGACCGGGTCTTTCCTCCGGGAGGGACTGGTCGTGTGGTGGGCGAGGGGTACGGGGATCTAGACTTTTTCTCCTACTTTCCCTTTCATTTCATCTTATTTTATTTATTTCACTCTGTCAGATCCTCACTCCACTCATTACACCGGTAAAGAAGGCAAGAACATTCTAAAACGCTCCGAAGATGATCGAAAGTTTAGCGATTTAGTTTGGGTTTTTACCAAACACATTCACTTAAAAGAGATGAATATAGGTCAAGTGATCCACCATCTACAAGATAGAATAGAACAAAATTTGTATATATATATATATATATATATATATATATATATATATATATATATATATATATATATACTCGTATATATGGCTGTCCATTCCTGAGCTTTCTCGAATATAAATAAAACCGTCTTTTTATTATTGTCCTTCACCACGCACTCCTTCACCCGACCCTTTTAAAAAGACTCCGCACCATCACCAACCTTTCTGTAGTCGTAAGCCAGCAATTCTAAGTATCAGAAAACCGGAGATGATCTTCTAGCCTGTCCGTACCACTTCTAGCCTTGATGAAGTTCTCTGAAATTTTCAATACATGGATTTAGAAAACATTACAATTGAGAAAAATATAATAATGAAATGTTGGAACAAATAATCCTCGTTCGAATCATCAGCGAATGGTGGAACCTACGTTTAGATATTCTCTGTGTTCTTTACACTAACATACTGAACAAAGTGATAGTTAAAATTAGCTGAACATTCCCATATTTGACTCGAAACCACGACTCAACAAATTTATTTCGTGGTACTCTCATTGCTTATAGGACCCTTTTAAATTAAAAATTTAACAGAAGAAACTTTTATTTTTTTCCCTTCTGTAGAAGAAATAAACTCGAGTACGTATTTAGAATCTTTATTCCTTATAACGAACTTTAATAAATAAAGAATGATATTGATATCTGAAGAGGATAATTTATAGTGTTTAATTTACAAGAACATGCGTGTATTATTATATTGGTTAAAAAAGTTACACATTAATTTTAAATTTGATTTCATTCTCCAATGTATCAATATCGGACAGTGCGTAAATGTCCATGGAGTTCCATCCTTTTTTGATACCTATCATGCTAGAAGAAAGTAATGTCTCATTTCAGAATATAAATTAAAAATGAAAAACAAATATGAATATCCAAATATTTAATCATTAACATTAGCCTCTTTTGAATTCTAGAACTTCAGTCTATCTGTCAACATGCTTATAAATAATAAACTTGTAAAATCCTTTAGGTTTTGATGCTAAAGGGAGTCCAAATCGTTTTCAACCTCTTCTCTTGATGACTATCTAAGACCGTCCAAATATTTCTGTAATAGCCCATACAAGTGATAAACAGAAGAATATGGAAGATGATGCATTATTTCCTAACCAAGCTTCCTTCCAGATTATAAGAACTTTTAATGAGTTAAACATAACATGAGCAAAGAGAACGATAAATGATTGGCGTACCTTGGAAAAGGACTAATACTGTATCCAGGGATTTATGATATTTCGTTCCAGAGAATTTTGTTGCCGTCTGGAGTAGCTTATTCCTCTTGTTAGTATTTGGGGTAAGCTATCATTAACTTTCTCTTGTAACAATGAATTTACTGAAAAAGACGTCCAGAACGCCTTTTGTTAACAGTACGATGAAGTTGACCTTTTTGAGAGAACTGAGAGAGCCGACGCTTTTTCTTTTGCGCAGGACCATTAGTCATGAGTCACGCGATATTAAATTTTAGTGAAAAATGTAACACCTGGTTAACCTCAAAGTTTAGCCAAGCAAAATTATCATTCTCTAGAAAATTATTGAATATTTTATCTTTAAATTAATGATCATTGAAATATATAAATTAATGAAAATGACAATGAAATCAAACATAAATTATTATAACAGATCATTGGTGATTCGAGCTACGTGAGGACGAGCATTATCCTGATAAAGGATGTTACTCCTTCGCTTGACTAAGGAGGGTCGCTTTGGCACAAAAAAGTTTTAAACGACTAAGTTGATTGTAATAAGATTGTGATTTTATTGTTGTCTAACAGTCGTAATGGACAATTATTTTAATATTTTACAATAAACTAAACACGATATTTTGGGGATTAATTCCTCCTATCAGTTGTTGAGAATTTCTACTTCATTAACTGCTCCATGAAGGGAGGCGTTTAACGTTATAATAAAGGATTCACTTCAAATACCAGTAATAAGCTTGCCCGAAAATGGGGCCAAATTGTGTCATGAAACCAATGAGACCCTAGAAGCTGTAATATGATTTTCTGTTAAAACAACTTCCAACTCTTCAGAATTAAGTTTTTTAAGGCGATCTTCATTTGGTCGGTCATTTAGACTGAAATTCCCACTTTAGAAAGCTAAAAAAAATACCTTCTGCAACTTCTTTTCATTTACTTAATCATCTTTATAAGTGATCTAAATGGATTCTGTCGCTGTATTGGCATTGACACTTTTATGAATCTAATATAGTAATACATTCCTATTGTGATCTTTAGATGGAAGGACATAAAAGTGAATACCGAAAAAGATTATGAACATTATTTTAATAATCGGAATTTTTTTTTTTATTATTCATTATGGAATTCATAAGTAATAACAAAAGGCCTTACTTTAATAATTACTATCTAAATATTTATTTTAGAGAATCAGGCATTACTTTCTTTACAACCTGATATTCCGAAAAGCTTTCTCTCCCCGTATAACCTTACTCTTCCATGCTCCCCTGCCATCAAACTTTCAAACTGCAATAGGACTGGACTAGGAAAGAACCTTCTCCCTATTCTTCTCCTGCTCCCACCATACTTTTAATTATCCCGTTGGTAATTATATTCCTCATTTTAGGATTATCTATTTTCCGCAATCTGCAGTCTGTACACGAAAAGAATAGGAATTCTAACTTGTGTAGCAAAATGAGTCTCCGTATGATGTTACTCCGAAGACTACCTTGATCTTACCGTTGAGTTCTCCTAAGGACTCTCCGAATGGAGGAGCGGCGCACCCTCTCTTGCGAGGAATATGGGGTTGCTTGTATTATAGTAAAGGAGCCATTCACCTGAAGTGCCAAGCAACCCGTAGAGCTTAATTCGAGCAAAGTCTGTTGTGAAAAAAGCAAATGAGAGTTTGGTGATGGGGGAGCCTACAACGTCACGGCGGCCGTTCTCTACCCGCGCTATGAACGTATTTCATTGCCTTCAATGAATAAAAAATGATAGGGTCATCCTTCAGGATGGCGATCACTTCTACATCAGACGCGCAGATTACAGTATTTGCCCCACGATTCCACTGGGAAAATTTACCACACAGACTGAAAAATACCAGAAAATTCCTTAATTTTGGAATATTGAAATCCCTTTTAACGCTGAAAAAGATAAGTAATGGCAAAAATTAATCGATTAAATTCATATTTTACTTGTATACATCCTCATAGATAAACACTGTTATCTCTTCCCTGATTTGACTTACTGAAATAACAATTCAAAATAAATTACCGGTTGTGGCAAAGTTTTACTCTGAACCGCTTACAATGTTTCTTCTCGACGTTCTCCACACATATGGTAGTAGAATTGAAGGTCGCAGTCCGAGGCTAGACACACACACACTCGTACACACATAAAAACACATACACGTGCATACACACACATGCCTTTTTTAATAGACCCAGCATCCCTCCCCCCTGATTGATATAACGTCAAAATGTTTCCTCCCCTTCCCCCTCCACTCAAACAACATCCTCAGTCTCTGTTTGACTAGGTCAGTGACCCTTTACAAGCAATGGTTAGGTTAAGAGTGTCTTTGACGCTGTTTGAATATTCATATATTGTCTCGTATTTGCATATCAGTGGATTGGCGACTTAACTCCTTACCTTTCACTCTGCATCCGCACATGTTTTTACTCATTTACCGCTAAACCTCTCTGTGTGTCACACGTTATATCATGATCCTCGATCCACACCGTGTCACACCCAGACTTAGTAACTATGTTGAAACCGAAGATGTGTGTGGCTCGGATTATAAATTTAACCTCGTTTATTCATCCACGGTTGATTTCTTCAAATAGCTTCGTCGACTTATTGATTAACACCAAATTGATCTGATTGAATTTCTGTATTGGTCATCAGTCCAATCACCTTCCAACTACAATAACGGAAAAGAAGTAATTGAAAATCTACAGTTTATGGATTTGGAAGATTTAATCATTGGTAAAAAATTAAAAAACGAGCTTATGGATTAATTTATCTTTCGTAGAGGCGTATCCTATCGTCACAAGACATGGGGGACAAGTTTTTCTGCATATTACATTCTAATATGGTGAATGATGCTGATAAAGTAGTGAACATCGTTATATTTGACCCCAAACCAATCTTACTTTGCTTTCTCTCATAGTATTCCGACTAGTTCCCTCATATAATTAAAACTCAGATTTAAGAGACGAGGATGAAAGAATTCTCCTTCTCACAAATTCAAGAGAATGTGATGAGTTATTTTGTAGACAAATTAAAACATTGGTTATAAACTTGTATTATATCATCTTTATTTTATTCATATTAATCAAAGAATATTATAAATGATGAAAAAATTATAGACATAAAGAGGTAATAATAACCCAAGGATTCAGTGTATAGTAACTATTTTTAAATAGTATGCAAGCTCCCTTTAAAACCGAAAGGTATGGTTTGATAACTCTCTGGGAGTTCAAGATGTTTACGAAATGTCTCATCTATTTCATTATACCGTGTTCCTCGTCTCTGAAACCCATAAATGGTAAAGGGATATAAATATCAGCTTGCACTCCACCCTTTTTAGCTCCAACTAAGTGTTTCATATTATCGTAGATGATTATATCCTTCGTTTGAGGGTTAATGGTTAATCCTTTAGTACGAAGTATATACTTCACCATACTCGTCGTTTGAATACGTACCGAATAGGATTTGGGACCTACAGAGCAGAATGAATCTCCATACCCATCAGCACCATACACATCTTTGATCTCATCGGTGAGATCACCTAGGAATTCTGCAAGTCGAGGTTGTGGGTCAACTTTATTATAAATGAAGATGGCACTCTCTCTGTCACAGTACAACAACCGTTCACCCAACGAGTCTAAGAGGCCGTAGAACCTGATTCGAGCATAGGCGTTTGTGAATGCTACAATTGGAAGATTCTTTATGTGTGAGTCAACATCAACATGTTCAGCATTCTCCACTTTCGCTCTGTACGCATTGCAAACTGCGTCCATGGAGTTCATAATATAATCGTCGTTTTGGATTAGCTCTAAAACATCATGGTCTTAAACACAGATGACCGTTTCCAAACTGCAATTCCTCTGACCGTGTAAAGAAAGAAAATATGATCAGGATTGATGGGCTGTGTTTTGTATTATTATTGGTATTATTTTTATTATTATTATTATCACTATTATCACCTTCAAGTTTTAAAAAAGTATTGACTTCATGTTTGTTTTACAATGAGTTAATACTTATAAAATCACATTTAGAATATAGTATATCAACTAAATAAGATCAATGGAGAAAACTAATCGCAGGAAGAAATGCTTAGCTGTTTAGAGAGAGCTTTGCTCTAAAACGCTCTCCAGGATTCCTTTCGATGTTATTTATAGGTATGTTGATCGCCTTAGCCTCATTCACCCTCTTCACATATTCCATTTTCTCCATCTCCATCCACTCCTCGCAGGAATTCAGAAGCCTCTATTTTTTCTTTTAGAAATGTTTTTATGGTGCTCTGCAAACAACCTCATTCCTCTTTACAAACTCCCAAATCTCGTACATTTTCTTGATCTTATACATCTTTACCAGTGCAAGTTTCTGGTCAGGGGTTGTGTACATTCCGCAAATCATACGTTGATTTTCAGAGTGATTGCATCGCGTGGGTTTTGCTGGGCGCATGTGGTGCTGAGTGTGAAAGTAGGTTTATCACTTATGGAGTGAGGGAGAACTAGATTATGCAGACGATTAACATGGAGAAAATCAACTTGCACGATACCAAAATATGTATTATTCACACAGTTGGTGAATTCTTGAATATATGGAATTTCTCGCACAGATAGGCAACGTCGAGGTGATCTTACTGGATGTGGATTGTTTTTCATGCAGTACGGATATAAGCAGCAAAATTAACGTAATGGATTTTTACACCTTCAGTTGGTATGTACTATAATATAAATGAGTTACATCTGCAGCCAAAACCTGCACTCCTCACACCCATTACACCATTTACTACATCGGCGGAGATTCTATTAACTTTCTCACGTCGTCCTAGAATGATTTGCATCATAGTTTCAAATTCATACTACCAGAGAATGATAACATTGTATTTGCTACCAAGAATTCGATCACTCTGTATGCTAGTAGCAGTCAAACGACCCACGTCCACCAATGGAAACATCTTGTTTGAGATTACAGTCATGTATCTGACACTTATGCCCATAGCTCCCAGGAAAGAGAAACACGGTTCCTCCCCATGATGGTGAAAACCTGTCAGGAAAAAATACTCTCCACAAACAGAAAGGCTTCGCTCACCACCTTTTCTTGGGCGGAAAATCGGGATTCCTCTAACATGTTCTTCAAACATAAGCCAACGCATAGCCTTATAAGATACAGATTATGATTTCTTTCTGTCAATATTTGCGATCGAATTTTATTGTAAGAAGACATCTTTATACACGTTCTAACACAATGAGGCCATAACGATGCAAGATTGCATTGGATAAATGTTATATTTTTTGATTATGGGGCTCCTAAACTTCTCAAAACAGAAGCGAATGCAATACTTAATACATTCTGTACGAATATTGTATTCATCTTCCTGGAAATTCGCGTAAAAATTACTGACAAAGTATACTCTTTCCTTAATGGTCATTTTCTCATTGTTAAAATACCTTGTTATCTGGAATCTGACCGATATAGTTAAATTTTTCCTTGATAAGAAAATCTTAATCAAAATAACTTTTTTCCATTTCGAGGATTCCCATTAATTTTGGAATTTTTTTTTTCAGCAATGAGGGCCTGAATAGGAGTGTATCCCCGCTTCATTGGATTCGAAGTTAAAGGATTAGGAATAAAATATTGGAGCAATCGTTATAGATGAATTTAGCATTATTCTGTGCCATCACATATGTTTTCACATTTCCTCTCGATCCCTTTATTCGTAACAACTCTTATATAAAACGTTTACAATGGGAGTTTTCACAATGCCTTTCAAAATGCTTTGTTTGTGGATCAAAGTTCTTTAATTTATGTTTCATCCTCATTGTCAAAGCAGAGTTCACAGATAATCTGTAGAGCCAATATATAAAGAAAAAGTATGAATGTTCCTACTTTTTTAGGTTCAATGTCATAATACATGGCATTCCATTACGTGGCCATCGACCACTTCGACCTTTTCATCCAGCGCGTATGCTCTGTGCCATCCGTTTTATAGTATCTATAGAATTTAAAATTAAACAACCTCTCATACTCGTGTCGTCTCATACCCTTTGCACTCTGTATGATTATATATTTACATCTACGACACATAGAAATATTCACACAAGTATGAAGTTATTGGTTGAGTTAAAACGTGATTGGTTGTAGAATGATCAATTACACTCATCACATAAAATCCCTCGATTTCTTTCTACATCACAATGCCTGAGACACTGACTGCAAGGACTAAAGGTACAGCAAGAAAAACACCTACGTTGGTTAAAATGAAGTATCTTCTTTTTACTATATATATATATATATATATATATATATATATATTTATGTAGATATATATCACTAATGTTTCGAATTGGATAGTATGTTTCACCTTCAAGACAAATGAATAGGGGTGGGGCTGATTTTTCAGGATATGTTGGACGATGGAGTTATTGGAATTTGCTTTCATCCCCTCTAGCTGTAAATACGAGGATCCTGCAACTCTGCTCGCGTTCTATCAAGGAGAACTAAACTGTGGTGATAGAATCTTAATACAAAAGATTACACTTTCTTGCCAACTCCTGAGATTATTGTATTATTATTGGAAGCCAGAGGTTTGGTGAAAGAACTTTCTCCTTTATTTTTTTCGCCAGAACTGAGGAAACAAAGGCACAGCCTGCAGAATTTATATGTCCTCTACATATTTTATTTCGATCAAATCAAACATTAAATGGTATTATTGCAAAGCCTGAAGAAATCCTATATATACGAACTATGAGATTGAAGGTTACCAACTCAATTGTATCCCCAAATTGGAGTGCTGTCTCGAATCGTCCGATGATATAATCGAATAGTATCGATTCACGCAGTTGAACGATGGAATGTGTAAATAGAACGTATCATCTATCCGCAATTTTAAACTTATATTTACACAATAATCGCACCCCTGAAGCCATCGCAGATTCAATATATGCAGTAAAAGCTCACGCACTACTCTGGGAAGACCAGCTAATTCTGTTTCTCTACGATCACACCGTATAAAATATAAGAAGGGTTCCATTCCTGTTTTCTCTTAAGTGTATAATTTTTACACGAGAATAGTTGTCTCTTTAATGAAAAAGATGCTCTTGCGTATGAAGGTATTAGGTTCTATCTACACGTCGTACTTCTCTTTATCACCAACAGCAAAAACTAGGGAAGTGGTTGAATTATTAATCAATGTCACCAATGAAAAATAGCAACTAGACCTACCAATTTAAGATTTGTAAAAGAGTTAAATGGCAACTCCTCTTATATGCAAATACGGGACAATGCATGAATATTGAAACGGCGCGAAAATTAACCTATACTTTTGGACTTTATCTCACTGGTTGTGCTTCATTCGAATACTCACACGTAAGAACTATGTCTTGATTCCAGGTGAAGCGAATTATACAACGAGAATATTAACTTAATATAGTCAGCCTTTTGAAGATTACTAGAATAAAATTTGGTTATGTTAGTGATTTTTGAACATACCGCCGGAAGGTATCGCTATAACTATGAACTATGCTTTAGTAAGGATGAGTTTTGGCCTCTGTTTGGGGCAATACGCATGTTAAAACAGAAATATTTCCCCTATGTAGACCGACTGGTGATGGAATACGCTACAAAACAACTGAAGTGTGAGGCGCGGGCAAATCACAACTGTCTAGTTTTACGTATTCATTTCGGTATTTACTGAAAAAGAGATGGAGAGTTCATTTCTACACGATTATTTAAAAACGCGATGTACAATGAGTATGAACTCAATACTTTTCTAAATCTTGAAGATGAATTTCATCTTTAACTAAAGTGTGAGGCGAGAGCAAATCACAACTGTCTAGTTTTACGGATACATTTCGGTATTTATTGAAAATGAGATGGAGGGTTCATTTCTACACGATTATTTAAAAACGCGCTGTACAATGAGTATGAACTCAATACTTTTCTAAATCTTGAAGATAAATTTCATCAAAGTTTTTATCAGATGAAGTGTTTGCAGTAAGCTGTTGATGCTTGTTATTTTGCATTTAACCATGGATTCGATGAATGTCGAAAACTTCAACTTACCATTAGAGAAGCTGAGAAGGAACACTATCGATTTTGTTAAAAATTTTTCCTCAAGGAGGACCTTTAAGACTAAGTCACCATTACGTGTAAAGAAAATTTAATAGAATATCTATCTATCAATTATGCTCAGCATAGAAGTTCAAGGGATAGAGTGTCATCAGTTTGCGTCATCCAGACTAACAAAAATAAAGTTTAACTTCACTCCAGATAAAAATATTTATTATTAGAGCACGATTCTTTAACAGACATGTTTATTATATTTAGATCATATAAGAACCTTCTGATATTCACTTTCAAAGCTATAAAGTTGGATTTAAAATGCACATTGATAATATTTATCCATTGCATATGGAATACAGTTTTCCTGACCGGATTAACCCAACTCTTTTGATTCAGAGAATCAGGACATGTGTACAAAGTAATAAGGTTGCAGATATCCATAATATTCTTATTGAAATTATTTATTTTACCGTTGATGTAAAATAAAATTAGATTTTAGCGTAAACGTCTTTTATTGAATAGCTATATAAGAGCGTAACTGTATCAGATATTCACTTAAAAAAGAATCGCCGATTGTTACGCTTATATAGATAAAATGGGATTTTATAATAAGATGTCTTATATTGAATAGTTATATAAGAGTGTAAACGTATCAGATATTTAGGTAAAAAAGAACCACTGATTGTTATCTTTATATACATCCTCGAGTATGCTAACATCTTTTGGTTGCAAAAATTGGCTATTTAAATCTGTAATAATGATCGTTAAAAGATCTGATGTCGAAAATTTGGTGTAGATAGTTATAATCTACACAAACTCGTGCGAAAAAGATTCCAGACAAAACGTGTAAAATCACAAGGTTCTAATGAGATTTAGCAGATAGATTTCAGTATGATGCACAAATTTCAAAGTTTTAATTATGTTGTATGCTACATACTCTTTGTAATTGGCGTATATTCTAGATATCTCTGGTTAATTCCTGTAAAGGAGAAGACGTATCAGATAGCGTCAAATGGTATACGATATCTCATGGAACAAAGCGGATGGATTCCAGGTTATATATGTTCTGATGATATAAAGTTTAAAGGAAAAATATGGAAGCTAATTGACCGAATATAATATCAGCGGATATTATGTTAACTCACTAAACAATCTAGTCTTGTAGAGCGTGAGCAAAGAACAATACAGGAAAGACTTTTCCGATATTTTATCTTTAAAAATACATTGAAATACATCGCCGTTTTAGATTATTTTGCAAACGCTTATAATAATTATAGTCATAGAATGATTAGGAACACACCGTTCTAGGTTATACATGATGTTGCTATACACAATCAGAGAATTAAAGGAAAAAAAAGAGGTTTCTATAAAAGATCGCTGATTATTTTCGAATCTCACGCGTTTCCAACAATTTTAAAAAAAGGATACAATGTAAGGTGGAGTGAGAAAATATACATGATATATAAAATTTCAAATGTAGTAGACCTGTATTATATTAAAGATTTAAATGAAGAAAATATTGAGGGTGGGTTTTATGAAGAAGAACTAGAGAAAATAAAGTTTGACTCCCGTAAGTAATATATAGTAGAGATTAGATGTGAAGAGATTAGGATTAAAATAATTATTTATTCTGGGCCATGATTTATGTTTTCTCACTTTGTCAGTGGACACTTGTATTTCAACAGCGCTTCGAAGAACGCTTTCACAGATTATCCTTTCCGATTTGTCACAAAATATTTACGTGTTTGTTCTCCACAGGCTACGCATTCATTGTACCATTGGTCATCCTTTTCAAAACTAAGGTCACAAATAAGCCATATGACTATTATAGAAGAAGAAATAATGAATGTTCTTGTCTTTTTGAAGGTCTTTATATCTTAATAGACCTCAGTCCTGTGTTTTGTGATTGGTCCCTTTGAACTAACCATCCAACAAACATGTTGATTACCATTCACTTAAAAATATTCATCTTAATTAAAACTATACTTTGTTACATTCATGCCATCTGTGACCATATGAGGACTAGATGATGATCTAATTACATTTCTTCCACATTTGAACTTTTCTGCAGGTTTCTTTTACTTTCTGTTGAGCAAAAAAGATTGGTTGTAAAAAGTACGGTTAGAGTCAGTACAAACTCTGTCACATTGCCTATCACGTTTACATTCAATTCATTTTTCTTCATTGTAATTTTCTTTCTGATGATTGTGGAAATGAACTAATGGCCACGTTCTTGAGCATGTTTTCTGAACCTTTTCTCCGATCAAAACGCAGATAGAACAAGCTAACCAATGCTTTGCTGAGATCCAATAAAGATGCACTATGAAATCAAGGTTTCCATCTATCGTTTAGCTAGACAGAAACGTTGATTCAATCCTCTACATTACATGGTTTTAAAGATTATTTTCATCGATTTTTTTAAAGGGATATTACATAAATTATATTTAGCTGTTAAACATCATTCTAAAACAAACATTTACAACATTTTCACCATACTGAAGCCAGCTTAGGTCTCAAATAGTACGCGCAATTTCGTGAATCACTTCACCAAGACGGCTAAGATTTGTTTTAATCACAATGACACGATTCAGATTGAAAAAAAATAATTACTTTCTCGGTATTCTCCAATCTTCTGAATATTCAGTGGAGGATCTTATGTTTCCTACACTTCTTCTGGAGCAAAACTTTATGTTCTATCATCTCTCTCTCTGTAATTTCTTACTGACATCCCCTGTTAATTCCTTCTCTGGATAATGAAGATGAGGGTGCCCTGGCCAATATGAGAGAATAATTATTGATGATGTAGCTATCCTAAATGTATAATGAATTACTTTCTCCGGTACGAGGACGATTTGCAGGATGTTTAATCCCCCTCGATCTATGTGAATATGTGACAAAAGAAAACACAGCCTTATACTTACCTCATGGAAGATATCAGATTCGTTTTGCGCATATAAAACATACATGTAGGTAGTATGGTAAAGTTTGGGCTGGAGCTTTCAGGCACAGCAAACTTCATCAGTCCAACATTTTGTGGTAAAATATGATTCCTTTATAGGTTTATCAAGAACAGAGATAAAGTATTTACTCGATTGTTGATAGAATTGTCTGGTGTTATTGTTCCTGGCAGAAAGAGTAATACTAATTTTAAAATGAGGTTGTGTTTACTATTAGATTATTCAGTATATCTAACTTCCCTGGCAATAAATACATATTGTCTATCTTTGTCAACAGGTGCATAAAATTAACGTGTTTATATCTGAGACATTCACAATATTCTCTCACCCCAAAGAAATTTATGTATTCGTAGTCAGAGAAAATCTGCTTTCTTAAAAGTGCTCCTCATGCGAGATATAACGTTACACACCAACTATCTATTCTCTTCAATCAAAGAAGAGACATTTCCCAGGTCAATATACTGAACGGTCAATTAATGCGATGAGAGAGAAGTAAATTTTAGAAGGTACTTAAATAGGATTAATTAATGGATATGGATATTTGCTATGTCACCATATTCCTTCACAACCTTATCCAGAAAGCCCTCAAACTCGTTAGTGAGTCCTTGTCAGTGGAAGACAATACCTCAATAATATCGCCCCTAGGAGATCTCAAATGTTGTGAACAACCAGGTTGAAATCCTTCTTAACAACGCCCCACATGAAATTAACTAGAGGGTTGCAGTTTTGGGAGGTGGGTGGCTACAAGTCTTGGAACCAGTGGTTTGGGATAAGTTGTTGATCAACCACGCTAGTGTATTCTTTGCCTGGTGTACGGAAGCAAAATCTTGCTGCAAACCGTAAGTCTTTCCTGCTGCTACTTGGCTTATTCAAGGCTTCACTCGAGTCTCAAACATCTTGCTGTAAACGCAGACATTGACATTGGAGCCCTGGGAACAAGATGTGAGGATAGATTACGTGGTCCTTATTCCTGACTTGGCACAGAACTATCAAAAAGCCGGGAGATTTGTTGCGAACGAGCGTAGCCAGTTCTTCCTTATTCATCCATCACCTTGTCATACGGCCGCTACACTTTATAAACGAGGTTCTTTAGTAAGTTAAACGAATTCAAATTCTCCTTCACATTTATCCAGGAGTGAAGGGCCGCAAGAATGGTATACAGTTTTTCGATTTAAACTGTCATCCTCAGGAGAACCTGCGTATGATCTTCTCTGCATGAAATCAAAACTCTTACTGAGCGTTTTCAAGGTAAGTAACCTAGATTGGTTTTAACTATTAGCTCTTAGGCACACTTTTCACTTTCAATCGATAAGTTTCAGTGTTTGCTAAACAGAATAGGTGGTAACAATTTTATTTATCAATCAATCATCCTAATATAAGTGGAGGGGAATGAATGCATCTCATCTACCTCTTTGATGCTAAAAAGACAAAGGTTCAAGTTTACACTACCAGCATATTCTTCGAGAGGAGGTTGGATATTAATGCAAAGTTTATAAAAGATTATCAATGTGATAAATATTCCTAGTGACATATCATTTGCTAGATAAAAAATTCGTTTAAAATTATTTATTAAAAACTCTATGACTTCTTATTGAGAGAGAGAACTTCTGAAGACTTATCAGCTAAACTCTTATTTGGACGGCCTATTAAATCTATTAAGAATAATAACGATTCTATTATACAAAATAATTACTTATTTTAATATGAATTTTAAGCGTCGGGGTAACAATTTCAGCAACAATAAAAGTGCAAAATCATTAGTCAGTTCCTGTTCCATTATTTATTGATTGATTACTTATTACTTGGCAGTTCGCGATGAACAGCTGGATGAAAAAAACTAGATACAACTCTTGGTCTGCCATCAACATGTAGTGTGGTAGAGCGTTCATGAAATGCAGTGAAGAAAGATAATAAAAGAACAGACGTGGTAAGTTATCTCTTAGGACTAGGGATTTATACCTGTCACAAGCCGGTCAGAAAAGAGGTGAAGCCACGCCCTATATTATCCATTAGCAGGAATGAGAATTGACTACTGGATTTGTGTGAAGTACAAAAATGTCACAGGTTTAATAACGGTCTACGAGTTACATCATTTGCAATCGATGTGTACACAAGATATTTATGATTAAGACCATTAATGGTTAAGAAGGATAATCAGTAGCTGGAGTTATTTAATTACACTGACAGAAGACACACAAATGATAGAAGCATATGTCGTCCGATAAATGGGGAAAATTTAGGGAAATGAAAATGAAATAATTATTTAAGGAGTACAATATTGGAGAATATAGAGGGCATTCACGAATTTAGGTGACGCTTATGGAATGCGTTCAACGGACAACAAAGAAAAATTATTCCGATATTTCACTCATAACATCACGTGGAGGTGTATTAATGTCTTACAAGAGTTTGCAATGGCATATAATAAAAGTCAGCATAGAATGACTGTTTCCTTCCTTTAAAGATTGGGAATGAAAATGAAAAGGCAAAACAAAGAACTGGTCGTAGAAATAAACTCCAGTATAACAAAGGAGAGTATGTGAGAATCTCGGGCATTGAGAATTTTTAAAAAGGTATGAGTCAGAATGGGATGAGGAAGTTTACATGATATATAATATTCTCTCCATTACTTTCTTTATATTAAATTGAAGATTTAACTGGTAAGAAAATTGAAGGACTTTTTCGTCAAGAGGAATTTCAAAAAATCAAGTTGTATCCACGTAAAAGGAAATATGTTATTGAGATAAGAACAAGTACTATTTAGTAAAATGGTAAGGTCATGCTCAATTAGTAAATTTATTTTCGAAAGCACTTTAGTTGATATTTATATAAAATTATATAAATAAGAGTGATGTTACTTGATGATCATTTGGAAAATTTAGTCTGAGAGCTTTTAGATTTTATCGCCTTTGCTTTCTCTATGGAAAACTACCCTAAAAAGACAATGTTTGAATAAGTTGTAGAGATGCATAAATCTTTAGTGACAGATTGATCATAGTATGAAATTGGATTATGCGAGTTACAAATCATGGGTTATATGTGGGTAGATGTGGTTTCTTCGGCAGCGGTGAAGTTCTGATAAAGACAATGAATTTAAAGATAAAGCAAAGACGCTTTGAAAGATTTATATTTAAAATTTACATATACGCATTGGATCAAAGGAGGCAAAACATATGATTTACAGGTCACCTTTCGAACTCATCTCAATGAAAAAGAAAGCGTACATATTTATTCATCGGATTGGTTTTCTAAATGAAGTAATAAAAACAGGCAGAATTATAATCCACAATTTCCCAAAGTAATTGATAGAGTAGGGATTTATAGAAAGGATTTGCCATACGACATCATTCTACATTGACTACAACATTTTTGATTACCAAACTGTAGGTGGTATTTAAATTAGTTTCGATTGTCCTCAAAGTATCCATTTACCCGTGTATACATTTAAAACTTCACACTTAATAACTACAAAGAAAATTAAGAATATTTGCATGATAAATCTAGCGACAGGTATCAAATTGTGATGATCGATAAGTCGTTCTCTGAGAGATATGGCAGTTCACACTTTGATTTTGAATATATTTATGTAACATGAATTGCTAAGTATATTAATGGGAAAGACGTTATAAGACCATTTGAGCTTGATCTCTTTCTGATGATACAGATCCATTGGTTTGAACATTGTATTATGGGTCTTCATAATCCTACTCTACTACTACAATATATATATATATATATATATATATATATATATATATATATATATATATATATATTTTTATATATATATATATATATATATATATATATATATATATAAATATATATATTTATATATATATATATATATATATATATATATATATATATATATATATATATATATATATATATATATATAGTAGGAAAAAGAAGAACCGGGAGACTACATTAATCCTTTATTGGGCGGACGTTTCTGACCTTCACTAGGACCATTTTCAACGACTGTATCCACTAATGAGAAGGGGGAGAAATATTAACGATAACTGTTAAACAGTTAGAAACGTGCATTATATAATGGCTAAAAGAGGAGGGGAAGGCAAGGTAAATAAATAAAATTGACAATTATTGAGATTAAAGTAGATTTTGTTGGTAACATATTTTATGAAGGCGATTCGAGCCTCTTGATTTTCTTATATTCTGCTAATGAATTTTGGTAACTAATCCACGGGTTAAGCCAAGACCAAAAGCGGAATATAAGACATTTCGAGACACTCGAAAAGAAAAGAAATAACAATAAGCTATCAGTAAAACGATTTTTTGACCAAATCTAGTCATCCTGCAGGATCCTTCTAAACAAGAAGTTCATCTGATGACGAGCTGTAGGAAAAACAGACGGAGAGGGAGGCGGTGAAACTTGCGACAGTGGTGGTGTGGGGGAAGCACAAATTTGGTGCACTTGATTGAAAGAACTAGAACGAAATTGTGAGTTCCGAGAACAGTTTGTCCTCAAATCTATTTCAATACCGCAGGAGAAACACGATGGGCCTCCTGGGGAAGTATAACAAAGGAGGATTTGACAAGAATGGATTGACGTCACGGGGTACTGATGAAGAAAGTTTCTGGGTTGGGGGGGAAGGGCAGTTATTTTGACAAACTTGCTTGGGTCACGGGGTGTAAATTTTCGTTTGCCACTATTACCTTTCGACGACGATTGATCAGACTTTATTCCTACCTTAGGGTAGCAATTGTGGCTCGCGTGAATACATCTGATTCTTCGATGCATTCCTTGAAGGTGGAACACCTCCGCTCCTTCACAAAAGATCTAATCTCCAAAAAAAGTGAAGCCATAATCTAGTCCTTCAGAATGAAGTTGAAAAATGCTTCATACTCGTGAAGAACTTTCGAAGAATCGAGCCAGAAGTCGAAAAGTCTGAACAGTATACCCAAACTGTCGAAAAGTTTGTTTGAGCTCTATACGGGCGTGATGAAATTTAACGCGGTAGAAGAATTCGGGCGTCATGTTATACGCGGCTAAAAATTCAGATTTTAACGTCGAATAATCGATCGTTACCTCCAGCAGAAGTGATAAGAAAATATCTCGGAGCTTAGAACATAACAACGGCAGGAGCTTAGCGATACCATCCGTTTCAATGTCCCAGTTGTTTAGCTCGAAGATCTTTTCAAAATGTATCAAATAGGACCCGAAATCTTCTCCTTCCTTGTATACGGAGAGCTTGACTAATGCAGTTTGAGAGGCGTCATTCCGCGAGTTGATGGCGGACGTTTTGATCCTTCCTCTATTCATTTCCAGTTAATTTTGTTGGATGCGTTCTCTTTCTTGTCTCTCTTTTTCTCGTTCTTCTCTGTCCCTTCTTTCGGCTCTCTTTTCTTTTTGTATATAGGAAAGAAGGTCCTTTCCAGATAAACCAAGAGATCACCTTGTAATTTAAATTGGTCGAATGAAGACATTATGGTCGCGAATTCGAACTGAGCTTCAAAAAAATTAAAACGTAACGGGATTTCGACCCGAATTTACTCGGAATACACACGGCACAATTAATCATTTCCGTCTGAGCACTCGAAAATTCACAAACCTACGCGAGAGCTTTTAACTTTTATCACAACACCGAGAACAAAAATAGACTGAGCCTTTCTTTCTTGAAATGAAAAAGCTTCTTCAGAAGTTATCCAAAATATATATATATATATATATATATATATATATATATATATATATATATATATATATATATATATATATATATATATATATGAATAAATTCAAACATTATTCTTTAAAACAAACTTTATTTACTGTCTCAAAAGATACACATGGTATGTATAAAGGTGAATACACACAATAAATGAGAAAAATAGTTTACAAGAATATTTCTGCTTACCTTCTCAATAGCCAAGCCTTTAGCCTTAAAACCATTAAAAGACCTTAAAAGGAACCTTTTAAAGAAAATCCTTGACTAGAATGCGCCCAATCAATCTCGATGCTGGAGTTTACAGTATACCATGCTATAATTGCAAATTAACATACATCGGAAAGTCAGGCCACTTTAATAAGAGGATTAGAGAACATTTAGCTGATGTCAGGTGTACGAACCTGACGCCAGTTAATATATATATATATATATATATATATATATATATATATATATATATATATATATATATATATATATATATATATATTATTTCGTAGAATAACACCAACATATACGTCACTTCTACCCAATAGGCGTGGTCGCTCATTCTCAACCAATGACCTTGATTCTACTCTAGTCACAATGTCGTGGTGCGAATGTGAGTGAGTGTGAAGAGCCATTCTCCCACCCCTTTTCCAATACCCTCTTCCTCCTTCTGTAAGAATGTCTGTGTAAATGGGAGTTTAGGATAGATTTTCGGCCTGCTACATTTGGCACCTGAATAGGGACGTGAGATCTCGAAACTTGGAGCATTGTTAGGATTGAATTACAGTCCACACCCAATTAGAGTGAGAAGTAGTTTAATTGTTTTTTCCCTTTTTTCTATCATTTTTACTAATCCGGGAAAATGGCTTCTGCTGAGCTGGGTTTGCACGAAGAATTGGTACGATTGAAGCTGGAATTGAGGAAGAAGGGGAAAGAGTGTAAAATGTTAAGGAGCATGATTAAAAGTTTGAAGAGTGATATGATGAGTATGGATTAGAAGACAGACAGGATGAGGAAAGAAATGAACGAGAGACAGAAGCAGGTCAACCAAAGAATGAAAGACCTACATGACGTGATGATGGGGTCAGGACCAGCCCCAAGACCTTCGACCCTGACCCCTGCTGCGACTGAAACGGATAAGACAAATTGGATGAGTGAAAGTGTGTGCGAGTCTAGATAGGATAAGATGATTGTGAGTGATAGGAAGGACAGAGAATGGAAGAGAGATGAACGCAAGAGAAGAAGGAAGACTGAGTCAAAGAGGAAGGATCGGAAGGTGAGAGGGAAGAGTGTGGACTCGTTGTACTCGGATAAAGGAGAGAGTGATGGTATAATTGGTATGAGTGAGAGTGAGAGCAGCTCAAGTGAGAGTGAAAGTGGGGAAAGGAATTTTGATTATAAAAGTCCCGAAAGTTGATAGGTTTAAATTGCATGGTAGTAAGAGTGTGGAATAGTTCTTCGGGGAGATTGAACGCTATTGCAAGCTAAAATACCAGAAAAATATGGGATGCTGGAAAATGTTTTAGGGGATGTTTGGATGAAAAATTATTAGAATTCTTCTGACTGATAACGAGTGTGGGGGAACCGAGGTATGATCTGGTGAAGGAGAGACTGTTTGGGCAGGTGAAACGAATAAAAGAGATTGTGAAGTATAAAAAGGTGAATGATTTTGAGGAGGCTCGCATGGATAAGAGTGAAAGTGTGAACATGTATGCAAATAGGCTTGAGAGTATGGCGAAAAAAATGTATGGTGGTGATGGTGTGAATGAATCTAAGTAATTAATGAGAAAGTTCCTTGATACGGTCCCGCGAAAGATTAGGGAATGGCTGAATGGGAAGAGAAAAGAGAGGATGAGACTAACAGGTGAACGGTTGGTTTCGGAGGATGCGTTGGAGCTTCTAGAAGATGGGTGATTTGATGAGGAGACTGATTAGGATGAGGATGGATGGTATAGTGTGAATTTTGAGGGTAAGAAGCCCAGGAGCTTTCCTCCATCCCAGCAGTTTGTCAGCTATCGGGATGCCCTGAGAACTGCACCAGCTGGGGTGATGCCGACCTTTTTAGGCCGGGAGACTGGATGTGCGAATGGAGAATAGGCAAATGGAAGGGGACATATGGCTGGTAAGCGCGTGAATGGGTATATGAGGGAGCAACCGAGGTATGTCCCAGCTAATGAGAGACCGAATGGTGTGAGAAAGATTGTGGAATGTCGTAGGTGTGGAAGGAAGGGGCATATTTTGGCGGAATGTAGGTGGACGTCTGGTGCGTGTTTGGGTATGTTAAGAAGGGGCATATGATAAAGAATTGCCAGGAAAGTGTAAAAGAGTGTTTCGAAGGTAAAGAAAGAGGCCATTTGAAGAGAGACTGTCCAAAGTTGAATTGTAGAGCGACTGCTAGGGAAAGTATGAAGCATGTTTGTGGTAAATGCGGAAAGGCTGGTCATTTTGCGAGGATGTGTCGTGATCAGAGGAATGTGTCTAGCTATTGTGCGATGGAAGGACATTCAAGTGAAAAGTGTTGAATCAGACTGAGAGCGCAAGGTGTGAATGGAAAGTCTGAAGCGGGAAACTAATAGTAAGAGGTACCTGGTGAAGTATTGTTTGGGTCCACGATTGCGAGTAAAGTGTTGGTAAATCGATCTAGTATGAAAGTAATATCTGGAAGGAAGTATGAGTGTCTGACTGTGAAGGTTGAATTGAACAGGATTGAGTGTTTGGCTTTGATAGATTCTGGGTGCAAGACGAGCTTGGTATATAAGGACGTGTATGGCAAGCTGAGTTGGTAAAGCCCTCCTCTCTGAGTGCAAGCGTAGTTTGGTAGGGATTGGTAGTAGGAGAGTGACTGTGATTGGAATGATAAGGTCAGCTGTTCGAATGCATGGTATGTTGATGAAGTAGTGTGAATTCTTTGTGGATGATAAGGTGAGTAGTGAGTATGGTGTGATTTTGAGGTATGATTTTATGAAAGTGAACCGTATGGTTGTGCATCCTGTGAGTGATCACATTAAGAGAAAGATTGGGAAAAATGGGGTGTATAAGTTGCATGTAGGGAAAGATGGTAATGTTATAAAACGTGTCTTTACTGGTATTGAGGTGACTGCTATGGAGAGTGTAAAGCTTGTGAAGGGTGAAAGGGTGTGTGTTAGAATGAGTTGGAGTAAGTATGTGAGTTTGAATGTGGGTAAGAACACTGTGGATGAAAAGGATGCGTGTTGCTTGTGTGTTTGATGGATTGATGAGAATGAATGATCCTTTTGTATGTGTGCAGGCAGACCCCAGAGTAAAAGGGCAGGTGAGGGAGTCCAATTCGAAAATGTACTGGGTCACCTCTCCAATGCTAGTGAGGTACAAAGGGCGGTCAATATGTTTTGCGAATCGGTAGGGCAAAACAGAGGAAGGGGGATGGCTGTTTGTTGGGGTGTTAGGACAAGTTATGACAAGTCAGGACCTACAGCCGCACGCACCTGCCTCGTCTATTTAAGAAGCAGTAGCTGATCGCAGATCGTCAGTCACAAATTTTTCAACAATAAAGAAGGTTGAGCACCGCGTAGTGATCAAATTTTTGACCAAGGGGAGCAAGAATGCAAAAGAGATCCATGAACGCATGGTTGCAGTGTTCATCGACACCTCCCCTCCCTATGCAACATTGCTCGCTGGAATGGGGAGTTACGGCATTGTCGTGAGTCCCTTGAAGATGACCCCCATCCAGGACGCCCGTCAAACGTGACAAACGAGGAAAATGTGGCCTGTGGGGATAGGATGATCCCCGAAAATCGACGGGTGAAGGTCTAAGAAATCGAGCGAGAACTTGGAATGTCACATGGAAGTGTTATCAACATCATCCACGACAATTTGGCCATGACCAAGGTCTCTGCCCTTAGGGTCTCTAGAAACCTCACGCCCCATTATCGACTTCAACGTCGTCAAAGTCCACAAGGCCAGAGTTGCACAAGCTACCCTGCGCGAGTGCGGATTCGAGGAGCTCAACTATTTCACCTACAGTCCAGATCTGGCCCCCAGCGACTACTTTTTATTCCGCCAGCTCAAGGTTTCACTGTGTCGACACCGGTTTAGGGGCGATAAAGATGTCCAGCTCGCCGTCCACGAGTGGATTGAACAGCAGTCGGGAGATTTCTGGTTGTCGGGAATTCGAAGCCTCAGGGACAAGTGGCGCAAGTGCATTGAAGTCGAGGGTAGTTGTATTGAAAAATAATAAAACACTTTTCCTTATATCTCGTTTCCTTATATCCGAATTTCAAAACTTATTGACCGCCCCTCGTAGGTATAGATGATAGCACGAATGTTAGGGTAAATGTTGCGAATGCAAAGACGTGTGAATTGACGTATAATGAAATGGGAAGGATGGTGGAATTAGATGAATATTTGACTCAGTATGAAATTGAGGATGTGTATCGAAAGCTGTTTGAACGAAAGGGGCTCCTCAGTAAGGGGTATCTGGATTTCGTGGTGGCAAATCTTCCGGAATTCAAGATTACCCTGAAGGAGGACACCTCAATCTATCAGCGGCCGAGACATTTTCCGCGTCCAATTGCTGATGAGATTGAGAAACAGTGTGTAGAATTAGAACTATTTGGGGTGATTGAAGAAAGTGAGAGTGCATGGACTAGTCCGATTGCGTCTGTGTGTGGTTTATCGAAATGTGAAGGAAAGGAGTGTGAAAGAGAGGTTTCCGATGTGGGTGGTATCTGAGTGTGCGTATATTATGCATGGGATGAAGTTGTTTACAAAGCTGGATCTGGTATAGGGGTATTACCTGATGCTTATTGCTGAGGAGAGCTGACCGGTGATTGCCTTTTCTTCACCAAAGAGGCATTATCAGTTTCGGAACCTCAGCTTGGGGTTGGCTAATTCTGCCGGTGCCTTCCAGCGGGCAATGAATGCGGTGTTGATTAATTTTGCGAAGAAGAATGTGATTGTGTTTATAGATGATATTTTGACCATGACGGAGAGCTTTGAGGAGCATATGAGATTGGTGAATAAGGTGTTGAGAACGTTGGAGAGTGTTGTTGTGAAGGTGAAGGTAGCAAAGTGTGAATGGTTTGCGAAAGAAGTGGAGTTCCTTTTGGCATATGGTGAGTTAGAATGGGTTGTGAAAGTCGCCGAAGTATGTTGAAAAGCTCTGAATGTTTCCGAAACCGATGACTGTGAAGCAGCTGAGGTCGTTTCTGAGTTTGATTGAATTTCAGCGAAAGCTTACACGTGATTGTTCGGGTATGAGAAAGCCTCTGACTGAGTGGATGGGCAAGAAAGATAGTACGATTGTTAGGTGGAATTATAAGATGAATGAAGCGTATGGGACACTTAAAGAGGCAGCGGTTGAAGATGTTGAATTGGCATACCCGGACTATACTGTGAATGCTAAGATGCTTGAATTGTATACGGATGCGAGTGAGTACTGTATGGGAGGTTTTCTAATGCAAGAGCAGCGTTTAAATGGAGAGAATGTCAGGCGAATAATTGGGTATGTATCCAAGGCTATAGATGCGGCAGAGCGAAAGTATTCGTTGTGGAGCGAAAGTTGACTGCGATAAGGTATTGTTTGAAAGTGCTGCGGCCGTTTTTGTATGGTGTGAAGTTTGTGATCAAAACAGATTACCAACCTCTTGTGTATTTGCAACCTATGAAATGAGCTGATAGCAGGATTGCAAGGAGTTTTGAAGATTTGAGTGATTTTGACTGTGTGATTGAATATGTGCCTCATGAACGGAATGGAGTGGCTGATTTGATGTCAAGGTATCCTGGTAAAAATAATGAAAATGTGTGCGGAGTGAGTGATCCTGAGTATTTGCCGAAAGGGATTATGAATGGAAAGGAAAGTAAGGGAAGTGAGATTCCTTGTTTGAGAGCGTAGGGAATGGTTTGCAAGATTTGAAGAGTGATGAAGTAATGGAAAAGTGCCCGATTGTGTGGATAACTTAAGGAAGGAGGTAATGAGTGAACTATGTAGGAAACCTGAGATTATTGGTATGGCGAGGGTGCGGAACTTTATGAAAGAATTGAAAGCTATGTGTATGCCAAGGGTCCCGCCGTTCCAGGAAGTGTTGATTGTAGTGAATCGTTTGTATGGAGTGACTGTTTATGTGTACTTTTGTGGTGAGAGGCAGATTGTGTACAAAGATGAGAAGTTAAAGGGTTTGAATCCTAATGTGGTGTATCTACAGTGTTTTAGTGGTGTACGTTATAATTTGGTGATTAAAAAGTGTTCGTATATGAGGGAGAAGAATGATTGTCTGGATGAAGATAAGTGTGGTGAATGGTGATGTGGGAGTTGATGACAGTATGGATGTCAGTGCTGATGTTGTTGTGGTTGTTCCTTCTGTGTATTGCGAGCATGGAGGACCTGATATGATGGAAGCGAGAGTAAAAGATAGTGAGAGGTACTTCTGTGGTTTGATTGATACTGGAGCGCAAGAGTGTCGTTAGTGAACGAGAGGATTCTGACTAAGTACAATGAGTTTAGATGTTGTGAACGTGAGCCTGTGAAATTATGGATAAGTGGATTGGGAAATAGAATGATAGAGGCATGGGAACATGTTAGTCTGAAAGTGAGTTTGAGCAGAAGTGTGAGTGTGAAGCATGACTTTGTGATTCTGAAAGATGACCAAATGCCGTGTTTTTTCTTGCTTGGTGTGGACTTTATGAGATTGAATGATTTGACTTTGAATGCTGATAAGGATTGTGTTTTGAAAGGTGAATGGGATGTGATGAGGTTGAATGAGTGTGCGAAGAATGTTGTCAATTTTTGCGGTATGATTGAATTGGTCATGGATGATGAGAATGAGATTTTAAGTGATGATGATATTCTAGAGATGCAAAAGATGTGGCCTTTTGTCAGTGAGTTGAAAAAGTGTGCAATGATGCGTGTTGATTTGAATGAATGGCTTGAGTGGTTGAGTGATTTTAAAAGGTATGCTAAGGATTTTGTTGTTTGAATGGATGTTGTATATTTTGTGGGTCATAGGAAGGATGGGGATGGTATGTATGTACCTGTGATGTTCTTGGGTGGTATGATTGGTCTGGTGAAAGTTGTGCATGATAATTATGGGCATATAGGTAAGTATAAGTTGTGGGAGTGTATGAAGTAGCGTGTGTTCCATCCGTTTCTGGGGACTGTTGTGAATGATGTTCGACTAGGTGTGAAAGGAGTCAGAAGCGAAAGGTGCAAGTTGTGAAAGTGAAGCCGCCGATGTTGAAAGTTAATGCGAAAGAAGCGTTTGAATCAGTAGTGATTGATTGTGTGCCTTTACCGCGTATTAGTGCTGGGAATGTTGGCATGGGTGTGATGGTTCATCATAAAAGTAAGTTTGTGTATACGGCGCCTGTGAGAGATAAAAGGAGTGTGACTGTTGAGCAGATGTTTTTTTCTATTTGTGTAGGGAAGCCTATGAGATGTCTAAGCGATAATGGGCCTGAGTTTGCGAGTGAAGTTTTTTAGCGAATTTTGAGAGAAAATGATGTGGAGCATGTCAGGACGACTCCGTATGAACCGTCTTTAAATGAAGTGGCTGAGCGTAAAATTAGACCCTTGTGTGAGATGCTGAGAATAATGAGTACGAATTTGACTTACTGGGGTGATTAGTTAAGTAGAGTGTTATGGGCGTATAATTCGACGGTGCATAGTGCAACTGGGGTGTCCCCGTGTCAGTTTGTTATGAATTTTTAAAGTCAAGTAAAAGATAGCTATCGTTTGACTGAAAGTGAGCAGTGTATGGCGTGGGACACATGAAAGGATTCGTTCGTTTGAAATAGGTGCAAAAGTATTGAAGGTAAAAGAGGTAAAAGTTAGGTTGAATGTGTCGAAAATGAGTGAAAAGTTTGAAGGACCGTATAATGTTGTGAGAGTCTGGGAGAATGGTGTGATGTATGTTCTGGAGAGTTTGAATCAAGGTGTGACTGAGAGAGTGTGAGATTATCAGTGTCAGTTAAGAAGGTGGAGAGAACCTCCTGACTACCTGGTGAGCCATCCGGTGTATGAACTGTGCACAGAAAGAGAGAGATAAGGTGCATGATGATGAGATGGAATGTGATAGTATAGATCTGCCTGGAAAAGAGCTTGTCTTGGTCTCAAGGAGTAGAAAGCATACAAATAAGAGTGAAATGAAGAATGTAAGTACGAATGAAAGTAAGTCTGAGCAGGGTCTTTTTGGTATGGAGGAGCTTGAGAGAAATTGAGTTTTTGCATAAGCAGGTGAGTGATTTGGCTAATGTAAGTAGACGAGTGAGTGAGCTGCCTGTGGCTGTTTTTTTGGGTTTTGGGAACAGTATGAATGATAGTGTGTTTGGACAGAATGAAACTAGTGTGGCTGATTTTTCTAGTTTTACGAATGGTAGGTAACAAAGAGTAACAAGGAAAATAAGTACCCTAGAAGACCTTACGGTCCATTCAATGAGGTTACCTTTGGACTAGCTGTCGAGCGGGCACATCCCCGCTTAATTGCTTTACGTCCTCACTAAACGGCCACTTTTCAAGACTTTGTCTAGTCTTATCTTGAACTGGTTACCAGAATTGCTCGTGGCAACCTCCATTCAAGTGTATTTCAGCTACCGCAGATATTGTACGTGAAAAATTTCCCACATACTCGTAGATCGCGGTTGTCACGCTTCAGCTCAAGTTTGAAGCCGAGATTTCTTGTTTTGCTCTCATTAAGGCCTCACATATCCCTGTAGTCAACATTGTCGAACCCTCGAAGTAATTTGAAAACTTCGATGAGCTGACCACGCAGTCTACGGGTTTCCAACGAGAACAGATCTAATTCCCTTAATCTATCTTCACAACTTTTATGTCTGATAGGGGGAATCTGTTTGGTTGCCGTGGCTTGCACGCGTTCCAATCTCGCGATGTTCTTTCGAAATGAAGGACTCCAAAATTGTAAGGCATACTCCAGGTGCGGCCGAACGAATGAGTTGTACAGACAAAGTACTATCTCCTTGCTACAGTATCCAAACTGGCGCTTTATGTAGCCTAACATCCTTTGGGCTTTCTTCTCTTCCGCGATGCACTGTTTCGAGAACTTGAGGTCGCTAGTGATAGTAACACCCAAGTCCTTCTCAGTGTCAGTAGATTCAAAAGCAGGGCTCTTAAGGATATAATGAGATGGGGGTTTTGGTGGCCGATGTGCATCACTTTGCATTTGTTCACGTTGGAAGGCATTTGCCACGTGAGCAACCACTCCCCAATCTTCCGAATATCTTCCTGTAGCTGGGCAGTATTTCCATCCGTTGCAACCTTCATACCAAGCTTGGTTTGTCGGCAAATTTAGAAATCTTGGCAACCATGTAACCGTCAAAGTCGTTGACGTAGATGATTAATAGTAGTGGTCTCAGGACAGAACCTTGAGTCACCCCGCTAGTAACGGGCACCCACTCAGAAGCCTGTCCATTCAGCACCACCCGTTGCCGTCTGCCACATAGATAGTTCTCTCTCCACTGATGAATGGGAGTAAGAAGAGTGAAGGTTCTGAACGAAAGAGTATGAAAGAGTTCTTTCGAGAGATGGGAGAACTGATAATGAAGGCTAAGAGTATGGTGGACGCCATGATCGAGAGTGACGAGTAAACTAACAGGACGACTGACGAACAACCCCGACAGATTGTTACGCGAAGCCAGGGACCATTAGACGAGTGTGAATGAGTGAAGAAGGGCGCGATTGAGTATAAAAGGTACTTTTAGTAAGGATTTAGAGTGTATTGTGAGTGACTGTGATCGAATGGCCTAAGGAAGCAGAGGTCTAGTGGAACGAATGTGAGTGTGTGTTTAGGTCCATTCTCCCACCCCTTTTCCAATACCCTTTCCCTCCCTCTTTAAGAATATGTGTGCAAATGGGAGTTTAGGGTAGGTTTTCGGCCCGCTACAACGACAATGTGTATGTTCTTAGTTTTGTGACCTAAATGTCTACATTCTTTGCTTACAGTTGTAATTTCCGAAAGTAAACTTCATCTATTTGGTTGTATCGTTCATATTTGGTATCCTAATCCGTCTTTGATAATATATTTCTATTCTCTGTCCTTCCGTACTACATGAGCGAGGCATCATTCTGTTGTTTCTCATATATATATATATATATATATATATATCTCACCTTTGTAAAATTAACATTATTCATTGAAGATGAACTGAACAAGTTGGGAAGTACTTGGAATCCGCCTTTCATTTTCCGTTGTGAATTTTTGCATTTATTGCTCTACCCACGCACTACTCTGTTAGTTTCTAATTAAGGTATCCAACAATATATATATATATATATATATATATATATATATATATATATATATATATATATATATATATATATATATATATATATATATATATATATATATATATATGAATAAATTCAAACATTATATATTCTTCAAAATAAATTTTGTTAAAAGCAACCTTGACTTTCTTATTGGTAAATTTATTTAAACTATTTATTGTTCTGTTCACCATTACATCTGCAATTAACCCAGAAATGAGTTAACCGAAATGCGTTGAAAACTAAGTTTTTATTTAAAAAGAGATGTTATGAATAGAGTAAATTAGCAAAATATTTTATTTATATCATTGATACAACTATCATCTCTAGAGTCAAGTGAAGATATATCCTGCAAGCAAAAGGTTTATATACATTTTAAATTCAGAATGGTTCCAAAATTATTAACAAAATTAGTCGCGAGAGAGGTGTGCATATGATAATATAATTTTATCAACGACTGTTTAGTAACAAACCCGCTGCCTGTAAACAAAAGTCTAAAGGGAGGGGGCAGATCATCTAAGCGTGATCAGACGGATATCCACTATACTGTAATCTGAATATTAAGAACAATAATTTAAGGGTCTCTCCTCTGTTCTCCCCGTACTCTTGTGCTCGTATTAAGTGCGAATTAGATTGTAAGTTTAACTTTAGCTGCTTTCTTTTATATGAGTGGCTTCAAAGAGGAGGAATTTGCAGCACTCTGGGACAAAGTCTAAAATTCTAGTTAAGTCCTGCATCATTTTCCAATCAAGACACATTCCTTGCCTTTCTTTTGTACAGGGTAATCCCCAACCCCAAATAAAAAACGGGTACAAAACTTCGATAGGCCTAATTTCCTAATTTTCTGCAAGGAATGAATGAATCTTTGGTGATAACTAGTTTGTTGTGTTTAAAAACATCATATAAATATATGAGAATCTTTAAACTTTTTTTCGTTATTCCTGAGCACGTGTTTGTGATGACCTCCATTTAGCTCTGTGCATTTCTTGAGGGGCAGCACAAAGTTGTCCAAGATGTCCTTACTAACCGACCGACTATTGGATCTGATCTCCTCCTTGATGGCTTCTCTGAATTCCTTAATGGTCCAGGGTCTCCCTTCGTACACTCTGTCTTTAATATAGCCAGAGAGAAAGAAATCTGGGTGGCTAAGGTCTGGACTGTGAGGTGCCCACTCAAAATCAGTCTTGAGACTGATCACAAGGCCACCAAAGTTACCTTTCCGCCAATTTCGAGACAGGTTTGAGGGGTGAGAGCTTGCTTCACCTTGCTTCAACTAGAACTTCCCAATAAATGACGGCAACAAGGTCTGCAGCTCCCTATTGAAGGTTTTGAGGACCTCAACATACCTGCTTCTTGGTGACTGTCACCATCGCGCCAGATTGTTCTAAGAAGAATGCTCTAATGATGCCTCTGGCTGAGATTGCAGTGTACGGGAGTGTATGGGCTTGGCGGTTACCTCATTTGGTCTGGAGGTCCCCCAGAAGACGTTTGTCTTCCAGTGTATATTTCTTTCAAGATGGAAGTGAGCTTCATCTGAGGTCTAAAGGAGGTCAAGGAAAGTTGGGGTCTCTTGAATTTTCTCCAGTATCTTGACTACCAGAGCCTTTCTCTCCTCCTTGTTTGAGGCTCTAGGGGCCTGTTCTGTCTGTATTCTTTATGAGGCGGCCTTTAGATACATTGCTAGGACTTTCCTGAAAGCCAAGTCCGTCCCTTGGTATATCCCGTGAGATATACCGAGGGACGGACTTGGCTTGAGCACAGAGCGTTTTAGACTCCGCTGAACTAACTCTCTCATACTCTCGACCAGCTCAGTTGTATGCTTCCTGTGGCGTCCTGAATGGCTTAGACAGGTGTCACTGGCTGCATTGAGGTTCTTCACTACCTCATAGTTCTCGAGGTGATCCACCCAGTCCTGAATCTTTTCTTTGGAGGGGGCTTTTTCACACTCGAACTGATACACGAAAGTGTTCTGTACTTTCTTGAGAGAGCCTGTCTTGTAGTAATGTTTGACGCATTATATTCTTTGCTGGAGCTCCCATTGAGATCTAGTTGTGTTCACTCAGTCGTTGCTTCTGTCATGTCTTTAAAGTAATGGTGATCAGTGAATGAATGAATGAAGGATATATCACAAAATGTGTGTGGAGGCCCATTTTTGGGTGCTCACCCTGTATGTGTTATACAGGTTCCTTTCTTTAGGTCATATCTCATTTTTCGTTCAATCAATTATACGAGTGTGGATGAAACTTGCCGACTCCTAAGTTACATGTGTACTAACATACCAGATGAATCCATTGTTTGGGTTAAGTTGGCCTATAATGAAAGAACATAAGAAACGAAGTCTGCAAAAAGCTAAACATTAGCCTATACGAGGAAGCCTATGTTTTCATCACCCAGTTCACTTCCACTTAGCACTTCCATGAATAAATCTCTCCTATCTATTCTTAACTTTTCACAGGGAGGTCATTTCTATCACATAGCCAGTAAGCGTATTACATTCATCTACCACTCGATTTGCAGGCCACTTTCTACCAATCTCTTCCCTAAACCTAAACCTGTCCAGCTTACACACATTGTTACGTGTTATACTGTTCAATAAAATTGAGTACCTTACCAATCTGTACCCTATAAAAACCTTTTACCAATTGAAGACTTCAATCAAGCCCCCTCAAACTCTCCTCCTTTCAAACCTATTTAGATTTAGTCCCTTATTGCTTTCACAATAAGGTAAGCTCTTTAATTCATGAAACATTTTAGTCATCCTTGTTTGACATACTTGAGTAAACAAATATCATTTCTATAATATAGTAACCAAAATTGTACCGCTTATTCACAATGACGCGTAACTAATCCCATGTAAAGTTTCAGTGCTCTACTACGAGGACTTATGCACTGCTTTCTTTGTCGGAGTTCTGAAATTACCAGGACACCTAATTCTCTTTCAAATTCTGACCTCCCTAAAACTCTCCCATTCAGTTTTTAATTATTTACTAGATTAAACTTACTATACTAAGTACAGTACACTTGCTTATGTTAAATTTATTTGCCATTTCTCTGCCCAATTGTAATACCTCATCATCACAGTCAGACTTTATAATCCTACATAACTTAGTAACATCTGCAAACTTCCCCAGGTCGCTACTTATACATAACTCAACATCATTAATATAAATCAATAACAACAACGGCCGAAAAATTTACCTCTCACACTCAGATACGAGTATAATCCCATTTATACTTACTCTTTCTTCTCTGTTACTAAGTCTTGACTTAATCCACCTAAAAATAATTACCGAAATCATCTGCGCTTGAAATTTATTCAAATCTTATAAGTGTGGAATCCTGTCAAAAGTATTACTAAAATTCAAATAAACACCAACGTAGTTGTCATCTACATCGGCAGCATCGTACACTTCTATAGTAAAAGATTAAATTAGTCAAACATGATTTGCCCTAGTAAGCCGCGTTGATATTCGTTAATCAACTTATGTTTAGCAAAGTGATCCCTAATTGATTGCGTTATTATATATTCAATCATTTTCTCCACAACATATGTCAAACTAACGGGTTGGTAATTGGACTTAATTGTCTTATCCCTCTTTCATAAATAGAGGTATCACAGCTTTCTTTCATGCCTAGGTACTGTGAGGGAATCCCACGTGGAATCTCTTGAGCAGACGGAACTTCCCCGCGCTGCAGAAGGCCCGGTTAGGCCTAAATTGGTAAGCCTAACTCCCCGCCATCCTTCCACAAGAGCTAGCCTCAAACCGCGTCCCCCACGATTCACCTTTACGCGGACTAGAATAGCCTCTGCAAGAAGATTTGAGGCCATTCGAGAGTAGAGCTGTTTCCAGCTAACCCACCCTCGCGGAGAGCCTCGGACATAAGTAGTGTTTGACTCCCATGAGGAGACACAGAGATGAGAAGGCTTGCCCAGACCCCAGAAGATTCCTCATGGACCTAATTGGACCTTAAGTCACGAGAACAAAAATTCAAGGCTGGTGCGAAAGTGGTAGTGCCACTTGCCACGGGAAGCAACAAAATGTTTAGCCAGTGAAAGGGACCCTACCCCGTCCTCAAGGCTAGAGGACCCGTGGATTACCTCATCCATAGTCCAGCGGGAGCGAAGGTTTTCCACGTGAATTGTATATATATATATATATATATATATATATATTATATCATCAATGTTCCTAATTATGATTTTATTTGGGGTCTACTAAATTGTTAAGTTTTTTTTGTCCCATATTTATGCCTCCATTAAATTGTATCCTTTTTGAGGGGGGTTCCACTGAAATGTCGCCAATGTTCTCCTGGGATTTTTCTTTTGTTTAAAATTGTATTAGTTAAATTCTCTATAATCGACCTGTTTAAGGCTTATGTCTGTAAATTCCCCGCTGAGCTCTAATTTACGTTTTTTTTTGTGTTTACACCTGTCGTAGCAGGTCAGAATTTCTCTAGACTTTTGATAATTCTAGTTTGACGGGTTGGAATGATCCTTTCCTACGCAGCTGCTCTGTAAAGCATCAACTTTCGGTTGGGAGATGTGTGAGGGAACCCCACTTGGAATCTCTTGAGCAGACGGAACTTCCACGCACTGCAGAAGGCCCGGTTAGGCCTTAATTGGTAAGCCTACCCCCCCCCCCCTTCCACAAGCGGTAGCCTCGAACCGCGTCCCCCACGATTCACCTTTACGCGGATTAGAATAGCCTCTGCAAGAAGATTCGAGGCCATTCGAGAGTAAAGCTGTTTCTTGCTTTTACCCCTCAGGGAGAGCCTTAGACATAAGTAGTGTTCGACTCCCATGAGGAGACACAGAGTTGAGAAGTCTCGCCAGACCCCAGAAAATTTCCTATGGTCCTAAGTCAAGTGCTAGCAACAAAGCAAAGCGACAGCTGGACTATTTTGTGTATTTGGAATTAGCCCCAGCCAGGAGGTAATTCCACTGAACGATCGCCCCCGAGTGATTTTCCCGACTTCTCTTATCAACTCCTGTCGAAGCCCAACTCATTTTGGGTAGCCGAAATACTCTCCCTTGGACCTGAAGTCACCTACCCCCCCTTGTTTTTGGAGAATCGTCATCACTCCAACTATCCGCTCAGAAGTTCCGAACGGCCTCAGCTCACGTGCAGAAGACATCCGTAAGCCAACCCCTCTCCCCCCTTCAGTAACCCAATTGACTTAATCAACCCCCATTTAAATAGTCTCCTCCTGGATTACCTTAAGTTCTAATTTCATAGCCTGATTTGTAACTACAATTCCCCCTTTCGTTTACTGATGTGATTTTGTCTGTTAATTCTCTGAGGTAATTTCACCCATTAATTCTCTCATTATTTTCGTGTAAATAAAATTATATTTTTGTACAGGCCTTTTTAAATAACCTTGAGCTTTGCCATTGTCTATAATTTACCTGAAATGGTTGAAGGCTCTCGCTACTCAGCCCGTCTAAACTCGTGGTTTTCCGTCCCTTTTGTTGGTTCGCTTTCACGTTATTGGTCCTTCCCTCATAGATATAATATGGTATTGATATAATGTAATTTCATACCATGACAGGTATAATGCTAGCCTAATATTTTCTAAATAGGCATGCTAGCGGTCACTTACATCTTACATTCCGTCCAATTCTTAGGAAAACTCTCATCAGGGCCCAGTGCTTTAGTAGATTCAATTATATGTATTTGTTTTTTGACTATCTCTTTTTAAATTAAAATAGCCTCTTATTTCACCTCCTCATTACCTCTGAAGCTCACGATCCCCTCAATTATAATTATAATAACATCTTGTGTAAATACTTGGCTTGTTTTTTATGATAAGGCTTGAGGTCCGGTAAGTTTGATAATAGATAATTAGAGATTATTTTTAATAATGTGTTGGATGTATTCAGCGGCTAATAATTTCTTTGATCACTTTTTTCTTTTGGTAGGTAGGCCATATTAATAGTTCTCTTCTAGAAGAGTTTTATGTTGTTTTACCTGTCAATATTTCAAGTTCTTTGGGATCTGTGAAGTTCATTTGATTAGTAAATCAATTGAGGACGAGTACTTGTTGCCATCCCTAGCTAAATATGTGTTTCTTTGCATGTGGTAGAGTGGGTGAAATCAAGATTAGTATATGAGATAATAATGCTATTCTTGTATGAGTTACGTATTCGCATTTTGACTTCATGCAAAGGCCTCCATTAGTGACTGTACATATTTTCCACGTGATCTTGTCATTATGGTTTGTGGATAGGGTGTCGAAAATTCGGAGTTGGTTGTTTAGGCTTCCTTAAACCGTATAATTGAGGAAATAGCATTCTCTAAAGACATTTTAGAGTTAATGTATGTCCTCTTCGAGTTATGCTTTTATGTTTTGAGAAAACAGCTCTTTCGTCGACGGCTCTCTAGTGTAAATTTCCAAAGAAACCTCATGGAGAAAAACACAGAGCAACCCTTTCCCTTGAAGATACATGTTTCCATTGAGTCGATATAGAGGGTCTATTCAGGAAGAGAAGCAATAATTTTGGTTATAGCCACACGTTCTAATACTATTTCAATTGTTTGGGAGAATGGTACATTTGTTAACGAGGAATCGCCATCCAGAGAGGCTATTATTCTTTTGCTAATTATAAATTCAATCATGTAAATAAATTCTTTTTAAGATTTGAGGCTATATTGGTGAAGCAATTAAGAGATGTGAATTTTGTATAAGACCTTACTTACCCAAGTCATACGTAGGTGTTGGTTTCTGAATTATCATGGGTCAGAGAGAATTCACTTCCTCGTGTGTCTTCACATAAGCGTATCTAGGACTGAAATCATCCAGTATTTTATTTATTTTCCATTTTCTGTTACTTTATTGAATTGTTTTAAGATCTGATTAAATTTTTGTCGGCAAATGGATTCGTCGAAATTTTCCTGAATTTATTCTGACCATTTAGTATCATGTCCTTTTTAGCAAGGTACTGACTGTTCTGTAGTTAGGATTACAACCAGGGGGGATTTGTCTGCTTCTCTGATGGTAATCACTGGGATACTCCCAAGATCTTTAGCACCTTTGATTAAGAGAGAGGTTAGGATATTAAACTTAAAGCCATTTATGTTTTTTACTCAGAACACCGCCAATTACTTTGACTGAAGCCATCCTTATACAAGGAAAAAGAGCCAAAGTTTAACATACAATTCGCACGGTATATGCCCGAGGATAAGAGCACAAAGCAGAATGACGAGAAACCATTTATTCACCTCGACATTCTGGTCACGATGGGGGATATAGCTTATCCGCCTCAAAAATTTGATATCACCAGGAAAATAATCCTCCTCGCTTTATTTACCTGTAGTTTCACGCCCATACCTGTCTAAGTACGTTACATTCTATTATAAAATGCCCACCTCGTTTTGTCATTTTGTTTGTTAATACGTTTGTAATAATTATTGGAATATAAAACCTTTTTTCTGGATATATCTTCAACTTCTCTCTGAAGATGATACTAGTTGTAACGAAACGTAGCAGTTAAATAAAATAATGTGCTAAATTACTTTAGTCCTCTGATTCCTGTGTAGAGAATAACTTAGTTTTCAATGAATATCGGTGAATTTATTCACGGGTTGAATTAAGACGTGAAGGCAAACATTTTTACAACAAAACTTGCTCTGCTGAATAAATATCTATTTTTCCTAGCAGCCAAGTATAGTTCTCATTAGCATACTCTATTCATTTAAAACTTGGCAATTTACTTTTATATTTTTCTCCTGCCACTAATTTGAATTCCAAATTTTCTTCATAAATAAAATGGTCATTAGTTTAATTGAGCTAAGAACTCTTGCAAATCCACTGAGAATTTGTTTCCAAATTTTTGTCGATATAAAAAGTATAATGCTTTCATTACCATATATATAAAAAAATCAATAATTTAGGCATACAATTTGGACAAACATTTTCTCAGTCCAGACAATTTAGTCCAGACGCAAATTGAGAAGGAAGATTCCTACAGAAGGAAATAGGCAAGAATCTAGTGTTTTAAATTATCTTTTAGGATTTGGACTTTGATGTGGTTGTTTTTATGTAGGTTTTCTCTCATCTCTCTAACCTCATATTTACCTACAAAAATAGAAGTAGAAGCTCAAGGACTTTATGTCTGAAAATTTGATAAGAAATTTATTAAGAAAATGTTATAGAAATATATAATCTTACGGTGCCAATATAAGTGAGGCGCAAGAATATTCGCGAGTTATTCGATAACTTTTTCCCACACTTTCTGCCAATTGTAGCAGTATGCATTTTCAGTTGGATTTTCGGGAGCTGCAGAATTTTGGCCTGTGTATCCATACAGAGCCAACGGAGTATTAAAAAATCGCCAATATCTTTTGTCGTGGTATAGGGGCTGAGTTGGTGTGCGTAGGTTTGCTACGTACTTCAATAAATCTGTGATTTCGTTTTCTTTTAAAGTGCTATACTACTTTACTTTATTTAATCTTTTGATTTACTTTTTTAATCATGGAGGATTTCTATAACCATGTGCAGCGTTTCAAGGATTGAGTTAAACAATTCTAACCAAAAATATATCTTTAATTGCAACATAAAAAATGAAATACTAAAACAAACTTTAACTCTATAAATAAAATAGTTTAATTGAAAACTACTACTTTAAAAATGAATATTAAGTAATGGTTGACACCAAGCTGAGTTTAATAATAAGCAATAATTGACACACAAAAATACATGAATTTCTTTACCTTTAAAAGAATAACTCATGCGAATCCGCTGCGAGATTACCTTGCCTTTGGATCTTATGAAGACGAGGAAATGATTTGCGGTTCGAGGCGTGGGTGTTGACGCAGACGCCCATCCGTTTGTCTCGCAGGGAGACTGACTTGGAGCCAGAGGTGATTTTGGTGAGAGAGGTGGATAGCGTCAGGCAAGTTTTCTTAGTCAGATGATTTAAGCAACGGGACTGTGACAGTAGGCTTTTTTCAATCTTCAGGTTAATTTTGAGATGCTTCGCACTGACGCGCGATGAACAAAAGTGACTCCTTTGACTAATGGAGGGAGGGGAGTTCACTTTGACTATTCCTCAATGGCGAGGACTATCTCTGGTTTTTGTTGAAAACCCACAAAGGGTATTTCTCTGACGAGAGATGTATGAAAGTGATTCTCAATATACGGGTCTATCTACTCTTCAGTGTGACCACCAGGAACTGACTCTTGATGAACTTCTTAAGTTCTGTTTGATTCTCTTTTTGTGTTTGCCGGGCCCTGCCGTCGGACTTTGTCGTTTCGATGTCTAACTCGATCTTTCTGTTCTTCTCCAGTTATCCGCATATATCTTTACTGACCCACTGGGGGTAGGGGAAGAGGGGGTCAAGAGCTTATGTATTAAGCTTCTCTCCTATAACGACGCTTTTCAGAGCATCTTTCACTTAGCACTAAAGGTATCTTCTGGCTTTTGTCGCAGCTCCTATAATTTCGTCGATTACGCAAAACTAGATCCCAAATTTTAAGGGAAATAGGAAATAGTGCCTGTTTAAACATTGTTATTGCACCTGCTCTCCTCCCCTTGGTATTTTTTATGCACGCTATGACAAAAATCTGCTGATTCGTACTTCTCGGAGTTGAATGTCGCGTCTGGTGGCAGCGGTTCGAGGGGGGGGGGGTAAAGCATCGGGTTACACCGCCCAGCGTCGGAACGCTGCGGTAACCGAACAGCGCCTCTGTTTTTAGGGTGGGATATCGATTTCTGATCTTTATTCCATATAAACTTTGGATGGTCATCTTCCTCGAAAACCTACCAGTGATTCATTTTCACATATATGCGGTTTGTCAGTAAGCAATTTAAGGCAATTCTTAGAAAATAATTCCTATACAAATCATATTGGTACTAATTGTTCAATTCATCTTCATTGTATTCTTGTTTAATGATCGAATGACCTAATGAAGTTCAGTTTATCTTTGAAAACTACGGCTCTTACTACTCTGTTAAAATAGGCAGAGGAAATACAATTTTATCTCGAACACTAGTGTTACGGCACACTACCCTCGTCGTAGTTGTGCCCCTATGTTACTATTTATTACAGCGCAACTACTCGTAGTTGCGTTACTGGGTTACTATAGACCTGGGTTTGTCCAGCTGCAGACACGTAGCTCATTGAATAGGACACCTTTATCCTGCCTGTGTAGGACGTACGTGCTTAGAGCTTCTCTCACTTTTATTACGGCGCAACTCCTCGTAGTTGCGTCACAAGGTTGCTATGGACCTGGGTTTGTCCAGCTGCAGACTCGTAGCTCGTTGATTAGGCCACCTTTTTCTTGCCTGTGTAGGACGTACCTGAATACAGCTTCTTTCACTGTCACTTACTTGAGGTTAACTTTCCTTTGACGCTCGTTATTCCAGGTGCCGTTGAGATTATTGAGAGAGGATATAGAGAGGCCAGCTTCTACTTGAATTTACTTGCTTAAATGAGATTCAATCTTATAATACTGGCGCAAGCTGGGGAGGTTCAATGGTACGAGGAACAGAGTTTTGATAGTACGAACGCAGGAAAGGTGAGGTGTAAGAAGACGGGATCTTTCACTAGAGAGTTTTAGTCACCATCGAAACTTAGGGGGAACTCACCCTAAAATCAGAGACTTACTTGACTAAAATCTGACTCGGGTTTAATCAGGAATTTATCTTAAGGGTTTCGAGTGAACGGGTGGCCCGTCGCGAGACTGTTGTACAGCTACCTCCCTCCTTTGGTTGGAATTGTCTTTTATACCCGATATTACATGATTTTCGGCGAAACTAAAGCAATCTTGAGAATCTGGCAGTGAAGCCGCCCGTGAGGACAAGTCATGGCTTGCATGGATTATAAGGGGGGAATGCTGAATCAATTACTTGGTGGAAATTGATGGCACATTTGCGTTGGTCCTTCGAAACTCTGTTCCCGAGAAATTATATTCATATATATACAACGTTACGGCCAGGGCAGTTTATGGGTTAGTTACAAATCCGAAACTCCCTCATATTATTTCCAAACAATTTATTCTAAGCTTAGGCAAATACAATATAAAAAAATACAACGTGCGATATATAAAGGTGAAATATCCAATATACAAAAATGAAAGCTCTTATACACACATGTGCATTCGTTCAAAAATGGAGCGAGGCCATGAGCAGCATAACATTACTCTCCCCTTTGGAAAAGGATGACTTCATTCTAATAGTTCTGCATCGTTGGGTGATGTGGGGTGGCGAGGGACATTATGATGTGTGTTAGTCCGTAGATGTTGATGATGACTAGTCCAGACTCGGTGGACGCAAAACCCTAATCTAGCTAACTAAAGCCATTATTATAACAAGCGTGGCTGAAATCGAGAAAACATTGACTGGGTGCAAGTATCCAATCACAGAAGGAACATGCTTAGAATTTAAGAACTTATAGAGTTACTGGATTTAGAGAGGTTTGATTTGACGGGTAGGGTTATCCTTAGGGACGAAGTTAGGTTCTAAACATGGAAGACTAAGGGGTTTTGGATGTGAAATTTGTCTGAAATTAACTCACATCCTTCGGCAAGCCTGAGGACTTCTTCAGCAATTATTTGGCTACTTTCTTCTCCGCATTCAAACTTAGCAAGGGTGGTCTGGGGTAGTGAGACAAATAAGTCAACGCGGGTTTTGAACAGAATGGGCCGGTCAGAATGAATCTGGTTAGAGGAACAATTTGGTTTGAATTTTGATAATAAAAGTGCTCGTTGACACGACGACGCATGTGCTGGGATTATGGGTTGACTTGGGGGGCAGACTTAGGTTGGGTTGAGAGGAGCTAAAGTTTTGCATTGCAAAATTTCAGATGTGGTTGAAGAGAATTGGGATTTTAAATCATGAGAAAGGAGAAATAAGGGCGTGAGGTAATGAAGACTATTCGACCACTGTGACTATTATTACCATAATGAGTCGAGAACTGGTTAAAGAGGTATAGATCCTAAGCTGATTTGTCGAAAAATGGGATTATTAATTGAATAACATAGATAGGAATTGGGGTAGGTTAGACGAATTCAAAGGAAAGATAGGGTTGAGCATTAGACGGGCTTCAGACGTTTTGATTAGATTACCTAAAGTGGTTTTGTAAAAAAGGTCAGAGGGGGTGATGTGCTCTCGGGATATGCGTATAGTATACAACACCCGTTGTCTTAGAAATTTGACATTGTTAACAAAATGTTGAATCAGTTTTGTCTGTGTGTTAATATTACTTAATGATTCAGTGTTTTGCAAATTTCAACCGTGAACTTCTAAGTGTGTATCGATTTTTTCTACTTCCTTAGTGACATTTTTAAAAGAGATTATGTTGATGTAATGTGAGAAAAGCTTATTTCAGCGCGGCAGGATGCTTTCGTCGGTTAGCTGCAAAAGATTCAATTTTAATTCCACGCAATCCAATTGTTTCTGGGTGGCTACTCCAAATAACCCATTTAAAAGTTGACCTCCGATGTTGATGAGGCCACGCTTCTTGCGAGGTGTTCTGACCCATGATGAAATTATGAGGGAGCTGAGGGTGTGGATGGTGTAATCTATGTGATTTTGGGTGGTGCGAACATGTGTTGTGTGTAGGTCCTTGGGTATGAATGGGTTTTCTGCTTTGTAATGTGACACTGTAACTTGGATTTGGTTATCGAAGCGTATCAGGATTCGCCGTAATTCCCTAAAGCTATTATAAATTTCGACAGGGGGCGATAGATTTAGTTCTATTTCAGCATAACCTCTAAAAATATTTCCCTTCGCCTATATGGTTAATTACAGTCCCTATTCATAATTGAAGTTCGTCGTGGTTTAAAGTTCCCACAACTATTGTAATACAAATTAGCATAAAAGCTTTTATGCCCATGGTTATTGCTTGGGTTAGTATGGCGGTGTCGCTCGCGCTCGAGATCGAAGTCTCGTGGTAATCTTTGCCGAGGTGGCAGTGGAGGTAGGCGATCTTCGCTAGGTGCCTCTGGCGCGGGGGGCCGAAGAATTTGCCAGTGTGGTCGATAGGATGAATCCCTACTTGGATCGTCCACTGGAGAAGGCGGATACGGTGGGGAGTAAGGGGGTGCAAGTGCTGTGGGAGAAGAAGAAGGAGGGGTAGAAGCTATAAGGGAATTGGGTAGAGGAATGTTGTGCCAGTCTGGGGTTCCTGGGGGAGTTAATGACTGAGCTCTGGACGTCACTGGGACTTCTGGGTCTCGGTCAGGTGAAAAGGTCGGGAAAATGATATGTAACTCTTGCGGATCAGGGTCTTTTGGTGTTATCGCGACCTCAGGTTCGACGGTCAGTTTTCGAGGGTAACGAATGGGTAGTGTTTAAATCAGTGGGCGAAATAGAGCGTTTGGGGATCAGTTTAATATTATCTGCGTCTGCTATTTTGACTTTATGGGTTCTTAAGTCGAGGATTTCATATCGGTTTTTCCCTAAATCCTTCATTATGCGCTAAGGCACGTCCCACTTAGGATGCAACTTCTTAGAAGCTCCGGGGGGATTTACGGATTTAAGGTAACACCGGGTTCCTGCGGTTATTTAGCGTTGTTTCGGGAACCTAGAATGTTGGGAAGCTTCGACCTCCTTATCGCGTTGATACAAATACTTGCGGCTGGCTTTGAAAATGTCGAAAGAGTGCTGCACCAGTTCGGCATGAAGTTGAAGGGATAGTTCAGTAGGGTGAGAAATGGAGGGTAAGTCAAAAGGCATCATTTTCTCGTAGTGATAAAGGACAAAGTGCGGGGTGTCGCCGATGGACGCGTTATATCAATTGTTAATCACAGTTTGGACCAAACTAGGTTTGGTATCGCAGTCTCTGGAAGAGCTACTGAGCATGTGACGCAGAGCTTCCAGGATCTTTTTATTTTGCCGCTCGACCAGGCCGTTTGCCGGCAAGTGGTACAAAACTATTTGTACTTTGTCAACGCGGCACAAACGACACAATTCCTGGAAAAGGTCTGATGTAAAATTCGGCGCATTATCAGAGATCAAGATAGAAGAGGTGGTGTGATTGGTGATAACAATCTCGGAAGTGTGGTTAGGAATCGGGACAATCTCATTGTATCTATAAAAATAATCCGTAAATACCGAGATATACCTGTTTCCCGCGATGGTTTTGGGAAGGTGCCTAGAATATCCATGCCTATCCTTTACCAAGGTTGGGAACACACCGGATAACTATGCATATGGGCGGTATGGGGTGTGCTTCCTTTGTGAGCGGCACACGATGAGCATTCTTGAATATATTCTTCAATATGTTTTCTCACGGAAGGGAAATGGAAGCGCTCTTGCACCATTTTCTTCATTCTTTCCGGTCCTATGTGACCAGCCAACGGGGAATCATGACAGAGGCTAATTGCAGGCCGTATGAGAACGTCAGAAAGTTCGATGGCACTATGGTCATGCTTGATCCTGCGCTTAAGGATCCCTTCTTCCAGGTAATGTTCCGGGTTCTTTGTCTTCTCAGCCGGGTTCCTGAGACCTTCCTGGACGATTTTAATTCAGGGGTCGTGCTGTTGAGCTTTCCGAAGAGTGGTTTCATCGATCAGAGTGGAGATCCTTTTGATGGAGGGTAACGACAATCTTGATAGCCTTTCGGGAAGGATATGTATCTTCCGGGTTCTTACACAATCTTAATGTTAAAATCTTGGGTGAGCAAAGCCCAACCACTGATCCTACCTGTCAAAAGCTTATCTCGGAAGAGATAAGTTAGAGGCTGATGATCGGTTCTGACGGTGATTTCGTATCCGTAGATAATATTTCGAAATTTCTTTAGCGCCCAGACTATTGCTCATGCTTCCCGATCCCTCACTGAATAATTCTGTTTAGGGTTTGTCAGGAGGCCGCTTGCGTAAGAAATAGGGAGCTCAACACCATTATGATTTTGAGCCCATTCATTTATGATGTGCTGTTCCCTGAATTAAAATGTACTTAGCTTCTATCCTTCCTTCATTTACAGATTTGCCTACACGCCATAAATCCATATTATTCTGTCTTCCTCTATTTTTTGTTTTTATGTTCTTTAAATGTCATCGCTCGTTACCACGTATTTCTTATCTTCTCCAAAGATATTACAATTAAATTAGGGTATTCTCTTCTCTATTTTTTTAAATCTCATCTATATTTTATTCTCCATCTTACCTCCTCTACACTGATCATGTCAAACTTACTTACACTCCACATCCTTCTTAACATTCGCATAACTGCTACATTTCTTCTGGGTCTCTCTCGTCCCTAACGTTCTACAGACTACAACGGCGCTCACATCTATTCTATAGACACTGCTTTTTACTACTGCATTACTCTTTCATGACGCATTACTCAGAACACCCTTTTCAAATTCCTGCAACCGACTTCATCCTTACTTACTTCCTTTTCCAGATTCAATGTCTCATCCTTTCATAATTTCCACCCCATTTCAACTAATGAAATTTAATACTCAAATTAACCAGCGGAGAATTGATATGAATTAATAACGTTAATTTGGTAGTCATTTATTTTAATTCTAATCTCATTTATCACAGGATCCCTGGATGGCGATGATTTCGTACTTTAAAAGGTAGGTTAAGAGAGATCACGGAATCTGGGGGACCTAGGTAGGCGTTATACCTCCAAGCAACTTCACTTACAATGACTTTACTGCTTTCACCTCTTTTAAAAATTTTCTGTACATATACCCTCGTATTTATGCTATTTTTGGATTAGAATGAAGATATAAATTAATTAACGGAGAATCAATGGTTTAAAAATAAAGAAATATAGCGAAAAAAAGCAGAATAAAAAAGAAAATCCTGCAATCTAATCTCGGCTGCCAAAGGACAAATTCCATTAACTAATTTTTTTTGTCAATAAAGAAGGGAGGGGGGGCAAATTTTTAGGTAAAGGTCTTCCATTCAAAAAAGCTAATCCGTTTTAAAGGGTAGAAAAAAGTGTTAAATAGGGGTGCAGAAGTCTGGGAGGAGAACACAGGTGCATTTACGTCAAACGCAGGAGAGGTGAGGCAGAGAGGAAGGAGAGACAAGATTCAGAATACCCTGGCCAGAAATAGTTGCAAGATATCTGAGTTAGAGGAGGAAGACAGAAATGAAAGGAGGCGGTGTTAGAGGAAGGAAACAGGGTGTAATCAAAGATCAAGTCAGAGAGTGTGAGTATGGAATGACTAGGGTGAAAGGCGTGAGAGAAGCAAATAACATTGAATTCATACATGATAAAAAACAATAGACAAATCGAATAAAATCTGAAGGGAATTTATGCTGGGGAAAATGCAAAGCTTGTAAGGCAACGTATAACCGAAAATATCTGTGACTCTTCTAGTTTCATTGTAAAAATCATGCTAATAAATATTCTGTTGGGGCTGTCTTCACTATTGATGCATGCCGTCTAAAGCCTATCTCAGTAGGACGCAAGTTCAACGAGAGATCCCAACCAGGGGATGATGTATGGAAACCACCAAGGCATTTTATATCCTAATAGGGACTCCCATCCTAACACTATCAGCGCCCTCAGATGCACGTAATGAACGTGTAAAAACGCGAAGGAGCTGAACTGAGTCGGAAAAGAGTGGAATATGGAGGCTGGGTGATGATTACTATTATGCAATTATAAAATTCTCAACGCCTACACCTTATAGGGCTCCCCAAAAGACAATATACTATTAATAGAATCCAATATTTTATCATAAAAATCGCCAATTAAATGTAAATTAGTGATTTGAGGTATTGAAATATTATATCGAGTTAATATAAAATATAATTAATAAAGTGAAGTGCTCAAAATGTTTTCCAGCAGGCACTAATACACTGCTGTTTGTGTCAGCTAAGCCTGGCTTTGTTTTCTTAAGGACTCGGGATGGCTTCCTTAGCCTATGGACCGAAAGTAGTTTAATCAGCTTTGACATGATTAATCCTATCCTTTGAATCTTCCTTTCCTCTCTTCTGTCCCTCAATATCACCACTCTCCCACAATGGAATATCAGGTGTAGCATGTGTAATTATGCTACAGCTATCATCTACTAGCTCGCTTGCAGTCCATAACCTATCCCCCGCAAATGGATCTGCAGCTATATTTTCTCCATATTTTCACTTCCTCCATCGTCGAAAATTTCTTAATTGAACTCTCTTTACGAGCTGTTTCGAGATGTTCTTGTTGGGTGTAGATTCTTAGTTTTAACCATCAACCACACTATTTTTTTGTTATTATCAATTTTCTCTATGCCCAGGACAACAAACCCTGAATAGCTACATTAATTGTCGACGAACCCGAGAGTTTCAAACTCTTTCCTCTTTTGGTTAAAACTTTAATATGTATGGGAATACAATGTATACAACATACAGCAATGCATAATAAAAAAAATGCACATTTAATGCCGACTTACAACAATTGTTAAAGAAGCAATCTAGAAATAATACAACAAAGGAGAGATTTATAAAGCTTCACTTTCTTCCACATTCAGGATATTTGGGGGAACAATAACCAATTAATTGCAATTGATTCACTATAAAATGACTAAGAATCAAAGCAAGTAGGTGTGTAGGTAGATGATAAAATAAAAGCGATTATCCAGTACAGTCTAAGGTGGCTAAAGTCCTGATTAGAATATCTTTCTATAGATATTTTTGAAAAAGATGTTATTAAGATAGCGTGGCGAGGGAAGTGGAAGATGTCTGGAGGAGGAATAGTCCTTGGAAAAAAGTTTAGGCACGTAGAACTGGGAATGCAGCCGATCGCTCCTGAGATTCCATTCTATGAAAGAAAGAAGTATCAAAACTAAAATATATCTCAATAGCAAGTGGCATAGCTCCTCTCTACAAACACTTCCATCGTGGGCGAAAAATACAATGCAATATATACATATATATATATATATATATATATATATATATATATATATATATATATATATAATATATATATATATATAAATATATATATATATATATATATATATATATATATATATATATATATATATATATATATATATATATATATAATTGGAAAAGCAGGACAACCCTTCTTTGAGCGACCGAATGTTATCGGCCCGTCCACCACCAAGCTTAAACGCCTGATCTCAGTATGTGTGAAGAAGTGATATATATATATATATATATATATATACATTTTTAAAAGGATGTTTGATAAAAAATGCCTGCCTCTTATCCTTGATCGAAAGTTGCATGTATTAGAAAATTTCTCCTCAGGCTCTATAATAGCCCATCCCTTTCTTATAATTTTCCCTTCAAAATTTGGTTCGTCATGTTGCCAGACAGTAGCCTTTTAATGGCCGGCTACGCAAACCTTTAATTGCTAATTTCAGGATATTTTATTATCCAGTCAATTTTAAACTTATATTCATCAATAACACAAATATTTGGAATTTTTTAGTGTAAAATATAGCAGTATTCCCACGCAGATGACCTATATTGTGTAGAGATTTACTTATCCCAGCTTTGAGAAAGGAACCACTATAGGAAGCATATTACGTTTACTTCAGTTGTTATTTATTCGAACATGGATATTAGTTATAGAACCGGTAAAACATTAAGAAATAAAGAATATTCTTCAATTAAAAAACAGGTCATTGATGTGCAAATAGACGTGTCCTTAAACGATTTATCTGTCTTATTATTTCCCATTTCTCTAGCCACTTTTCATATAAAGGAATATTTCTGTATTAAATACAACTCGAGTGTAAATAATGACATAGCTTCCTTTCCAAGGTTTATTACCTAACAACCAACTAATCAATATTTAATCTCGTTTCCACTTGCCATTGGGATCAATCCATGTAAGTTAGTTTTCAAGTTTCTTATTAAGTTTTACTCTATTGTATATGTATTCAATTCTTGCTTTTTTTCTCCATTTCAATTGTTAAATATCGTTTATTTAGGTGTTTGGTTGATATAATTTATTTTCAAATATTTTCTGTTATACTTTACCTCACTTATCTTTGTTTTTTTTCATACATAACTTTCATTTTAGTATTTACTGTCGTTTATTTATTCAGATTTTGGGAGAGACACTATTTCAATTGTGCTGTTTACTTTTGTATAGGTTTTTAGTATTATTTTAATTAATGTACTGATTTAATACTTATTTATAGCTCATTAAGATGTGTTTGGTAATGACTCGAAACTTTAAAATTAAAGGGCCCGGCTTCTTCTTTTTGTCTTTCTTAATAAATATTAAACTCACGCTTTGTAGAAGCCATCAAGGTATATATATATATATATATATATATATATATATATATATATATATATATATATATAGGTTGAAGATATATCCTAAAATGAGACGTGTAAAGTTTCTCATTTAATTTAATACATCGTTTCGCGTACCTTACCCATCTTCTGGTCTATAAAATAGATTTAGAACAAGTTTAAAACTACGAAAATTATAATGCACACGAGGATTAGAAATATATTATTTAGTTCATTGACATTTTGACAAATCGTTTGAAAACTATTGAACCTTCAGCTATGGATCAATTATGGGTACTTTAAATATGGCTAAATATAACACTAGTTGATGCAATTACTGGTTGACACTGATATTAGTCACTTAATGAAGCAGAAATAGTAATAAATTATTTAATTAATTGAAAATGTCACAAATCTTTTGAAAACTGTTGACACTAAATATAAATGCTTTAAATATGGATAAATATAAAATACTAATTGGGGCAATTGATTGGTACACAAAAATATTAGTCACCTTTAGGGGACGGCAAAAACGGAGAGACTGAGGAAAGATTATATAAGGAACCGATTAAAAATTTGTAGGTTGCGAACAATTTTGAGTGGTTTATGAAATGAGAAGGGAAAAAGCAGTTGAATCAGATTTAAACTTGAATTTAGTTGTTTTAAAAATAATGATTCGAGAATTCGGAGGGAAGTGGAGTCCTTTGCATGTCCTATAATTTGGAAGTTTTTGTGGGAAAACTTTGTCTTACATTTAATTGAATGATGTCGAATGAGAGAAGTTTTTCTTTTTGTCAAGGTGGAGCCAGTGTGAGAGCTAATACCAAGATGAGAACAGACCCTAGCCTCAAGTGAGCAAACAGTGCTTCCAATCTAGATCCCCTGGTGGCACCTAAAGCAAATTAATTTATAGACAAATGAACAGCTTATTTCAGATGGGATTCTGTCTTTAGTTTTGAAAAAAATTGTCCAATATGAAAGTTGTTAAGGAAAACTATTTGGAAGTTGGTATGTACGTAAAATCTTTTCAAAAGCTTATTAAGTTTTCGGCGTAAGGGTAGGTTGAGTGGCCCAATATCAGGTAGAAGACAATAGCGGACATCCTTGGGGACAGAGGAAATTGGTTGTGGAGGATGATATATTTTATCAAAAAATTGACGGATACATTTTTTACAAGTGAGGGCTGGAAACCATTCTTTTGAAAATAATCTATAAGAAAACTGAATTCTGAACGAACAAGAAAATAATCAGATGAAAGCTGAAAGTCACGGTGAAGGAGGGTTTTAATGTTGTTGATCTTATATGAAATATTTCAAAAAATGTAAAAGTTCATGCCGAGACCAGAAAAGGAGGATTTACGGTGGACGGAAGTGGTGAAGTTGGGCGAGGAGCGGGATGTGAGAAAAGCCCTAAATGGTAAATTTCCATCTTTTTCTCTATCAATTGTGAATTTTATATTGGAATGGCTATGATTCAAATAATCCAAGAATGAAAAAGACTATTGTTCTATTTTAAATATTAGAACCATATCGTTAACAAAACGACGGTAAAATATCGGTTTCAAAGCAAGAGGGCATTCTCGCAAAGCAACTTCTTCAAAGTTGGACATAAAAATGTCAGCAAGAAGAGGGCCCATGGGGAAACCCATTCCAACGCCATCAGCTTGTTGATAGATGAGGGTGTTAAACAGAAAACAGTTGTCTCTGATGGTTAGTTTAAGAAGAGACCGTAAAAGCGACGGTGTAAATTTATGAAAGGTCAAATCCGGTTCTGGAAAGGCCTTCTGGATCATTAGGTCTATGGTTTCATTTGCGGGGATATTTGTAAAAAGGGAGACGACATCAAAGTTACACATAAAGTAAGGACCAGGAGGTTTGAACTTCCTAAATTCTTTAGACAGAGAATAAGTATTGTTAACTTTGTATTAATTAATGGTAAAAGGGTTAAGTAGAGGAACTAGATATTTAGCCAACTTGTAGGTTGCCATTAGGTATGCCGCTAGTATGGGGCGGAGGAGAACTGTCGTACAATGACCCTTGGTTTTGATCACTATACTTTTTGACACCCTTTTAGTATCGGTATGCTTTAAGGGGCGTGAGTTACTTCTATGATAAAGTAGGCTTTGTTCTAAGAGTGCTATTTTAGTGGTTTAGTTCTCAAGGAAGAGCTATTTTTAAACACATAAGGATAAGAGGAAACACCAGAATCTACCAAAATAAACATGTATTTTAAATTAAATATTACAAACCAACAGTAAACACATTTCTATCTTTGGCCTCAAAGATCTTTCAATGACAAAACATAAACAAATAGGCTTCCAGTAAACATACCAATTGCCAATTAGTATTTTTATCACGACCCTATTTGATTAGCATAAAACATTAAATTAACGTACTCTCATCTACAAACACATATGACCTAGATTCAAGAATAATGGTTTCTACTCTCCTTTAAGACGTGGGACGTACTAAACTTCTACTATCGCAATAGAGATATAAATGTTATTGTTAACTTACAGGTAGGTATTAGGGATTGCCGGATGTCGCTGGAGGACTTATCTCTCGCTTTGGAGTGTTGTGGCCGCTAGTGGAATTTTCGTCGCCTGTGACGGGGGCTGATTCTTCAACGTAATTAAAGAACGGGAGCTCGTTGGGGCAGGGTTCTTCTCCTCTCACTCTTACGGTGCTTGAGATGTGATAATCACTCGTGTGTGAGCGGCTTTGCTTTTCTTCAGTCGGACTTCTTTGCAGACTGAAAAGGCTTCTTCGGTATGGCACCGATTTAAAACTTAACTATTTAGGTTAATACGGCCCTGAAAGGGGGGATCGATTTTCTCAATCTGATCCTATCGTTTCTCACGGAAATAGTCTAGTATGGCTGAAGGATCGATCTTCACGAACTAACCCTTCTTCTGGCGTATCGACTTCTAATCTTCTTGTCTGGCTGAAAGATCGATCTTTACGAACTAATCTTTCTTCTGGCGAATCGACTACTAATAATCTTCTTGTCTGGCCGATGGATCGATCTTCACGAACTAATCCTCCTCTGGCGTATCGACTTCTGATAATCCTCTTCTCTTTCTTTGCGGGGCTTATTTATAGGCAGATTGCCGCCCCATCTAAAGGGGGAAGTGACCAGGCCACAGCGGCAAAGGGGGGGGGAGCGAATGGTGAGTTAGCATCTGGGGAGAGCGAGAATTCCTGAGGTGGCACTGGGGTGCCCAAGTCAGCTCGCAACCGCACCGCTACTTGGCGTGCCTTCTGACTCGCACCGCTTTTTTTTTCCATAACCACGGGTTTATGAGTCTCGTAGGTAATTCGATCGTTAGAGCGTCGTTTAAGGACCTTAGGTGGTCGCCTTCAAACAGATGTTAGCTCCAACTGCCCACAGCGGCGGGGAGATCACACATGTTAAGCATTTTCGCCGGCTACCTTTCCCACTCTTCTCCTCATGAGGGGGGGGGGGCTTTAATGTACCTATACTCCTCCAGGATGCTTAATGTAGCCATTTCTCCACAAGAACATTAGGCTTGTGGATTTGGGGAAGGGCATAAATAAGTCCAGGATTGGAGCTAGAGGAGTTTAGTTGTTTATTAATTCCTCCATCAATGATATTAAGAGTTTAAGGTTTAGAGAGCAAACGATTAACTTTATCATGCAGAATCTTTTGTATTATTTAGACATAATAAATATAATCCCGAAGGTATGACATCTATCTTTAAAACACCCTGTATATATATATATATATATATATATATATATATATATATATTATCAAACCGAAGGAAAGAAAAGATAAACAAAATAATTTTTTATTCTGAAAATTTTTTTTCCTAATTGTGAAAAAAAATCAGTGCAGAGGTGGGGATCAAACCATATATACTGAGGCAGCGACCAACCGCTTTGATTTCAATTAAAGCCACCCTCTAAACCTCTGCACTATTTTTTTCGCAATTAGGAAAATTTATTTTAACGAAGAAAAAAATTTCTGTTTATGTTCTCTTTCCTTCGGTTTTATTTATTTATTTCCATCCTTCTCTCGCGTTCACGAGAGAGATTATATATATATATATATATATATATATATATATATATATATATATATATATATATATATATATATATTTAAAACTCACTAAGTAGCGCGTGAGTAGAGTAATAAATGAAAAACATCCCATAGGCATTGGGGATTGGTCTATGTTCCTATCGGCCACCCCCCATCTACTTTGCCAGGCAGCTAGGAGGTCTGCCCTAATACGTGAGATGTAATCGGCGTGGGAAATCCTGAAACACTGGCCTGGTCGCGCATTCCTTGCAAACTCTTTAGCGTCGTCATCTGCGCGCTCATTCACTGTAATTTCCACATGTCCAGGAACCGAGGAGAAGATAATCTCCACGCCCGCGGGAAACGTGGCAACCGTGGCTTCACGATTACCGCGAACCATAGTGTGTGGAGAGCTTTCAGTGCATCATATAGGTTGATAAAGATCGCAATCCTGTCTTCGAACTTGGTACCCCGGAATCAAATCTCCGAGAGGGTACCAAGCCTTTACCTGCTGCGTCTTGAATCAGAGTGGGACCCACTTCCAACGGCAAACAAAATCGCTTGCGGCTTCCAATCGCAGAAATGATAAAATTAGTATTCAACAAGGAGTCAGGCGCTGCTCACGCGGTATCCAAGCGGTAATCACGAAGATTTATTGTAACCAGCCTAAAGACACGCGCTCTTTCATACGCGACTTCCTGTTACTCTAAGGGCTCGCAGGAAAGAAATCATTTGTTAAGACCTACGGCAGTCAAGGACATAATGACCCATTCTGGAATACACGTTTTGCTCTGTGCCCTGCAAGGATATTCCCTCGAACTACCGCTTGAGTCCCCCTTCCAAAACTTGAAAAATCGTAAACCTATCACCGTTTTCTCGATCACCGTCGAAGAGGCGTGACGCTTTCTAACTACGAATTCCTTTGCTGAACGATTAGTTTTCCCACAGTGTATAAAGTATTGTCAAATTCTGTTATTTGATTGTAAATATAAAGATTATTTTGGTTTCTGATGTTTAAATCCTAGAACCATCCCCCACCCTGCGTCTAGGGTGGCAAGCGAAGATAAGTGAAATATATTATCACTAACTCTATAATTCAAGTAGGGGATTTTTTTGAGTATTTGAATAATAATTTCTTCTAAGTTTAGTAAGGACTTATGTTTTTTATCAAAGTTATTTCTAATAATTCTTTTATAATAAATATAAGTATCAAAATTTTTGAGAAGTTTTTAAAACCCAAAGAATTGCAAATGGTGAATTGCAGAAAATTTATTTTTATATATCTTTTATAACTCAGTTTTTTAAGGGTCGTTGAAGGTTTAATTTAAAGGCTTTTAAGATTGTGGTTCTGGATATCTGAAATTAATTACTTTGTGATTATTGCGACTGTGCATCAATATTTTCCCCAAACGGAATATTATATCTGTTCTTTTGGCCCCATATACTCTGCCATTTGAAAGATTCATAGAAAGTAAATTTGTTCGCATTGTTTAACGTAGCTATGGGTAAGCATCAAGGCTTCTTCGCTTCAATCAAAGAATTCGCATCGTGCGAATTAAGCGAGATCGGTTTACGTGTTTTTTTTGTTGTGTTTACTACTGGGTCACGTAAAACCCATTGTCACTTCCGTCAGTGCACATAAGTGCGTGAATTAAAGGAAACATGGTTAATTCGGGGTCGAAAACCCGCTGCATCCTTTTGTCGTGTGTGCGTCAATTCTTTTTATTAAGTGCGAAGAGGTGACATATTATGTCTTCCTTCGAAATTTTTAAGGCACAAGGAGAATCCCTGGGTATAACTGGGAAGGACCTAATGTCCTATATCCAGGAAGAAGAGAGTGTAGCAATGGCGGAAAGAGGAGAAAGAGAAGAGAAATAAAGAGAAAGAGAAGAGAAGGAACGAGAGGAAAAAAAGAGAAAGAAAGAGAAAGAGAAAGAAAGACAAGACATAAGAGAAAGAGAATATAAGGAACGAGAGAAAAGAAGAGAAAAGGAAGAATGGGAAGAAAGGGAGAGAATTCATTTGCACGAATTAGAGATGAGAAGGTCGAGAAACAAAACCCAATTGGTCCATTCGGGGACCGGAATCCAGCAAATGGCCTCTCTCAAAATGCCTGTTTTCAGAGAAGAGGAAAACTTTGCTTTATATTTAACCCACAACGAGAAGATCTTTGAAGTAAATCACTTTGACATAAAATCAGACGCTGTTGCTTAATTGTTGCCCCTATTGAACACCCACCTGAGGAATATTTTTATTTCCCAACCCTCAGAGGCAACAATTGATTATTCATCGTTGAATGCCGAGCTACTTGCTACCTATAATATGAGCCCAGATATTTGCCGTGTGAAGTTTAGACAGGGCAGAATTCAGCCTAATAAATCCTTCAGACTGGTTAGGTAGACATTACAACGGCACCTTAATTTTTTGGTTGACGAATCAACAGTGCCCGATGATTACGATGCTATGAACGATTTTATTGTTAAGGACCAACTTTTGGCAACACTTTCACCAGAAATCAGATCTTTCGTCAAAGACAGAAGATGTATTAGTTTTAAAAAGTGAATAGAAGATGGAGACGTCTATGCAGCAAGCTACAATTGCTATCTCAAAGAACGGAATAAAGTGGAAACATCTGTTTTTCAAAAATTGAAGGTAAATAAGCATAAATTCGTTCCTCATAACAAGAAAGTTTTGTCAAGATGACAAGCCATTCCAAGCAGAAGCCTGTTCAAACACCCGTCAAACGATAAGTCCAGCCTTTCCGTTCTAATACCCTTTCGTCAGCGTTCCCTAGGAGGAATAGTTTATGTTAATCCTGCGGAATCGAGGGTCATGTGAAAACACCGAGTTTCGAGCATTATGTGTTACCCGCTCTCATGTGCGACTTATTTTACAAACCGCACATGACAGCCTTTTCTCGGGGCACTTCAGTCACACAAAGGCTGCACAATGAAATGTAAAGTACTTTTATTGGCCCAGGACTCGGAGGAAATTCATCACTATTGTTGATCTTGTGACATATGCCAGAAAACTGCAATTAAGGGTCGAGTTAAGCTAGCCCTTTTGAAGAAGAAGGCCCTAGAACAACTAGTTGGCTTCAGTTGTCACTTACCAGCTTGAAACAACTTAAGGGTAGAATCGCGTCGGCCCCGATATTACCGTTGCCTAAATCCAGCTGAACCATTTGGCATCCAGACGGACGCAAACAAGGACAGCATCGGTTTCATTTTAGTTCAATACGGAATCAATGACGAGAGTTTTTCTATCGCTGATTTCCTATCGCAGTGATTGAGCGAGAGGCTCTCGCTATCTTCTAGGAAATTAAAAAATATGACATGTATTTGATAGAAAAAGAATTCGTAATCGAAACCGATCAAAAACCGTTGTTATATATCCTAAATATTAAAAACAACAATGCTAGATTAATGCGCTGGAGTCTGTTCCTCCAGGAATTCCAGTTTAGGATACGGTATGTAAAAGGCTCTGAGAATGCTATGGCTGATAGCTAAAGCCGAAATCCGGTAGAGTTCCTGTCAAATGAATCTTAAGCCTACTATTGTTTTATAATTTTGTATATATATGTCCACATAAATTTAGGTCATAAAATGTACCATTTTTGTATGTAAATAAAGTTTACAATTATTTATGGAACAGAGGCAGATGTGCCCTCCCCTTAAAATTCAGTGTTTATAATCATACTTGTTGTATATTAATTGTCCTCTGGATAATGATCGATCTATGGACAATTTTTTAGTCTTTTGGTATTTATTTTGTATGAATTTATTTTGTACTCATTTTATGGAGGGGTTATTTTGTATAAGACATTCCTTTGCTAGTTCCTTTTTTTTTGTAATTCGAAATGATCTATTTTTGTATTCCTTTTGATATATTCTTTTATTTCGTGGTGCGAAGGTATTGCCTCTTTTTCTAATTTTTGAGATATCCCATCATAAGAGGGAAGGAGAGGGAAGGATTTGTCAGATATATATATATATATATATATATATATATATATATATATATATATATATATATATATATATATATTCACGCAGCTTAAGAAGCCTAAAAGGGTTATATCACGGACGAAAGAATCTTCAACCGACATCTTTCGGTAAATTTCCGGAAAGATAACGAAGCGAGACGAGTCTAGCTGGAGCTCCGAACCCAAATCAGCGAGAGGGAGCTAAGCCTTTATTCGCCGCGTCTTTAATCGGAGTGGAACTCACTTACGACGGCATACAACATCGCTTTCTGTGAAACCTTATATATTTCCCAGCACGGAAACGAGCAAATTAGTATTAGACTAGGATGCAAGAGCTACTTACATGGTATCCAAGCGGTAATCACGAGGATTCATTGGAACTTTCTGTTACTCTAGGGACTCGCAGGGAAGAAACCAGTTGTTCAGAACTACGGCAGTCAAGGATGTAAGGACTCATTCTGGAATATGCGCTTTGCTCCGTGCCCTGCAAGGATACTCCCTCAAACAAGCAGTCGAGGCTCCCTCCCCATTCTTCGAAATTCGTAAGCCTATTGCCGTTTTCGCGATCACCGTCGAAGAGGCGTCACGCTTTCCAACTACGAAGCTTCGCCCCCTAAACTCCTCCCTTTTTCTTTTGGGTAAATAGTTTGGTACCCTAGCTCGTGCCAAAGCATTTCATTGTAAATCAATTCCTCTGCTGAACGCTGAGTTTTCCCATAGTATATAAATTATTCTTCAATTCTGCCACCTGTACACACTTTTTGTGATATCTCCTTCATTTATTCACTTTGCAGAACATGACAGAAGCAACGCTTGTGAACACAACTAGATCTTAATTGGAGCTACAGCAAAGAATATACTGCGTCAAACATTAATACAAGACAGGCTTGTTCAAGAAAGTTCAGGACACTTTCGTGTATCAGATCGAATGTGAAAAAGCACCCTCTCGGGTATTCTTTAGTCCTGATTTCTTGGGCCTGCGAACCGCCCTTCGTGCTTATTCGGCAGTCTCTGATTCATCAAGGGCGACTTCAATGAAGCGGATAAGGGGCAAGTCACCTCACCCGTAGACATCGGAACGTGGTTAAGCTCATCTCCGTTAGAAAAAAGTTGGAGGGACCCCTGAGAATGCACAGGGAAGACCACCTCCTTTTCTGTATTGGAGCTGGCCGGGGGAGACACAAAAAAGGGCAAGGGGTTAGCATTAAACTGATGAATATTCGTTTCGTACCTCTAACATTAATGTGAAAGCGATTTGAGCCAGGTTGCTTATCCCATGGGATGGATGAGTCTTCCATGAGCTGGTCTCGGTGAACACATTGCTCTTAGATGGCGGGCTGATGAATGTCATCAGACTTTCAAAAATAAATGTCCTACCCATTTGGCACTCAAAATTTTGCCCCCCTTTGAATCCGATCAGTAACGTCATTGGTGATCACTGTGACCCACAGGAATTCAGATTACAAATTGTAAGAGTTTGAAAATTTCTATGATGTCACATTAGTGCTATCACCTGACTTTTGGCCATTAATTGTACGAGAGAGACGGACGATTTCTTTTCATAATAGTGATGGTTGCATTTAGTTTCTTCTATGATACACATCTGAAACCATGATAGTAATAGTTTCACTTGAACACATCATAAAATATCACCTCCAACACGTCTACAATCTGCCAATACTAGATTTCTCAGTATCAATTAAAACACAGCACGAAAACAAGATTGGGAAATGTTTCTTCATTTTAAAAATAGCAATTATTTTTGAATTTTGGGTATCAAATACAACCTATTTTTTATGCATCCATATATTTAAACTATCTACATCGAATGACTCCCATTATATGTGCGTTTAAATGAGATTTTAATCGATTGTATTGATGCTTCTTGCCAATTACCTGTCTCCTCTTTATTCATCCACACTACCTGGAGCTGTGAAGGTGTAATGATAGACGTTATCACATTACATATTACGGAGAACAGTCCTTCTATACATCTTAAAACACTCAAGACAAATCGTACATATTATAATGAATTTCAGTTCCTTATGTCGTCTTTCAATACATGCCTTATCACTACTTTGAGCTGTAACACATTGTAATATATTCATCTATAAGAATCCAGAATAAATCTTAATTCACATCCAAACATTCAATATTAATACACTACAACACTCCTCACTATATTACAATACATTCTTACATACTAGACTACACTAAAATACATTCAAAGTCTAAAAAACTTATAGAACAATAAACTACACTACGCCTGTTTTATTTCAAACCTATCTCATTAGTTGTTTTTTGATTTTTACTTTATTTTCTGTGTCTCATCTTTAATATTTCGATTCTGCCATTAAGAAATAACTCTACCCTTTTGTGTTTGAAGTTGTGTTACCCAGTACACATGAGATTCGGGAGTTTGGAGTAAATGTATGCACTTTGGGGGTTTTGCCAGTCTCTCACAGTGTAATCTTAACCAATTGTTCTCTCCGACAAAAAATATTAATATTTTCGAACAAATTTCAGAACCACGAACAAGGGGGAAAAAATAATAGTCCTAATCGCTTAGGTAAAAGGAGGAAGCAGACAAAATTTCTGCCCTTTAAGTAGTTCATCCAGATTTTCTTTAATATGGCTCAACTCACGTGTTTTGGGGAGGTCTCGATATTCAGGTCATTATAATTACCTTCAACCTCATAGCAACAAACTTCTTACGGCGTCGTATTAATGTAAAAAGCTCAAGCCTTATAAAATTTAGAGAATATTTAGAAGGTATTAACGACCATAATTTTCTCCTATCCTATTTTCCTCCTCTGCTTTAATTCGTGTTATACGAAGTAATCACACAGGTTTGTTTGTGTATGCGGGTATTCTTAGGCTTACACAAATTGAAGGCAGCTAAATCAAGGCCATTGTTTGTTCTGAAGTAGATGATAAATAAATTATTTTTTCCATTCGCAACTAACACTTTTTATCCTCTCCATCATTATTTTTTTATTCAAAGTAAAAAGGAAGAATTGAATTTCTGGCAGAAACTTTATAAGATCAGTAAACAAAGTGTTAAACCGAGAGAAATTAAAAAGGTGTAGAAGATATATAGTTTAGATCTTCATGCGGTCATTGGTGTACAGAAGGCACTGCACTGCGGTGTAAGGGTCTGTAGGGCACGAAGTCTTCCGGATTTCACTTTTAGCATATTGCTTATTTGTATTTTCATCAAATTTACGACCATTTTTCAGTAGGTAAATATCTAATCGTGTTAGTCCTAACAATATTTCCGTCCCCTGTCGCCTTTATCTTCTCGTTAAGTGATTATTTCCTAATGAATAAATTGGATTTCAATCCTCTTTAAATCGAGTTTAGAGAAAGACGAACAAATTTTTACTTCTTCGTAAAATCATTAATTGGTAGATTGCGGGCAAGAGTATTATTTGCATATGGATCAGTGTGAGACAAAAATATTACTACAGGGGCTTATTTACTAAATTATACATAATCGGAGTCAGGTGGGATCGGTATTAAGAATAATAAGAAAAAATAGGTCATCCCATAAGTAATGCGGTATTTTATTCTTGTTTTTAATAATTTTATGGATAGAAATTAAAAATTCGTTTGAAGTTTTTTATATTTATGTAAGTATTTATTCATTGATTTAATGAGTAATATAATTTCTATCGATTTCTACCACTCATCTCCATCATTCTACTAAGTTTTCAATAAGTTTGTAAAAATTGCTTCTCTTGAGTTTAAAAAGGGTTCTTAAGGTTGTTTCAACCTCTTCTGTTCTTAACATCTTCATTCTCTTCAAGCGATTCGTCAAACACAAATGATATAAATCTATTAGAATTAAGTTGAGTGTGTCTGAAAGATAACATATTAGCTCCAAATCGAAATTGTTAAGATTGTGTATGGTATTTCTTGCAATATGAAGTCACGCAACGCATTGACTTGATGAAAGAGCACGCTTCTACTATTGAATGATGTTGGCTTTAATTTTCAGGTGCTCTGTGTAAAAGGTCTAACACAGCAAAGTAAATATCTCTGGTGAGGATCAGGGCGAGTGAAGAATTTTACAGTGGATGAACCTATAGGTACCTATATGACCAACCCCACTAGATAACACTGGGGAACAATATAGTTGGTGAATTGAGAAAAGTACATTTTCCTACCTAATTCGAGCATACTGAATTCAAATCTGAAATCAGATTCTCTCTAAATGCTACATATTTTTCGTAATATCACTGTCGTGGTATTATATTACACTATATCAATACAATATTATATCTATGGGGGAGGGACCAATAACTTAAAGGCGAACCGACAAAGGACTGAACGCCACGAGTTTCGACGTGCGGAACAGCGAGAAAAGAGTGCAACGAGGTCAGGTAAAATTTGGTCATTGGCAAAGTTCAAGGTTATTTAAAGAGGCATGTACAAAAATATAATTTTATTTACAAAAAAAATAAGAGAATTAATGGGCAAAATTACATCAGTAAACGAGGGGGCAATTACAGAGTTATGCATCAGACACTGAAGTTAGAACTTAATGCGTTACAGAAGGAGACTATTCAAATGGGGATGATTAACTCAAATGGGTTAGTGAAGGGGGAGAGGGGTTGGCTTACGGAGGATTCCGGGTGAGACATCAGGGTAAGGCTTCACGGATGTCTTCTGCAGGCAATAAACGTGAGGGCGAGGGCGCTCGGAGCTTCTGAGCGGGAAATTAACGTGATGATGGTTCTCCAAAAAGGATGGGGAGTAACGTCCGGTCCAGGGGAGAGTATTTCGGCACCCGAAAACAAGGGGCGAACGAGGAGAGCTTGGACAGGAGTTGATGAGTGGAGTCGGAAAAATCGCACGATGGCGATCGTCAAATGGAGTTACCTCACTGGCTGGGCTAATTACAACACACAAAAAGTTCAGCCATCACTTTGTTTTGTGGTTAGCACCTAACTCCTCAACTCTGTCTCCAAACCTGGAAGACGAGCTCTATATCCGAGGCTTTTCCCGCAGGGGTAAGGGAAACAGCGCTACTCTCGAATGGCCTCGAATCTTCCCGCCGTCGAGATTCTAACCCGCGTAAAGGTGGTCCGTGGTGGCCGCGGTTCGAGGCTACCGCTTGTGGATGGAGAGGGGGTGGGAGGCTCATCAATTTAAGCCTAACCAAATTCTAGACTTTTCTTTAGGGCATGGACGTCACTTCCGTGCTGAAAAAGAAGTTCCACGTGGAATTCCACCACAATCACTAACTAATATTTTACAATAATTGTCATTTTATTACGCCTATCATCATGCTCTGAAGTAAATTTTTCAACATCCTTTTGTGTTATTTATAGGAAAGCAGTTTTTTTTGCACAAACATTATTGCATATGAGAAGAAACTTGAATTACACATTAGGATTACAAATGCTGCAATCAAATAGATGATAATTAATTAATGACCGTACATCAGGCTGGAGGACCTCTTCTTGATTTCAATCGGGCAAAAGTTTGCATTTGTAACTCTTTCTCTTGTAGTTCGCCATCATGTGTCTATACCAGTGACCTTGGTAGCGCTCTTCCAACATCATCAAATCCTGATGGAAGCGTTCCCCCTGTTCGTCGCTCACGGCTTCCAGATTCTCTGGGAATCGGTCGAGGTAACTATTTAGGAAATGCAGCTTGACACTCATGCTGCATTCCAGATCATGATATGCCAAAAGCATATTACTAACCAGATCCTCGTATTTATGCGCTTTTTTGTCTCCCAAGCAGTTACGAACAACGTCAGAAAATGAGGGCCATGCTGTCTTCTCTTTTACTTTCATGGTGTTCATGAATCTAGGATTACTCAGAAGTCTTCAGATTTGGGGACCATCAAGTACTCCTGCTTTTATTTTTTCGTATGAAAAAGCAGGAAACGCCGATACTATGTACTGAAAACAATGATTGTCAGTGCTCAAATCTTTGACATACTGCTTCATCAACCCCAGTTTGAGATGAAGTGGAGGGAAAACGATCTATCCCGACTTACGATTGGCTCATTAACAATGTTTGGCATTTCTGCTTTCAAAGTTTCCCGAACTCGCCAATCTTTTTAGGACCAGTGTTTGTCACGGGCTCGACTGTCCCACATACAGATATAGCATGGAAACATTCTATATCCCTTCTGCTGGCCATAGAGGAAGTTTACCATCTTAAGTTCTACACAAATGATCCGATTATGTTCATGGTACTTAATTAAATCTATGACCATTCTTATGTCATCGTGAGTTTCTCGCATATGGACAGAGTGACCGAGAGAAACTGCATTAAAGTCATTTCCCTTATGCAAAAGGACACACTTGAGGCTACGCTTGGAGCTATTCAAAAACAGTCTCCACTCAAAGGGCTTTAGGTGCCCTGTCGCAAATCGGTAAACAGACCTGGAACATCGTGGCAGTATACAAATTGTTTGTCCTCAGAGAAATATGTACTTAACAAATGTACTCTCCATTGTTCGGTAATATGATAGCCGTACCGATCTGCTAAGCATATGTATTTCACTCAAAAAAAGGCTAAAAGTTCTGCAGCTTTCTTGGAGAGAGCTAAATCACGTATCAAGTCATTCAAATATTCTTGGTTGAAACCGTGATTAGCTAATGACTGTTTAGTGTCTGATGATATATCTGCAGACTCTGAATCCATTCCGTAGACCTCCATATCAGGTACATCATTTTTATCCTCGGAGGAAGCATATCCAATGAAAGTCGGAACTGGTAAAGACTTAGAATGAGGTACTGGCCGGATCGCCGAAGGACTGTTGTGGTAGTCGATCTGGTGCCGATTTTTCTTGCCAATCCCTTTACTATTCACCAGACAGAATTAACAGTCCGATACATGATCCTTTGGCTCTTGCCACACCTTTCGTCCACTCACGAAGATGTTCTTCTCAACTATGGCAAACAGCATGTGGGGTCCACTTCTTATCTTGATCGCCAAGAGGACATTCAAACTATGCCTTATTAGTGCGGATCGCAAAGTTTGATATATTGTGCCTTTGACGAACTAGCATGTAACAGTCACATATGTAGCAGAAGGTATCTGGATCATTAACGCAATTTCCTCTTTACGAAGCCATCACTCTATTATGAGACATAAAAAAAGAAACAATAATGTCAATATTTTGCACAACAACACTTATTACTATCTTACTACTATGTAAAGTGAAGTATTTGCTTTCTACAAGCACCCTCTCTGTCCGTCCGGAGGGCATTTTCCGGGGAAACGAGAAAATAGATATTACACTATAACCATAGCATATAGGTAAAAATAGATTATATATTTGAAACCAGCATGAAAAATCGAATTACAATTGGCAGATAAATCTAAGTCACTAGAAAATGTGATTAAAATTGTTCCCTTGTGAAATTTATGCTGGATGAGGATTTTGTTTTGGCTGGGATATCGGTTTTCCAGGAATTATGCAATGACTAGAACGTTAATGTTATTGCACATAACCAAATTTTCTTCCTTGTAACGATCATACAAAAATATTTTTCACTTTTTAATAGATTTTTGATTAAATTCAATAAGTCTTCCTGAACTGGGTGGATTTCATCTTTGAAATTAAGTTTTTAAGCGAAAATTCTAACACCAGCTTTTGGGACTTGTTCACATTAATTGTTCCTTCGCCGAATATTGACATAAACTTTCTGCTACTAACTTAGTATCGTTGCTTCTTTGACAACTAAAATGCTTTCGTTTTACTATTAAATAATATTTATCATTTAACGAAAAGTCACAAAGATGATACAAATTAATAGCCCAGAAAATGACGACTAAGATATGTCGGAATGTAAGCCTTGGTTTAGCCAAGTCATTCAGGTAACTAGGCTTCAGTATATTTGTTCTGGGTGGGCCACAAACAAGAGGGTTAAGGAGAAACTCTATCTTCTAAATATAATAACAAATAACTCTTTCAAAACATATTAAATTGGAACTGGTACCTATCGCATGGATGCCCAAACTATCAGGAAGGTTTAAGTGTAAAACTCTAAAAATGGATGAATCGTCACATATGAGATTTCATAGAGAAATTATAGCAAAGTAAATGGTCAGCACATACAAAGTATAAAGTGGGATACCAACCAAGCGTAGTTACCTGATCTGAGCGATGCACAAGACTTTAATTAGAAAAATTAGGGAATAAAGTTATAAAATAAGGAGTCGTAGTTGTTGTCTGATTTCATGTGGGTGGATAATAAAGATAAGGCGCAATAACCGGAGCAAACATAACGAAGTCTTCAGGGCTTTTCTTATTAATTAATTTAATAAATACGTCATCTAGGACGAAATAAGGCGCCGCTCATTTTTCCACGTTATATATATATATATATATATATATATATATATATATATATATATATATATATATATATATATATATATATATATATATATATATATATATATATATATCAGGTTAGAACGAAAGTAATGTCAGATTTTAAGGTATATATTAAAAAATGAAAATAAAACTAGGAATATAGAAGTATTTAATCATATAATAATTCTAGAACCACATTCAATCTGGTAACCAGCTTATAAATGCCAGGCTGGTAAAATTATTTAGTGTTATGCAAACTTGCAAACTATGAGTCCCAACCTAATATCATCCATATGTTTCATGAAGTTCCTAAACAAGTGTCAATCAGAAGAAGCAAGGTTATAAAATATAGAAGATGAAGCAATTGTTACCACCCGATCTCTTCCAAGAAATCTTTCGTCATTCGTGCTATTTGAGCAACGGTATTATAATGATGGAGGCTGAAACCCCTTCTGTTCACTACGGAAGGTCGCCTTTCGCCCAAAGCAGTTTCAAACGAAAAATTTGATAACAACAGAGATTAGCATTATTGTTCGATTGTTGTCTAATAGTTTGACTAATCTACAAACAAAAGCGTTTAACGTTATGATAAAGATTTCGCTTCTCATCACTAGTAACAAGCCTGCCAGAAATAGTGCCTGAAGGTGTTGAGAAAGCAATAATTCATAGCAAGCAACACGCTGTTGCAGATTCACCCTGGACAGTTCGTGCTGGATTCACTTTCCATTCACGGGAACCTTTCCAATCTCTTTCGGTTGGTGTAGGGCAGTCGTAGTTGTTAGTTTGAGCTCTTATGCGAGTTTGCATGCAGTTACGGCAGCCATTTTTGTGACAACAGTTTCTAACTCTTCGAAATTAATTTATTTTTGACACAAGTATTGGGATCCTCTTTTAAGCTGAAATTTCCACTTCGGTAACGGGAAAAACACTTCTAGCAACTCCTTTCATTTACTGTTTTATCCACCTAAGTGCTCTAAGTTGATTTGGCCGCTATTCTTGCATTGATATCTCTATAAATCTCATAAAGTAAAAGTTGACTGAAGAAGATTATGTACAAAAAAATGATAATCAGAAAGATAAAGTATAAATTACTCATTGTAGCATTCGTCTACGATAATAAGAGGCACTACTTTAATAAATACTAGGTATAAATTTATTCGAGAAAATCGGCGTTTTTTCGTTCAAACATGATAATATAAATAAATAAATAAATATATATATATATATATATATATATATATATATATATATATATATATATATATATATATATATATATATATATATATATATATATATATACATGTATATATACATATATATATATATATATATATATATATATATATATATATATATATATATATATATATATATATAAATATTGGTTAGGGCTTTTCCTATGGAGCTTCAATTTAATTTGAAGGATGAACGAAAGGACGCATAAGGGAAATTCATTTCATTTACATATTACAAAGTTTCGGGTGAACTTTTCACCCATCTTCGGGTACTGGAAATACAATTTGTGGAAACTAATTTAAGTTAAGAACCAAACAGATAATCAAAATGACGAATTTATGGAACGTATGTAATGTTAATTAAGGAGGGGGATAGCGAATAAATTTACAGGCAATTGATAATTTCTGGATTATTATGTTAGAAGTTAAAAATTAACGATTGGGGAAACACAGGAAACACATCCGGATAAACCAACCTTAAACAATCAGCCGTTAGAGGATGACCAGGGAGAAAGGGTGGGGAGCGAATTAAAAGACTTGCCCATCACCGGCAAATTTAAGGATTTTCGCTTAACACTGTCATATTTTGCGGAGGAATTTCGCCATCTCTCGCGCAAACTCAAATTCTCTACGCTTTTTTTGTGCCCAAATGACATCGATACACTCAAAGGTTTAGGAAAAAGAAATGAGATAGTCATCACCAAACCTGATAAAGGTAGAGGTGTCGTTCTTCTTAACAAATCAGATTACATGGAAAAAATGAATGTTGTTTTGTCCGATAACTCTAAGTTGAAAAAGATCTCTGAACGTCTTCAATTTTTGTCCATCAAGTTAGAAGACAGAATAAACCGCCTTTTGCTCAAGTTAGAAAACCTTAATATTTTGGATTCATTTATTTACAACCGCCTGCACGTTTCAGGTTCCTACCTAGGCTTTCTATACGGACTCACCAAATGTCACAAGGAGGGTATCCCCCCTTCGCTATATTTTAGCATCTTATAATCTCCCCTCTTATAACTTAGCTAAATTCTTAGCTCCTTTAATCACCCCTCTTTTCTCAAACCAGTTTAAAATTCAAAATAGCTTCACCTTTGTTAAAGAAGTAGAAAATTATCAGCTCCATTATCCCTCTTTTATGAGTAGTTTCGATGTTTCATCTCTCTTTACTAATGTTCCTCTTGACCAAACCATTTACATAATTGCCCGACGTGCATTTCCCCTTAACAACTCCAATTTTCATGGATTTCCCCCTGCACTATTAAAAGAAACGCTGAAACTAGCCGTTAAGGACAATTACTTTACTTTTAACACAGTGGATGTCACTGTTTCAAAAGTTAGTTCTAAATTTAACACATCAGGTTACAGGAAACCCCCTACCACCAAACTTGGCACCCACTTCTTTAGTTGTACTCCTACTAACTTCAAACATTCTGACATCATAAATAGTATACACAGGGCTTACAAAATCATTCAAATTGGTTTCACTTTCATTCCGAAATAGAATATCTTAGGAGCTTTTTTCATTTTATTTTTTTCCCAGACCATCTTTTTGACAGACTTGCTTCCAATTTCTTATTTAAAATGTTCTCTCGCAAAACCCCTCTAATAACTGTCCCCAAAGAAAAACTATTCTTAAAACTGCCTTATCTTCCACTTGACACAAAATTCAACAAAGCTTTACTCTCTACTCTTAATAAATACTTTCCCCAATGCAAGTTTCTCCTAATTAATTCTAATCCTCTTGCTGTCTATACTTTCCTTCGGCACAAAGAATCACTCCCATTATGCCTGCGTTCCTCCATCATTTAGAAATTCACTTGTGCGACCTGCCAAAGTCGCTATGTAGGCCAAACAAGTCTACAATTAAGATGTAGGATCGCTAAGCATATCGGAGTATCATACAGAACCAACATTCCCATCTCTAAACCCGAACACTCCTCTATACGAGAACATTCACTACAACTTAACCACCCGCTTGACCCTGATTCCTTTAGTATACTCTCATCTGCCTCCTCTTCTCTAAGTTTAAAAATTCTTGAATCTCTTTACATCAAACAAATTAACCTGGAACTCAATGATTATTCATCATCCCTTAAATTATTCACTATATAGACAAATGTACAACCAACCACATCCCCTCTAATATTTTTATTTTTGCCTAATTTTGTCCTTACTATCAGATGTTACTCCCAGCTTCACCGTTATAAGGTTAGTACTCGTGCGGAAAAATTTTTATTTCTATTTTAGTTTGTCCCATTAATATCTAAACGATCTGGTTTATTATTGACTTTTCCTTAATTTAATGTTTTAGTCGTCCTTTTGACCCCTCCAATATTGATTGTTTACTATTTAAACTTTCGTGCCTTAGTCTACTCGTATTATTTATTGTTCAATCACTTAAACTTTAACTTAGTGGTGCGAACACTGCGGCGGCCGCTCCCGGCGCCCACTGGTGCACTACCTCCTCTCCTGCCCAACTACCGCCTGCCTCAGGCCAGAGCCAGCGCTAGCCCCTCCCCCTGTAAGAGGCGCCCTACTCAGGGCGCGAAAAGCAAGAGCCGCCCAGGTGGTCCGGCACACCCCAACAAACGAGCTGCTGGAGGTGCTGAGAACAGCACCCCCTCCGCGCTGATCGCCGCTCGCGCCCAGCCGGGCGCAGGTGATGAAGACCGACGCCACCCACTTGCAGCAGACAAGAAACGCGTGGGACGCTCCACCACGTCTTACTGCACGCCAACACTGACGGGCTGATCGCTTTGTGTAATGTGTGCATTTATACATGTATTTATATTATTGTATCATATTATTACTGTATTTGTCTTTTTTTTTCTTTTTTTTTATTATTATTTGTATTATGATTATGTATAAATGTACGCTATTGCACAATAAACCTATACAATCAAATACAATCAAAAAATTTAACTTAATTGAATTACTTGCTTCGTTCCATTTATTAATATCCGCTTCGATTACATACCCCCTGATCTAACTTATTTTCGATTGTTCGCCCTGCCCATATAATGCTCTCTTGCTGTGTTTTATAGTGAATTTTTTGTATTCCGCTTGATTCATGTTTATTATTCATATTTGCTGCTCATGGGATAATTTAATATTAATCGATTTCTTCATGCCTTGCTTTCGACTTTATTGCTATAGTTTATATTTTTTGTATTTTGATAGTCATTTAAGTCATCTTTATTATGCATATTTTAAACTCGTGGGATTATTATTTAATTTAGTTATTTTTTAAGATATTACATCAATTTCTTATTAATAGATTTTCACCAATTTGCTTTCAACTGTTTAAGATTATATATTTCATTTTAACTTCTTGCTTTCGGTTATCATTTTTTGACTCCTGTAATGTTTTTATTTCTGTGTTTAGTTATTCTTATAAAAATAATTTTTTGTATTTAGAATTCGCTGATGATGGTCATCGTCCTTGACCGAAACGTCCGGAAAATTAAATGTACAAAACCATCGCATATGTCTTCATATTCCTGTTATATATATATATATATATATATAAGAAGACAATCTTTTCCCCAATAGCTAGTAAATTATTGTACAATGAAACCACTTTCTGACCACAAAGTTTATTGAACCGGAACTAGTTTCGGTATGAAGTTTTCCCTACTATCTTCAGCCGATAACTGAGAGAAATTAACAAAGAAAACAGAAATACTAAAATAACCAGAAACTGGCAACGGACATTAAACAGGAGGCGTTAGATTAAGGTGATTAACAATATTTTTTAAAATGAGGTCTGATACATATCGGTTACATTTGTGTTGACCTTCGAACAGATTAAAGTTTGGATTTCTCTGATTAATATGGATTTGATCATTTTTCTTTTATTAAAATCATTACCGTGGTAAATTATGTGGTTGGTGTTTTTCACATGGGTAAAAATACTAGAAGCATCGATTGCTCTACGAATATCCCCCTTATGTTAATAAATACGTTTATTTAATGACCCAGTCTCTCTCAATTTGGGGTTTTACATGGGAACAGGTAAATGCCTAGATCTATATTACACGATTCAGGTTTAGTGGACCGAAATGATTTTTTAATAGTTGAGGGATATTTGAAGGTGGTTAAGTTGGGAGATACTATGGGGTTTAATCCTTTGAGCAAGGGGAAATATGGAAGAGCTAATCAATTCTTTTTACATATAGGATTTTTCTTTTGAGAACGGTAGAATATTGCCATAGGTTCATATAAACTTTCATCTACACAAGGTGTCCCATAAAGAAGTTAACCGTACTTTGAATTAGTGTAACTCAAAATCTATTTGAGACTTTTGAGTCCAAATTTATTAACTATTTATCTGTCGATTCTGGAAATTTCATTAAATTCTCTTTTACGATATTGATACACTAATGGGTTTAGTGGACTCTATCAAAATTATGTTTGGGCAAGGAAGTAAAATAATGCAAATTCGAAGTTTAAAATCAAAAAATATATTTAAATCCATTTTTATCCAAAACACCTCTTTATATGGGAAATACAAATTCGTTTTGTGATTTTCTAAGCAACATCTCCTTCCACATGTCCTCCATTTCTTTCCAAGCACATTTGCGCCTTTGATCGCATTGATTGAACAACTCTTTTGATTAACTTGTGAGTTTCCTTAAGTCTATTGACTTCACGTGTGATACTATCTCTTACCTGGTTGATGCTTTGTGGTGGAGTAGAATACAATAATTCTTTAGATATCCACATAAGAAATAATCGCACGGTGTTAAGTCAGGGGATCTTGGGGGCCATTCAATTGCATGATTTAGTGCGACAATGCGGTTTTCAAACGTTTCTCTTAGTTTTGTTCTTACAGCAAGCTGTCTATGAGCTAGTGCGCCGTCCTGAATTAACCGAAGTCTATTGAATTTATTGCCGTAAATCCGGCGGAGTTCCGGGAAGATCTTTTCGTTGATCATGCTCAGGTAGGCAGCGCCATTCAAGTTATTCTCGTAAAACAATGGGCTGACAAGTAAGCCATTCCTGCATATTCCGATCCACAGAAACACTTTCTGCATACAAATACGTGTGTCAAAGTTGAATGCTATTCAGCGGCGCATACTGCCGACTGTTATAACTATTTACGTTTCCATTCATGAAAAAGGCTGCCTCGTCACCAATCACAATATTTTCCAAGAAACGGGCAGGTTTATGGAGAAGCCATTCGACCCTTTGTCTACGATGAGGAAAATCAGTTTCAATAAACTGGTGTCTAGCTTGCATCTTATAGGGATGCCATTTTAAGTCATGTTTAATAATGCAGTTAAATGATGACTATGACATTTGTAACCCATTCTTTCTGAATGATACATGTGGATTTTTGAATAAGTATCATCTGATTTTTTCGATATTTTCTGTTATTCTTATGGTTCTTAAACGACCCGAACGACCTTTATTTAGATTTAAGCATGTTCCTTTATGTTGGTATTTGCGAACATTTACCCAAAGTGTAGGCTTGCTTGGTGGGTGCCTACCTGGAAAACGTTGTTCAAATGAATCTTGTACGGGTTTAATACTGCAAGTCTTAATAAAGTTTGTGACTACAAAAACACGTTGATCTTTTGTTAACTATGCAAGTAAACTTTTACAAAGACATGCTTTGATTTGCTTAATAAGCAATAATGACGAGACTATACCACAGCGTGTTGAAAAACCACTGTAAAATGGCCTAGTCTTTGCTTGAAGAATCGCACAGTGACTTAGGCTACCTAGGCTCCTTACGCTTCTCTTGAAAGTGCACGGTGGCCTAGCCTTCCTAGGCTTCGTTTCATTATTTTACTTCCTTGCGCAAACATATTTTTTATAGCTTCCACTAAACCCATTAGTGTATCAAAATGATAAAAGGAAATTTATTAAAATTTTGCAGAATCGACAGATAAATAGTTGTTAAATAAAACACCTTTTGCAGGACCCAAAAATCTCCAATAGTTTTTGAGTTATACTAATTCAAATTACGGTTAACTTTTTTCTGAGATACCCGGTATGGTAGAGGGAGTATTTTAATTCAATGAACAAGCCTGTATTAAAGGTCATCTCATCTTGTAAGAAACAGGGGTTACAAATTCGGAGAGCTCTTAAAAACATAGATATTGCAATAGCATTCTTTATATTAAGATCATGACATGAAAAAATATGTATATAAAAATCAAAATTTGTGGGTTCGCGATATACACTAAAAGACAATTTATCATTAATTCTCAGGACTTTACCGTCAAGGAAAGGAAGATAATTGTCCTTTTCTCATTTAACCTTAAATTTTATGTTGAGGTGAAGGTTATTCAACTTGTCAAAAAATTATCAAAGGACCCTAGTTCAGATAATGGCCATGTGGAAATCACGTCATCTAAGTATCTATACCATACCAAGTTCGGGAGTTTGATAGTGGTGAGCGTGGAGGTTTCGAAGTGTTCCATGAACAAGTTCCAAAGAATGGGAGATAATGAGTTGCCCGTACTATAGCCATATTTTGGTCGGAAAAACCCTATTTCGCTGTTGGATACATTGTCGGTAACACACTCCTTAACAATTTTAAAGTTAAAGAATTTTTATTTGCGGGAATGGAGGTTTAATTTGGAGTTATCTAATACGTTTGCTAACACTTGGAGAGCTTCATTAATCGGGATATTGGTAAAAAGGCTATGGACATCAAAACTGACACGGCAACTATTTTTTATATTAAAAAAAAAGGTTCAATAACCTTAGCCGCACCAATATCACACAGGATCTTGTGAAATTCCTCAATTTGGGCCTTAATTTCCATTACATGACCAAACCCCAACCCCTGTCAAAGAGGGTAGATATTCAACTATTTCTTGATAGTATTCTCAAGTTAGAACAGGCCGGCAAGCTCACCGTTAATTGTAATCTCCCCACTAAACCGGCTGCAGAAGCCAACGAGCGCAGATGACACATTAGAACCGCTATCCTAACCCCAGTACTTCGCAACGCAGCCAAAGAACTGAAAAAGTAACCCTGACTTCACCCTCCGTCGGGCAGACAAATCTACGTGATCCTCAACAAGGAGGAATACCTCTCTAAGATAGCTACAATCCTCTGTGACAACAAAATTCAAGAAAATACCAAAAAACAATACAAACGACTTCAAATTAAAACTAAACAAGCTGTCCAGCAACATAATGCCCTCTTGCACCTAAGGATGCCACTCATTGACGGTGACTACAAGCTTGGATACGCTTATGGAGACGTTAAAACCCCATAAGCCAGGAAACCCCCTCCACCCAATCATAAGTCAGATACCTACTGTGACTTAAAAGACAGCATAATTCCTCAACTCTACCCTTACTTCCTACTTACTATCTTCCTACAGCTTACGCTCAACTGAGGATTTCCTCAACATCCTGGAGGTTTCCTAACCAGCTAGCCACATGGCATCAATGGATGTCAAATTGCTGTTTACCAACGTGCCAGTGGACGAAACTATAAACCTTATCTACAGAAAAAATTATCACACAGAAGACATAACACCTCTCCCCATCCAATAAGCAACCCTTCGGCAACTACTACGGGCATGCACCAAGGAGGCTCTATTTTATTGACCCGACGGGTGTATGTATGTTCAGATCGACGCTGTAGCTAAGGTTTTCTCACTTGGTGGAAGATAAACTCGACCCTCCCTCTGACGGACAGACCAGAAACCTCACATTAATAGACATATATTACTATCCAACAATGAACACAGGCTACAAGGTAGACGAGAAGATTCTCAAAGCCATTATATACCCCATCCAAACTCGAGCCTAAAATAAACTTGGTCATAAATTACAAGAGCAGAAAAACACGATGCTTTGTCATGAAGAACAGTTTTCTCCCTGCGAAGAACCCTCTACAAGAGGCCAACATATTGTACGAATATTTGTGCAATGTCGGTGACTGCGTTCACCGCAACTCTAAATACATAGGGATGAGTCCTACAACCTTGTCGCGCAAGTTAAACATGCACCTCCAAAACGTGGCTATCAAGCGACATAACTTAACGCATCATACGTCAATTACAAGAGAAACGCTCGCATGGAACGAGCCATCCGTTGAGACTATAGTCAAAGTTATAAGAAAGCTGCAGCCGTTGCTGTCGACTTCAACAAATCCTGCATATATATATTTATTTAATTTTGATTTATTTAAAGTTAACATCCAATGTTGCTGTAGGGGAATGGTCCCTTCACCCCCCCCCCTTCTTTACTCGTGATGCAGTCCCATGGCGGTTACCGCAAAGACATTCGGCCCAGGCATCGGCAAGTCAAAAGCGTAACCGCAGCGTGGCACAACTCGGTGCCATGAAAGACCCTAAAGGTCAAAATGTAAGATCTCCCCCAGAAGAGTAAGATCCAGTTTCACGTCAAATAAGAAATTGAAGACGTGTTTCTTCCAAGCTCGAAGGCTAACGAAGAGCCGATGTCAGACTTCGTGGGAAAAACTGTTTTGAAAAAGAACTCTCCTGGGGCCGTCTTCAAGCCCCTTTCCCCCTTACCACTCCCCCAGTGGGTTGACGAGGTATAAATGAGAAGCTCTGAGGAAAATCGAGTTAGTATACGTCAGTCTCTAGGTGACAAAGTCTTCAGATCAAACCGAACTACCGAGACTGGAGAGGTAGTCTACTTGGCTTGCCAGACCAAGAAGTACCCTGCAAGAGAGGCAGGGCTACCTACCTTAACAAAATTGAAGAAAATACCAAAGAACAATACAAACGACTTCAAATTAAAACTATACAAGCTGTCAAGCAACATAATGCCCTCTTGCACCGAAGGATGCCACTCATTGACGGTGACTACAAGCTTGGATACGCTTATGGAGACGTTAAAACCCCATAAGCCAGGAAACCCCCTCCACCCAATCATAAGTCAGACACCTACTGTGACTTAAAAGACAGCATAATTCGTCAACTCTACCCTTACTTCCTACTTACTATCTTCCTACAGCTTACGCTCAACTGAGGATTTCCTCAACATCCTTGAGGTTTCGTAACCAGCTAGCTACATGGCATCAATGAATGTCGAATTGCTGTTTACCAACGTGCCAGTGGACGAAACTATAAACCTTATCTACAGAAAAAATTTATCACACTGAAGACATAACACCTCTCCCCATCCAATAAGCAACCCTTCGGCAACTACTACGGGCATGCATCAAAGAGGCTCTATTTTATTGACCCGACGGGTGTATGTATGTTCAGATCGACGCTGTAGCTAAGGTTTTCTCACTTGGTGGAAGATAAACTCGACCCTCCCTCTGACGGACAGACCAGAAACCTCACATTAATAGACATATATTACTATCCAACAATGAACACAGGCTACAAGGTAGATGAGAAGATTCTCAAAGCCATTATATACCCCATCCAAACTCGAGCCTAAAATAAACTTGGTCATAAATTACAAGAGCAGAAAAACACGATGCTTTGTCATGAAGAACAGTTTTCTCCCTGCGAAGAACCCTCTACAAGAGGCCAACATATTGTACGAATATTTGTGCAATGTCGGTGACTGCGTTCACCGCAACTCTAAATACATAGGGATGAGTCCTACAACCTTGTCGCGCAAGTTAAACATGCACCTCCAAAACGTGGCTATCAAGCGACATAACTTAACGCATCATACGTCAATTACAAGAGAAACGCTCGCATGGAACGAGCCATCCGTTGAGACTATAGTCAAAGTTATAAGAAAGCTGCAGCCGTTGCTGTCGACTTCAACAAATCCTGCATATATATATATATATATATATATATATATATATATATATTATTTAATTTTGATTTATTTAAAGTTAACATCCAATGTTGCTGTAGGGGAATGGTCCCTTCACCCTCCCCCTTCTTTACTCGTGATGCAGTCCCATGGCGGTTACCGCAAAGACATCCGGCCCAGGCATCGGCGAGTCAAAAGCGTAACCGCAGCGTGGCACAACTCAGTGCCATGAAAGACCCTAAAGGTCAAAATGTAAGATCTCCCACAGAAGAGTAAGATCCAGTTTCACGTCAAATAAGAAATTGAAGACGTGTTTCTTCCAAGCTCGAAGGCTAACGAAGAGCCGATGTCAGACTTCGTGGGAAAAACTGTTTTGAAAAAGAACTCTCCTGGGGCCGTCTTTAAGCCCCTTTCCCCCTTACCACTCCCTCAGTGGGGTGACGAGGTATAAATGAGGAGCTCTGAGGAAAATCGAGTTAGTATACGTCAGTCTCTAGGTGACAAAGTCTTCAGATCAAACCGAACTACCGAGACTGGAGAGGTAGTCTACTTGGCTTGCCAGACCAAGAAGTACCCTGCAAGAGAGCCAGGGCTACCTACCTTAACAAAATTGAAGAAAATACCAAAAAACAATACAAACGACTTCAAATTAAAACTATACAAGCTGTCAAGCAACATAATGCCCTCTTGCACCGAAGGATGCCACTCATTGACGGTGACTACAAGCTTGGATACGCTTATGGAGACGTTAAAACCCCATAAGCCAGGAAACCACCTCCACCCAATCATAAGCCAGACACCTACTGTGACTTAAAAGACAGCATAATTCGTCAACTCTACCCTTACTTCCTACTTACTATCTTCCTACAGCTTACGCTCAACTGAGGATTTCCTCAACATCCTTGAGGTTTCGTAACCAGCTAGCTACATGGCATCAATGAATGTCGAATTGCTGTTTACCAACGTGCCAGTGGACGAAACTATAAACCTTATCTACAGAAAAAATTATCACACCGAAGACATAACACCTCTCCCCATCCAATAAGCAACCCTTCGGCAACTACTACGGGCATGCACCAAGGAGGCTCTATTTTATTGACCCGACGGGTGTATGTATGTTCAGATCGACGCTGTAGCTAAGGTTTTCTCACTTGGTGGAAGATAAACTCGACCCTCCCTCTGACGGACAGACCAGAAACCTCACATTAATAGACATATATTACTATCCAACAATGAACACAGGCTACAAGGTAGACGAGAAGATTCTCAAAGCCATTATATACCCCATCCAAACTCGAGCCTAAAATAAACTTGGTCATAAATTACAAGAGCAGAAAAACACGATGCTTTGTCATGAAGAACAGTTTTCTCCCTGCGAAGAACCCTCTACAAGAGGCCAACATATTGTACGAATATTTGTGCAATGTCGGTGACTGCGTTCACCGCAACTCTAAATACATAGGGATGAGTCCTACAACCTTGTCGCGCAAGTTAAACATGCACCTCCAAAACGTGGCTATCTAGCGACATAACTTAACGCATCATACGTCAATTACAAGAGAAACGCTCGCATGGAACGAGCCATCCGTTGAGACTATAGTCAAAGTTATAAGAAAGCTGCAGCCGTTGCTGTCGACTTCAACAAATCCTGCATATATATATATATATATATATATATATATATATATATATATATATATATATTATATATATATATATATATATATATATATATATATATATATATATATATATATTTATTTAATTTTGATTTATTTAAAGTTAACATCCAATGTTGCTGTAGGGGAATGGTCCCTTCACCCCCCCCCCTTCTTTACTCGTGATGCAGTCCCATGGTGGTTACCGCAAAGACATCCGGCCCAGGCATCGGCGAGTCAAAAGCGTAACCGCAGCGTGGCACAACTCGGTGCCATGAAAGACCCTAAAGGTCAAAATGTAAGATCTCCCCCAGAAGAGTAAGATCCAGTTCCACGTCAAATAAGAAATTGGAGACGTGTTTCTTCCAAGCTCGAAGGCTAACGAAGAGCCAATGTCAGACTTCGTGGGAAAAACTGTTTTGAAAAAGAACTCTCCTGGGGCCGTCTTCAAGCCCCTTTCCCCTTACCACTCCCCCAGTGGGGTAACGAGGTATAAATGAGGAGCTCTGAGGAAAATCGAGTTAGTATACGTCAGTCTCTAGGTGACAAAGTCTTCAGATCAAACCGAACTACCGAGACTGGAGAGGTAGTCTACTTGGCTTGCCAGACCAAGAAGTACCCTACAAGAGAGGCAGGGCTACCTACCTTAAAAGGTAAGAAAAAGCTCATCCTCGAGCTGGTCCCTGGTTATCAAACCAAACGATAAGTTAACTTTGTTAAGTTCAACTTACTCTTGCCAGAGAGACTCCTCATATCCTGGTGCACCTTAAACACCAGGGGTATTCCTCGTCCTTGAGGAATTAAGAAAAGAAGAAGGAAAAGGCTCCCCCCTCGAGCCCGTTACTCGGTGGCCACACTAAACTCCTAAGTTAACTTGGTAAGGAACCAAGTTTAACTTATTCTCGTCAGAGAAACCCCGTCTCATCGATCCTCGCCCTTGAAGAAGACCCTCCCCGAGTTCAGTCCTCGTCCATAAGGAAATAAGTAACGAAAGAGAAAAGCTTCCCTTCGAGCTCGTTACTCGGTGGTCACACCGCACTCCAAGTTAACTTGATTTAAGAATCAAGTTTGACTCACTCTCGCCAGAGAGACCACGACTGCCTAGGTGTTGCATAAAGCACCGTATTTGTTCTCGTTCTTCAAGAACCCCCCCCCCCGCTTCGGAAGAACGTGGGGACCCCCAGCTGCCACCCTCACCAAAACAACCGTGTGATTTCACCCCGCTACATCTGGCAAGACGGCACGCGTCGTGAGTCAATAACATTTCTGAGGTGCTTTAAACTCCAGATGAGTCCGTAAGCCTAATTCTTATATTATTGTTGTGTGTAGAGAAATTAACCAATTTTTGTGGGTAAACTAATTTAATTAATTCTTGTTTATGATAATATTCAGAGTATTGCTGTAGTCAATGTTTAGATGTTGTGTATTTAATGGTTAAAGTTAAAATATAAGTTTATTTGGGGATTATTTTGCGTTTCTCTTATATCCCTACGTGTTTCGGAACGGCTCTGTTCTTTAAGATATTCAGATATCAATATATATTAGATACTCTTAGCACTCTTAGAAAAGAACAAAAAGTGGAAGTAATTCTACGACAGTTGCATTATCGAGTTTCTTGTTTAGGTCTCAAGGCGACTGACGAGAGTCATGTACGGGATTACTTGGCCATTAAAAAAAACCCTTAAATTTCCTTCTTTTACTTTTCAGAGACGTCTTTTGACCAGACTCTGTCATCACCAGAGACCAATTGGTTAGAGCGAGATTTCAAATGCCCTTATATAAAGGTGAAAAAAAAGCTGATCCATCTCAAAACAATATAACATTAGTTAACAAGAAATATAACAAAAAAGTTGCAGTAATATTTAAACAAAAATCAGCAAATTATATGATAAGAAATGAGTAGGTAAAGGCGGGAAGTGCGTCAAGTTGCAAGGAAAGAGCCTCTACTATATAATTGAGTGGGTTTTACATGTTTCTGTTTGGAGTTCAAGATTATAGTAGTTTTCTCCTCGTCAAAGAGCATTTCTTCTTTCTTTTCTACTTGGGGTGGTTAACTTTGCGATAGATGATGCTGTTATTTTCTTCAATCATGCATAAATTCGGTGGGTTAAGTGATTATTCTGTTTAGAGCGCTATGTGGCAACGTTTGGTACGTGACTCGTGAATCCGAATTTGCGTTGGTTACATTCACCGATACTGTATGTGCTTTGTACATGACAGTCATCGCCTCTAGGTCGCTCGTCAAATAGAGACACCAATTTTTCCTAGTAAGCAAAGAGCTTGTTTTCTTATATATACATAGGTTGTTTCTTCATATATGCTTAATTTCTGAAAATTTTGTACCAGATTATCTATTTTGGGGTCTTTCCGTTGTTTTGGTTAGAAAGTTAAAGTTAAGGTTTCTAATTTCAGTCCTCTAACAAGCTATGTCACCGGGCGGACATCGGCCAGGGCAAGTCCCAAATCCCCAGCGTGATGCTCAGTCACGGCAGTAACTTGCCTAGTAAACAGTATCAGCTTAAAAAGAATCCGGAAGGAGATTGGGACAAAGTATATCTCTGTTCTTTACTACAATGATTGGCGCAAGATCATCGTCGGATTGCTTATATTATATTATGGAAATTTTTTCTCTTACCGAATACAATCCTGGAATTTTAATATTTAGAATATTTTTATTATTGTAAAGAATAGACCATAAAGGTCCACATCGCTCCATCAGAAACAGGTGGCCTTAAACTCGAAACAAAGAGCGCGAGGAATAAGGTTTAACGAAGCAGGAATTGGGCCAACGTTGCTTTATGTGGCCCATCCTTGTTTCCTCGAGGAGACCTTTTCCCCAATTTGAGGGAATTTGATCTCTCAACCCTTACCTCCAAAGCGAGAAAGAACTCGAAAGAATATTTTATAGGCCTCCTTATCTCGAATTCCTCGGCTGGAAGCCGGCTATCCCCCGAGCTTCATGTTTGTCTAATGAGACCACGCCGTAGCATGAGGCTATTTCTCCGTCTCGTCATCCCCTATTTAACTCAAGGTTTGGCTGAATCGAGTTCGTACCCGCTCGCTCTACACACGAAGACTCGTCACGATTCTCGATTCGGTTCCTCCTTGGCTTATTCGAGGACCGAAGAATAGAACTCTCACTCCGTTGGTTTCTGCGCCAGACGATTGGCAAGCTCCCTGCAACGGAAAGTGGGTGCGCAATTTACACCAGGTGTGGTGTTTTTGTGCTTTATTCGGCTTTAATTACCTCCTTATATGCAGTGGTAGTGCTGCTATACTTGGATAGGAGTTACCTTGGCGTTTCTGGCTCCATTGTACGGTCAACCGTCCTCGATGTGGTGAATATCCATGTAGTCGTGCCATGCTTACTGTGGCCATTTCTACTCCTCAGGGATTGAGTAGCCAGGTCCTAGTGGACATATTCGCAGAGTTGAAAATTATTTTTCTAATTTTAGCTGATTTCAAGCATTAGTGTAATAAAACTGTTACATTTCCCTGTCTTTAAATTTCCTTGTGCTCTCTACATGCACACTCAGATCTTTTTACTGGGGTCAGAGGCGACGACAATGCATTCTACACCTCTACTGTAGAGTATTGCGTTTCACTGCGACGGTATGCCGCTTGCTTTCGGCGGTTCATCATACTTTATGCAGTTTTACGAGCGCGTTCAATATCTCTCCCGTGCTCCAATTATCTCATTTCGCTCAGGCCGATATCTAAGTTGACTATGCAGACGTAAGACACTAATCTTGCTCTATACCTTTGGATCTAGGTTTAAGCAACTAATTAAAGACCTTGATATACCTCTTAAGCCTGTGATGCTTTGCTTCTGCCTAAGATGCCACCATAGAGGATAAAACATTTGAATTGTCCAAACGCCTCTGCTCCCAAAGCTTGTAAATCACCGGGAGTTTTGTCGCCGTACTTATTGGAGCAAATATTTCGAGATATAAATATTTAAAATGTTTCCGGATGGCTTTTAATCATAATATTGAATAGACTTCCATGCCCATTGCACCCAGCACCCCTTTTTTAAACTGTTGATATGGCTTCAATATATCGCTCTATACGAATGATTGCGCGCCTTCTTTGATATGGAGAGCGAATTGTAAAATTTTCGCATTTCACATAACCCGCTCAGTAGGCTTGAGACATTGGAAACTTTATTCCCTATAATCAATAAGACCACATCTGCTGTGAGGCAGAAAGACGTTAAGCATGTCTCCTGCTGAGTTCCTGGACATATAAGAGTTAAATGAGAGGAGTACCTTGGTGAGTGCTACAGACGCTTTCCAATGACAGGACGACCAGAAACGCATTTTGCTCTTCTTCACTGTGTCTGTATGATTGAAATCAGTATTGTCATTTGAGCTTCAGGTCAAATAAGATGGGAGAGGGTGGACCAATATTTGTAGTTGCATGGCTTTGTGCACAAACACTTCGTCTGGCCCTACTCACATAATCTATTGACGGTTTCAAGTTGTTTTTTATCGACACATAATCGGAAGACGTTGCTAGATGCAGCCTTATTTGATGTAGTACTTCCCTAGATCTTAATGTAAAGCCTGCTTAGTACTTCCTATATACAATGAGACGCTTTTTATTTTAATATTCCAGTCTAAGGGAGTTTTAGGCCTCGCACCTAGCCCACTAGTACAACTAGCGGTATCGGTACTGCCTGTCCAGTGTAACAGCACGGAACTCCAGCACTCTAACTTGTGGTGCTATTGATATATTAGAAGAGGTTGGCTTCAACATACTATTCAATTAATTGCATTTTTGTTGCATGCCCACGATTTTGATGAACCAGACGTCTCCTCATTAACCAAGCAACCCATTTTTTCGTCTTTTTTATATTGTTTTATGTTCAATTCTTTATAAAGAAATATTTTATGCTTGTAATTCCGGGAGTATGCCATTTCTAGCTGTCGCCAGAAGACGTGTCAGTCATCATCTAATTAAATCAAATGACCTAATCCAGTTAGAGAGATGGACTTAACTCTCTCAAAATTCCGATGAGACCCAGTATTAGCAAGAGTCAAGGGATTCCTTACTAATTCAGTTAGAGAATAAATGTAAACTATGTTCTCTGTGGAGATGCAGTCCTTATTGTCTTGCATTTTCTTGTGCCTATTATTTCTTCTTTTCAAGGCATTCTGCCTGGTGTGTCTATGAATTTTCTTATCATCACTAACTCAATAATTTAAGAAGGGGATTTTTTTAAATATAAGTATTGAAATTTTGTGAATTTTTTAAAACCCAAAGAATTATAAATGGTGAAGTACAGAAAATTATTTTTATATATCTTCTATGACTATATTTTAGCAACGTGATACTTTAAAAGGGGAAAAAATTAATTTAGAGTTCCTTTTTTAAAATTTTTATAATTGGCGAAGTTGAGAAAGTCTATAAAAATTTAACCATGGCTGGTTTTTTGTAGATTTTAAATTTTAAACTTAGAGCGAAGCGCAAACTCCTCCCGCAGGGGTGAGCGGCGAAGCCATTGCCTGGTTCATTATATATTTTTGCCTAGTAACTTTTACTTTGTTTGGTATATATATTATTATTTTTTTATCGTAATTATAAAAAATAAATTAAAACGAACGAAGGCATTACAACCATTATCCTTATCTTAATCACTATCTCTATCGCTATTTCTCTCTCAAATCTCTTTTATCTTTCCATTGATTTTTCTTTCTATTAGTTTCTCATTCTGTCTTTTTTGCTATAGCTCAGGTTTATTCACTCATCCCTTTTATTTCTCTCAATCATTCTTGTTATCTCTCCTGTTCTCTCCGGTTCTTCACCCCGTCATACTTGTTCCTCATCTGTACCTCTTGTTTTATTTCTATTTTCGCTTTTCTTTCTCTCTTAATTGCCGATTATTCTCTTTCCACTTTTTCTCTCTTTGTCTCTTTTCTCTTATATCTCTCTACTATCCCTATTTTCTCTCTTCTAGTTCTCTCTTCTAGCTCTCTATTCTTTATTTCTCTCTTTTAGCTCTCTCTTCTCGTTCTTCTCTTTATTCTCTCTTTTCCCAATCTTGACTCTTCTATACCTCTCTTCGCTCTTGTCTCTCTTCTCTCGCTTTTCTATGTATCTTCTACCTCTCTGCTCTCCCTCTCTTATATATGTATATATATATATATATATACATATATATATATATATATATATATATATATATATATATATATATATATATATATATATATATCTTCTTACTCTTTTTTCTTAATTTTATCTCTCTCTCTCTCTTCCCTCTTTTCTATCTTCCTTTTCTCGCAGAATTCGTGTCTGCTAATAATTTTATTGACTTACCTGTCGTCTTGAACCTTCTCGCTCAAATTTCAAGCGAAGCCGCGGGCCTATTTGAGTGCCTTTCAATTATTCTAACATTACCTATAAATTAACACTTCGCATAATGATAAGGAAGGATTTTTCACTTTTATTTAGGGCGATTTATCTTTCCCAAAGGTGAAGAACCCACACAGGGACAAAATATCCTTGATTTTATTCTCACCACAGAACAAAATGTAGAAACATTCGTGCTGAAGAGCCATGAATCTTTTCTTGACAACTTAAGAGGGAAAAACAGAAAACTGCTTTAATAATTTGAACATAGATGATATGTATTCAAAGGTGCAGCAAATTCAATTTACTGTAGATTTCATGTTATTTAAATATATAAGAAGCAGGCATGGTAAATCAAAATAGAGCCTTTTGAATCAGCAGCGAAAATATTAAACCTAATTATGTAGTGAAATAGAAGTTATCAAACCTTAAAACAAAGAAGCAGAAGTAAATCTAATAAGTTTTTTATATTATGATAAAGAAGTAAAGTCATAAATTAATCCGGCATTAAAATCAAAACACCAGCCAAAACGGTTCTATAGAGAGTATTATGACCGACAATCCTGAATAAATTACCAACGCTAAACGAGGAAATGAATTTTGGAAATTATAGTGTACTATCCGAAATGCGAGCAAATAAAAAGGAATTTATTCCAAACATAAACAAGTTAAAACAATCGAAGGAGCCCCCGCCTGATGAGTTGTACCTATTTAACCTTAATGAGCTAAATAAGGAATTAGTAAAACCGCTCTTGAAGATTTTGAGCGATCAATCGAGGAAGAGTAGTCGCAATAGATTTCAAAGGTGCAAATGTTACACGAATATTCTATAAAAGCGATAATTTGATCAGATTAATTTCCATTCAACTAACATAGCTTTACTAATTAATAAGCTCTTAGAATCGATCGTTTGAGATAGGTTGTTTGGTCAATTGGAGAAAACTAACCTAATCCTGGACAAGTAACATGGATTTCTGCGTGGACACTTGTGTTAAAAAAATCTCCTAGACATTATTATAATGATTTACATCTAAGAAGAAACTGAAGTAGTAGGCATAATTAACCTGGAATTCGCTAATGCCTTTGATACCGATCCTTACGAGAACCTCTTGATGAAATTGAAATTGTATGGAGTAAAAGAAAAACAATATAAATGGATATTTAACTGGCACTAAAATCTTCCACAGCTGGTAGTTTTAAATAGATCGTGCTTGCTCACACTGGGCCCTAATGACCTACCAGCTACCTTAGAATGACCTTGATAAAATTGTTGAGAGTGCGGATAAATAACAGATGAAATTTAACAATACTTAAATGTTAAGTCATGCACTTAGGATGGTGTAACCTAACGGGATATGGTAATACTTCAGATCACGGGCGCACGGTAGGTGGCGCTGTTAGTAGGCTACAATTTTGGGCTACAATATATCTCTTATGACGTCAGACGGTAGCTTCAGATGTGACCAATCACGTTTTTATATTTTTTTGTTGTTTTGGGGATTTGTAACTTTTAGTCTGTATTATTTACTAAATATCTGCACCTCTGCTCGTTTATAGTTTTTTCTAAGTTAGGTGAGGTTCCTTGATGTCTTTTATTGTTTTTTTACTCCTTTGCTTGCCTGAGCCAGTCTAGTTCTTCTCTACGTGTACAGATTCAGCAAAACCTTTTGTTTGATTTCGCACAAGAATTTTGAAAGCGTTTTCGTGCGTTTAGCGATTCCTCGCTTACGAGTTCTTACGCAGCTTACGGGAAAAGTGTTATTACGTATTACAGTAAAAAAGTGAAATTTCACTTCCTTCGTGCACCGGTAGCGAGGGTGAACTTGTTTCCACCCTTCCCCTACGTTTTCCTCATCGGACTCCCTTTGAGGTGGACCAAGGACCTGCAGGCTCTCGAAAAGCGCCTGCACGTAAGGTAAAGTGCCATTTTTGCTTAGGTTATTTTTGCTTTGGACAGAGACTACCCTCTTTGAGTAGCTCTGTTCTCACTGGTGAAAAATCTCTCTCTCGCACACACACGATTACAGCCAAACACACCAAGTCTTCGAAAGAATTTGTTTTTCCGGACCCTAATGTGGAAATGGAAAAATAAATGAGTGAGACTCGGTGGATACCGCTGAGGACCCTCTCCAATGGCCCCAAGCCAGATCGGGGGGAGGTCTTCCCAATTACCCATGGGGAACTAAGAATCACCCTAGTGAGACTGATAGACACGCACAATGGATACTCGGCTATCTGCCAAAATGAGAGCGACTGCGAAGTCCTCACCTCCCCAAAAGCGGCAGAATTCCTAAGGAAAATTAATCTGAAACCCCACACGCCTCCACAAATCAAAACCCACCGCAGCATCATTCTTCGCCACCTCGATCCTTGGGTCGGAGGCCACAGCATCGAAAAAATTCATGCTGAAGTCGAAAAGAATCACTCTTGGGCTAAGGTAGCGGAAGTCCTTAAATTCAAGGACTATACGCACGTTTTTAAAATTGTGTTTAATGATTCGGCAATGGCGGTAAAGGCTACGGTGGGTGGTATGCTCCTCTTCAACGTTCGAATCTGCACCGAGCAGGTCAAGCGTAAGGGGTTTATTGACCTCCAAATGTGCTTCAAATGCTACAAGTATGAGGAGCACACTACAGCCAACTGCCCCAGAGGGAATGCTATCTTGTGTTCCATCTGCGCGTCGGACACTTATTCTTGGAGAAGCTGTAAGAGCACCTCCATGAAGTGTCTCAACTGCGCTGGTGAACATAAGATACTCTCCATGGCTTTCCCCATCAAGAAGCAAATTTTCAAAAAAAAGCTAACCTAAAGAAACTGGAAGAAGAAACTAAGGCAAACACAACCTATGTCAAAGTTGCAAAGGCTGCGGTAGCGGAATCAAAAGGAAACCGGACATTTCTCCACGTCAAGAATGAAAACTCGACTAAAATTATGTGTTGAATATATTATGCTCATATTGCGAATCTCTCCTCCCCGGGGTGCTTTGCAGATGAGCTTAATAAGATGCTAATTCATAATGGAATGAAAAAGATGTGGTTACCCCCGAACACGCGGTCAGAGTAGATCCTGAAAATTAGTCTCAAACCCCAGTGCAAGACTAGTTATCAGAAGCTCCCAACTCCCAGCAATACCACAACTCCAGCCTCCTCCAGGGACTCCAGGATCCAGGCTGCAAAAGCACGCACGGAACAACAACAAACAACGCCACCTCACCAAAACAAAACCACCCACGCACATACACCCACACAGGTTGACAATGAGGCTACGGAGACTGGAATTGCGAGAGCCGAGGGGAGGGAACGTTCGCCCCGCTCACGGAAAACCTCGCAGCCCCAGAGACGCCCGAGATCGTCCTCTTCTTGCAAGAGGGAATCTATGCACGCATACCATTCGAGAAAAATTAACTTGAAGGTATTCGCTGCCGAAAGGTCCCCTTTTCCTAAAGAGATGGATGCCCTTGATGTATCAGAAGGTATAATAGCCGGAAGATACAAATGTGAATTCACCTCTGACGAGTACAGTGAAAAGGAGGTCAAGGAGGCTTTACTCCAAGGCTTGATTAAACTGACTCCGGATACTTTTGTCACCCTTGCTGACGGCGAATACAGGAAAAAACGGACAGGTAAAACTATCACGCCTCCTAACACTCCACAAGGACCTAAGCTCGTAAGAGAATAAGTCCTAAAAAACATCCTATCACACTTAAGAACCCTTAAGTGAACTATACAATGACGACTCTAAAAATATTACACTTTAACTCTGATAGATGGACAAATAAACAGACAGTGTACGGAAATGTATTGAGACAATGCGACCCAGACGTTATATTTATTTCCGAACATGGAATAAATGACGCAAACACATTAAAAAATTTTCCCTACGAGGTCTTGACCTTAGATCAATAAGTGGACTCCACGAATCTTTCCTCACTGTGAAGGTCCGTACGGCAGTGGGACCCCTGGTTCTGGCAACGGGGTACCAACCCCCAAAGCGAGGGTATTTGCCCCTTCCCAACTTCTTGAAGCTATGTGGTCACGGCAGAACCGTTCTCTTTGCCGGTGACCTCAATGCAAGAAGCGCTGCCTCCGGTTATACGTCGACCAACCCAGCAGGCAGGAGTCTCGAGACACTTATCGATAGACATATTATGACTAGAATTGGACCAGACTTCCCCACATTCATCACACACAGGTCAGCCACCAAACCAGACATTGTACTAACCAGCAATATGTTCCCATATAATTACTTCATTAAGCCGGGCCCCCCTATTCCCAGCGACCACCAGGCTATCTTTATTAAAATCTTAACCTCCCCCATTCAAATCCCTATCCCAGAGCGAAAGAGCTACACTCGGGCTAACTGGGATAAGTATAAACAACTCCTCGAAAGTTATAACCCAGAACCCTTAATTAATGCCTCCCTTGAAGAAATTGACGAGGAGTTGGATAAAATGAATGAAAATTTATTAAAAGCCGACAAGGAAGCCGTCCCCCGAGTTAAATATATAACTCTCCTTGCCCCCTCATGGACCCATAGAATAAAATCTCTCGTGAGGAAGTATAGGGAACGGATCAATGAAGTGAACCTCACTGGCCCAACATCAACACACACCGACAAACACGACTCACTCGTGACGAACTAATAACTCTTATAAGGGACCAACAGAATGTACTCTGGAATAATTTAATTGACAGACAGAACGTAGAAACCGACTCACGTACATTCTGGCAGACTGTTAAACGACTAAAAGGCGGACAACCACCAAAGACTATTAAGCTTAGACGTGATGACACTAAAAATTCGGACGTGGAAAGAATCGAAGAGGAATTCAGACTCTTTTGGGCATCTATATTTAAGATATCCCCGGAAGAGTATGATGAGTTCGATTTGGACTTCGAAGACGGAATCATTAACGACCTGAATAATCAAATACACAGAACCCACCCTCACCATTGCGTATCACAGGATAGGAAAATGAAAGGACTCGGCGGTATAATTACTGCCGAGGAACTCTCAATGACCTTAAAGTCCTTTCGACAGCGAGCACCGGGCCGTACAGGAATGACGAAGGAGAATTTTATTCGAGCCCCGCCCAACATTTTATTGGGGCTCATGAATATCATGAACTCGTGCCTGAATGTGGGTTACTTCCCTGACCACTGGAAGGTAGTGAAAATGATATTCATTCCAAAAGCCGGTAAACCACCGGACAGTCCAGCTAACTTCAGGCCTATATCTCTCTTAGAATTTTCAGGGAAAGTCTTGGAGAAGATATTGGCCAATAGGGTAAATACGTTCCTCGAGAGTAACAATTCTCATAATAATCAACAGCATGGCTTCCAAGCGAAGCGAGGAACAGACACGGCGCTAGCCGTAATTACCGAGAAGTTGGCAAAAGTAAAATAGGAAAAACGCCACGCAAATCTGGTGCTACGCGATGTCAAAAAGGCCTTTGACAAGTTATGGAGGAGAGGCCTACAATACAAGATCTTACAACTGGGCCTCAATCCCATACTTGAGAGGATCCTTTGTGACTACGTGATGGAGAGGAGGGCGTTTTTGAGTATTAAAGGTTATAGTGGCCCTGAGTTCGAACTCGAGGCGGGGGTGCCGCAAGGCGGGTGCGTCAGTCCCCTGCTCTATAACATATACACCATTGACCTTCCCCAACCTCTGAATGAAGGTTCCTTGTACGTCCAATTTGCGGACGACATAACAATGATATGTACGGGGCCTTATCGGAATGCGAATTTCATGGCACAGAGTACGGCAGAGGAAATCGAAAACATCAACTCTTTCGAGAGAAGATGGAAGATATCCACCAATGCCCAAAGTTCCGTGTAATTCCATTATTCCGAAGGACACTGGCAGACATCCGTGTGGGGGGTGCACGCATCCCATACCGCACGGAGGGCACGGTTCAGGGACTACATATTTCGACTGGTGGGTATAGGAATCATGTAGCGAAAACTACACAAAATGCACCGAGGGACTTGGGTGAATTTTTCAAATTCGTAAACCTGAGCACCTCCAACAAACTTAAAATCTATAATGCGTGCATTCGCTCAAAACTCCTGTACCCCCTGGTCTCTATAAACGTTCTTTCCAAGACCCAAGTCCTTAAACTGCAAAGGGTCCAGAATAAGGCAGTATATATCATTACGGGAACCCGAAGGAGAGAAGGGAGAAAGCAGAGTGAACTCCATGTTGAACTGGGGATGACCCCCATAAACGTGGAGCTTCACCTCAGAGCAGCCAAAATCTGAGACAAGGTGCACCGGCACCTCCCTCTCGAGTTTGTGCTCGAGCACATTGACTTTGACAACTTACACAACATAAGACGACCAATATCGTTTAAAAGCAGCAGACTACCGATTGACATTTACGTCGACCCAAAGTTCACTTAAAGTAAAAAACCCTAATTCACAACACAAATCATGAACAAAGCCAAGCGAAATTAGCCACTAAATTAGCATTTGTTAATTTTAGTTTCTAGTAAATACTTTCCCAAATCTTTGTGCAAAATATCGCCAAAAAAACAAAAAAAACAACTAACAAACAAAACAACACAAAACAAAAACCAAAATCTGGGTGTAAAATACCCAGAAAAGAAGATGAAAATCTTCAACAAGCCACGTAGAGAATAAAAAACATCTACTACTACAAAGGCTTGAATGCCTAGCGCATTACCTGAGAATATATTTATATATTGTCAAAAAACAACCAAAACGCAAAGAAAGCCAGTGATACCCTTTCACCAGGGATCTGTCTTTCATACTTCTTTTCATTTTCACTTTCCTATTATTTTCCCCTATTTTCCCACTATTTCTCCTACTATATTCCTCACTTTATATGTCCAATGTCCAATGTCGAATTTATTTTTTTTTGTTTTGTTTTCGTATTTTTTGTTTGCTGCGAACGATAACAGCTTCTTACTGGCAACATCGTACATTATAAATAGGACTCGTTTTACAAATGTTTTACTTTCGTTATTGCGTTTTCGTGCTTCTTTGTTATTCGAATTCGGCTTTAGTTTGTATAATCGCGAAAAACTTTAAAATTATCTAGAGGCGCATAAACTAATCAAGAAACCTATAAAAGTAAGAATTGTTTGTTATTAGGTTAGGTTTTTCTGCCAGTAAAGAGCTATTGGGGAAGAAAAACCCAGTAAATTCAAAGGGACTGCTCGTGGGGGGAGATATCACCTCGGTGGGACCAACCTACAATGATTTTAAGTTTCAATCAATTGAAAAGGTCTGGGGGGCTCATCCCCCCAGTATATACTCATATACAAAAAATATAACGCCGTAATTGTTCACATCTGACGCTACCGTCAATTTTGTAGCCCAAAATTGTAGCCTATAAACAGTGCTACCTATCGTGTGCCCCGAAACTGAAGTGTTACCCGGGATATTTCCAAATGAACAGTGAAATTATCGAATCTGTTTACTTAGCCAGGGACGTCAGGGTTTAAATTTCAGAGGATCTTAAAGAGTTAAAGAAAGGCGTCGAAGTTACTAAGAATGCAAACCTAATACTGAGATATATTGCTCGTGACTTCACTTTTAAGTCGACAGACAAAATATTACCCTGATATAAATACCTCGTTCGATTTCACCTCGAATACGCAGTGCAATTTAGGTCTCTTATCTTAACATAGACATTGGTAAATAAGTGCTTCAAAATGGCCGTAGGCCAAAATTATTTTAATTTTAAAATAACGAAAATGGGGAATATCCTGCCCCAATTTATACTGAAAAGCATGTGAGTTAATAGGTTTAAAAACTGACTTATCTAGTATTTTTTTAGTGTAAATATCATATAGTAGGAGGAACTATAAAAAAGTCTATATCGGAAAATGTTCAGGAATATAAGGAACGAGAAAAAAAGATGTTAGCACCTTGCTCTTGTATGACATGTATACGAATGAGTTTTGCATTTTTATTTTCTCACTTTCCTCTAAGTACGAGTATATTAATTTCAGTCCTAACTGGAGAAGCCTAAGTGAGAAGAGAGAGCGCTCTTATCATTTTCATTTTTTATGACTGTGTGCTTTTCCTTGAGGTATGAAGAGGATACATGAAGATAACTGTGTTTTTTTTATAGCAATAGTAAAAAAAATAAAAAACAAAAAAAACAGTTTTAATTGATACGCAAAGCAATAAGTGTGTTTCAGCCTTCTAAGACTAACAGCAGAGTTGTGATTAAACTCCGACCTAGGTGATTGATATGAGAGTTACTCACATCTCGAGCTAACGAGCCTGGCAATGCATGGATCATTGAGGCGCTGCTGGTCCTTGTTCTGTAGTTATGTACTTTTCTCTCTCCTCAGTCTTTTATCTTTATTCTCTATTAATTCTATATCTCTCTTCTTTTCTTTCTCTTTTTTCTTTCTCATTATCTTGTTCTGCTCTCTTATTCATTTATCCATTTATTTCTCTACTATCTCTGTTTATCTATATACTGTTTCTGTCTAAGTCACATTCTGACTAGCACTTTAATCTCTCTCTCACTCTAAATCTTACCCTAATTCAACCTCACTCAATTGATCAATCACTCACTGTAAATCTTACTCTTACTCAACCTCACTCAATCAATCAATCACTCTCACTCTAGCAGTAACTCACACTCTCACACTAAATCTCATTTATTCTATCACGCTCATTTTCACTCTCTGTCTCCGAGCGCAGAATTTTGAATATGAAGTGCGGTCGGTAATTAAAAGCAATATATCATTTATTTCGTTGTAATCTTGATTCTTGCCCGTAGTATCTCCTTTCACTATGGTACCTACTGCCGTTTATTAGCAACGAGTTAGATTACACTAGGTAACAAAATTTAACCTTTTGTTTGTTACAGACATGTGAATGTGTTTCTAATTAGTTCGAGGACGCTAAATACGGATTTGATAAACAAAATTCTCTATCAGCTCTAAATTGTTCCGATTAATAAATAAAAAAAAGCTTTTTATTTTGTATTTTTTTAATTTTTAAGGAAAAAAAATATAAAGTGGGGGGCCTTCCCTCTTTATTCTTGCTTTCGGACAGACAGTGTACATCACTGGGGAAGTTTTACCCCCCCTCCCTCTCAAGTTATGAAGATTTTATTGTATTGATTAAGTTTGTTATGCACTTAAAGTTTAAAGAAACTTTGCTTTAGCCTTCTCGTTTTTCTTTTGTGTGACATAAAAGTTTGTTTTTGTAAAGATTAGCAATAATCCCCCATCATATTTGGATTAAATTTTCCATGGTACCTCGTCTCCATAACCAAAGTTTGTTGATGAAAACGTTCACCATGTTCATCATTAACCGCTTCCAGATTTTCAGGAAAAAAATCGAGATGAGAATGCAGAAAATGCCTTTTACGTGACATTCTACATCTCATATTTTCATAGGCTTCCAGCGAATTGTTTACTATTTCTCGGTAATTTGGAGATTTAAAATTGCCGAAAAAGTTATCAGTGACTTCCACAAAAGATGTTCATGCTTTGCGTTCCTTTTTATTGAGACACAAAGTGAAGGAATCATCAGAAACAACTCTGCGAATTTGTGGTCCAGTGAAAACTCTAGCTTCTATTTTACATCAGTTAATGATCTTGGAATTTGATTTTCAAATATTGAAATCCTTCACTGCTTTGATTCATACCCTTTAAAAAATATTTCATTAACCCTAATTCAATGTGAAGAGTTGGAAGATAAACATTTTTGTTATCTACTAGAACATCATGCTTAACATTATGTTTGCCAATAATGTGTGGCCATTCTCGTTTTTTATAGTGACTGTTATCATATCTTAATTGTAACCCAAGAAGAATTGCTACAACTTTCAAATCACAACAGATGCTCCACTTATGCTATTTGTACTCAATAAGTTTCAGCAATATTTGCATTGGTGAATATCTTTCTTGAAGAGCTGTAAGGTGGGCTACAGAAATTGGAGCTGTTTCATTCTCATTGTGCAGCAAAACAACTTTAAGACTTGCCTTACTAAAGTCAATGAAAAGTATCTACTCATTAAGATAATAGTCACAGCCGATTTTCTGCATCAACCCATTAGATTGTTGCAGTAACATACAGTATTTTCTTGTGAATAAAATTTTGATAACTCCTGGTGAGGATTTTGAAAGAAAGATACCCTGACATCTGGAAGGAGAAGATTTCTTTCTTGTAATCTGGAGGCAAGTAACTCAACCTTTCCTTTACTCAGATCTAAATCTAGTACCATGTCGTTTAAACTTTGTTGGTAAAATAAATTTGGTTCTGTATCCTGCTTAATTGGAACATATGTTTGATCTTCTTCAATTTCTCCAGAAATCAATGTACATAGAATCATTCTCTGAACTAAAATATTCACTTATTGTAGTAGAGGGCTTCAGTACTGGAGTAGATTCGTCATGTGTTGCCGGTTTCAACGCTGATGGGCAATTTGGATAAACAATTTTAGATTTATTTTTCTTCGAGATTCCAGCCACATTTTTCAGGCAGAAATAACAATCATCAAAGTGATTCGAGGGCTCACACCATAAAATAGGAACAGCAAATGGCATTGCCTTCCTCTTCCCATTTAACCAAGCTGTCAACATTGTGTTACATTGCGTGCAGCAAATATGAGGAGCCTAATCTTTATCCTGGTCCCCTACTTTGCATCCAAAATAGAATCTGTAGGCTTGCTTCATCGTCAATGATGTTTCTATTTTTCTCCATTGTGCCACTGGTGTGAATTGCCCACAAACCTAACCAAAATATGTTGGGGTGGTTTACACATCCGAATCTAAATCTTGAAGTCATTACAAGATTTCAAATACTAACTTGAGCAAGCAAACGTACACAATGTAAGATCCTTATCATAAGGTTCTTGTCAGAGTAAAATTTTGATAAACGTGTTAGATTTTGTAACAGTTATCAGTAGCAGAAAAGTTATCAAAAATAAGTATGTATTAATCTAAAAATCTGAAAAAATCTGACCCCCCCTCCCAGTAATTAGAATTGAATGATACTTGAGCTTCAATATAGTCTTCCTTATATATATATATATATATATATACATATTAAAAATGTTAAAATATATTAAATATATATATTATTTATTAATATATATATATATATATATATATATATTATATATATATAGAATCTGTATATATATATATATATATATATATATATATATATATATATATATATATATATATATATATATATATATATATATATATATATATATATATACTAAAAATGGCATATTGATACAATATGAGCAAAAGTGTGAAATGGCTTGAAAAGGAAAGTTTAAATTACACAAAAGCTAGACGTGATATGCAAATTCTCAAGATATATTTGTAATCAGCATCCAAGACTTATCTAGAGTCACCTATTCTCTGCTCTGTAACAAAATGTTTGTTTCCTATTGTTATCCGTGTATGGATAAAAATTGAATATCATTTATATTATATTTCCAGTTCAGGAAAAGGAAGTTTTATTTGTGGGGAAGTCAAATTTTACTTGAATCTAAACTTGGAAATGTTTCACTTTTTGCGGGAAATTTGAGCTTTCAGGGTCATATTATCTCTTTTAATATATTTGATATATTCTCAGCTTTTCCTGAGAATTATTTGACCTAAAATAGCTTCCCATTATTTAGAGTCATAAATTATTATTGACCAATTACTTATTCAAATTTCCTGAATTTTCCCATAATAAAAGAAAAAGGCCATTTTTCTTTGGTCCATAATGAGATAGAATTAATCTATTGCCTATCTGTCTCTCTCACAAGATTGCTTAAATCTTCACCAAGTAATTTCCTCTTTCATAGGCCTGGAAGATTTCGAAAAGCCTTTTCTTTTCCCCAAACTTTCCATACTAACTATAGTTAGACCTGAGTTTAGCAGATACGTAGTTGTTTTTGCTGATTCACTGCATATAGGTTGTAAGAGTACTCTTCCTAAATGGTAAAAAAGTGAATTACCCAAAGCTATGTCTCAAACTTAAGTTATCGCCAAAGGGAATTAAATTATTACAAATGCGTCATGGCCTCTATAAACACAAATTATTTGATAGATTTTAAAGGAAGAAACATATGTTTATAACGACCCCCCTCAAGAAACTCGATTTCTATTAAACAAAAACAATCATCGAATTCTTTGTTAAGTTTGATTAGGCTAAAAGAGGAATCATTGGTGCTCTGATACTTTTTCACTCTAAACTTTTATGAAATCATCAATATTTTGTTGGTGTGTTTTCAGGACTATATGAATATAATTATTTCCTCTAATTTGGACTGTTCAATTTTATTCGTTGAACCTGAATATATCATTCCAATTCCTTCAATATGGATGAAAACTTTCGATCCGGCTTTCACCGAGGAAAGAATCTGAGCAAAAGACTGAGAGACAAGCCATTTGGCCTATGATTAGCTTATTTACTCTCTTTCATGGTCAAAATGGCTTGTTCCTTGCGATGATTTCTCTATTTATTCTAATAAACAAAACCCTTCATCGAATAACCATTTATTCACAATCAAATCAAACTGAGATCCGCCCTCATATTTTACGTCTCTCAAGCCCTGGCTCTCTCTTTCATTATCCTTGCCTTTCCTTTTAAATTTACGCCGGGACCAAAAAATGAGTTTTGTTTGCAAAAAAAGAACGTGTAAGCTTCTTTGCACTATCCTACATAATCTATTCCTTTATGTAAAGCTCTTAAAACCAAGCACTTTTATAATTAATCCGTTTTGTACATTGTTTTCAGTCTATATTTCATGGTCGAATCCTTAAAGGCTCTATTCTCGGTATCAAGCTTGGATACAATATCCTTCCAAGGATATTCTATAGAAAGCAGGGTAGGTCCCAGATTAAAGAGTGAAGTGGTCGTTGAGGCTTTTCTAGATACTTCTTCTTGCGCCTAGGTCTCCCATTATCAATACACTCTAATTAGTTTAAAAGTAAATTAACAGTCATATTTACCAATACAGTAAATTTTCACAAGCATAGCTCTTATTTGATGACATCATGTAGGTCCTATCTGAATTTTCGTCGTGACCGTGTCTCTCACATGCCTCTATTCTATTGGCGACCACGTCATCACACTTGGAGATTCCAATCTGTAAAACAGTTACATTCAAAACTCTTCTATTTTCTCTTATTCTTCTTGCTGCTTTTCTTGTTTTTTTCAAATTTCGACCTATTGTGGAAAGGTTTAACTTTCTTTTTTCTTGTTTTACTTTTTTTATAGGCGGAATTAGAGACCAATTGGTTGACGCACTGCGCTGAGCCCTGTTCTGGGAAGTTTAGATCTTACACTCCTTATCAGACAAAAGGTCAATTACAAAACTGCTTTCTTTCCTCTCCCGTCTTTGCAGCACAACACACACTTTGTACCAACGAATCCTGCTGATGGATATCTATATCCATATACATCTGACGCGGAACAGGTACCTCTACCTGAAAGCTGTTTGGTGTCAAAAGAATAATACTTCCTGGCACCTCTCCCAAAAGAGGACCGGCCATTGGTGAACTCGGGCTTTCCAGTGATTGTAATAATGACCTTTATGTCTATTTCATTATCCAGTCAGGGTCCACTTGAATAAAGGCAGGTTTGCAAATTACTAGTACGACTAATACAGCATACCTGAGTATAAATAATACTAGTGAGGTGCATTTTGTTAAACCCCAATCGGTCTTGTTAGTGTCCAGTGCGTGTTCCGGTTCAGGGTGAGTTACTTAAGGGAGTGTCACACAATAACACGTGATGCAGATTCTAGGCAAAAAATCTTGGTTCTGACTAGAAAAGCTTTAAAAGACGCGTTAAAAATTGCGAAACAAAGATGAAAAATTAGGTGAAGACTTAGGGAATAAAGAATGTAATATATGTGATGAAAATTAGAAAAGAAAGAAATTGTCATAGTAACCATTCTAAATGAAATAAGTTTGAAAAAGAAATTGAAGAGATAAATGAAACCATTATTTCTTGACACTAGTTTTATAAAAATACTGAAATAATGTTTTTCTTTCCAAATAAGTTGACAAATTTGGGGACTCACAGATATTCTAACTTCCGAATAATTTCCAGAAGTTGACAATATTTTTTCCCATCGTGTTTAAATTTGATAAGCTTCTTATTAAATAAATAAATAATAAAAATAAATAATAAGTCTTTTGTAATGCGCTCTTCAAGGCCTGAGACCTTCCCAGAGCGCACGTTGTGCTGATATGAGAATAGAAATTCAATGGAAATTCAAGAGGGGGGAGAAGGCAATACTAAAAAGATGCGTTTTCAGGAGAAGCTTAAATGTGGTAAGAGAAGGAGAAGACCTGATTTCAGCAGGAAAAGCATTCCACAACTTAGGGGCGCAGATTGAGAAAAAGCAGTCCCCCATTGAGCAGAGGGATGAACGAGAAATATTCAAAAGAGGTGCATGTGATGACCGAAGGGCCCGAGGGACATGGCGTGGTGAGAGGGCAGAAGAGAGGTAAGACGGGGCCTTGTTGTTGAGGGCCTTAAATGTGAAGAGAAGTATCTTGAAGTGAGTACAGGATCTGATAGGGATCCAGTGGAGTTTATGCAGCAAGAGTTTCGAAGGAGAGAAGCGAGGGCGACCAAGGAGAAGCCGGGCGACATAGTTCTGTACAAGTTGAAGGGAAGAGGAGGATGGCAGATTTATAAGAATTTTTATGAGTTAAACTTAACATGAGCAAAGAGAATGATAAAAGATTGGCTTACCTTGGGAAAAGGACTGATACTGTATCCAGGGATTTATGATATTTCGTTCCAGAGAATATCGTTGCCGTCTGGAGTAGCTTATTCCTCTTGTTAGTATGTTGGGTAAGCTATCGTTAACTTTCTCTTGTAACAATTAAATTATTGAAAAGGTCGTCCAGAACGCCTTTATTTATGAATACGTTGAAGTTGACTTTTTTTGTGAGAACTGAGAGAGCAGACGCTTTTTCTTCTGCGCCGAAGCCTTTGTCATGAGTCATGCAATATTAAATTTAGTGAAAACGATCACCTGGTTAACATAAAAGTTTAGCCAAGCAAATTATCATTATCTAAAAAAAATTAATGAATATTTTATATTTAAATCAATGATTGAAATATATAGAATAATGAAAATGACAATTCACAAGCACAGAGTTACAGTAGTCAAGGCGTGAGGTAATGAAGGCATGAACAGCATTCTCAAGACTTTGGCGATTAAAGTGAGAGCGAATGCGAGAGAAGTTACGAAAGAAACATAGAGAGGATTTGCTGACATTGCGGATATGAGGCTTAAAGGAGAGATGCTCATCAAAAACAACACCCAGATTTCTAACGCAGTCAGAGAAAATGATAGTATTACCGCCCAGAGTAAGCGAGGGAAAGAGAGATTTAGATTTTTTGACAAGAGCAGGGGTACTGACGAGGAAGACCTCAGTTTGGGAGTGATTAAGCCTGAGGAAGTTGGTAGAGAGCCAGTCAGAAATGGATGAGGAGGCAGCCAGGAGGTCAGTGATAGAGTAGGCAGGAGACGTGGGGATAAGGAAACGAAAATTTGAGTGTCATCAGCATATAGGTGAAAGGATAGACCGAGATTACGGAGAAGGGAACTAAAAGGGAGAAGGTAGATACGAAATAGTAGAGGACCAAGGACAGAGCCTTGTGGCACTCCAAAGCGAATGGGGGTACGGTCGGATGAAACGTCGTCAATCACAACGGATTGGGTACGAGACGAGAGGTAAGAGCCTAACCAGTCAAGCATAGTGCCTGATATGCCAAGGAAAGAGTGGAGACGATCAAGTAGGACGGTATGGTCAATAGTATCGAAGGTAGAGGAGAGGTCGAGTAGAACGAGGATGGAGACACAACCCCTGTCCGTGGCTCTTCGTAAGCAATCAGACACATTGAGAAAGACGGTTTCTGTGGAGTGACCTGACTTGAAACCAGATTGATAGGTTTCATCAATGTTACAGGCCACCATGTGACTGTTGATGCGTGAAGCAAACACTCTCTCCAGAACCTTAGAGAGGAAAGGAAGTTGCGAAATCGGGCAATAATTGGAAGGGTCAGTGGGGTTCAGTTGAGGCTTTCTAAGAATCGGACGGATGTGGGCACGTTTGAAGGAAGAGGGAACAAGACCAGTTGCAAGTGAAGTGTTGAACAGGTGAAGAAGCGTTGGGAGGATAGCAGGCAGAATTTTACATAACAGTTTAGGGAAAAAAATGTCCTTTGGGGAGCCCGATTTCTTAAAACGCAAGAGCAGGACTGTAAGCTCCAACAAGGTCACAGCGGGGAAAACGATAAGCGGCTGAGACTGGAAGTCAGGGAGAATGGCAGGAGCCAGGACAGAAGGCTGAGGGAGGGAGGCTTTGAGGTTAGTGTCCTTATCTGCGAAGAAATTCGAAAGAGTAGCAGGGCTAATGGGTAGGGAGACCTGGGCTGGGGAAGTAAGACGGGAGAGCAGACGAAAGGCGGTACGGGGATCATTCCTATTATCAGTAAGCAGATTACGTGAGTAGGCTTCATGAGCAAATATTTATTTTGCCACGTAGGAAGCTGTCGCAAGTCGGAACGCCAGCGAGAGAGGGTTCGTGTCTTGCCCACGGGTGCGAGCCTTTCTAAGGACTCTTTCATGGGCACGCATGGACTGCCTAGCACGTAGGAGTTCCATAGAGTACCAAGGGGCATGGTAACAACTAGAGTTCGAAGGGGTGACAAGGGGAGAGTGGGCATCAAGACAAGTGAGGAGGGGTTGCTCCAAAGAAGAGAGAATCTGGTCAGGAGAGGCAGAAGACCCAATGGGAGGAAGTTTGGAGGCCACATCATTAGATAGGGAGGGAATATCAATGGAGGCAAGTCGACGGAAAGGCTTAGGATTATGAGACAGCTGAAAGGGTATATGGAATGGGATAGAGAAGTTGAAGTTGATAAGGAAGTGATCAGATATAGCATTGGAAAAATTTGTAGTCGTCAGGTTGGAAATAAGACAGTCAGAGATTACAAAGTCTAAAATGTTACCGTGAGAGTGGATAGGGGAAGAAACGTGTTGGGTGAGGGAGAAGAGATCAAGGATTTCAGAAAAGGCTTTCAAATTAGGATTGTGGCCAGGAAGGTTGAAATCCCTGAGGATTAGCAACGAACCAGTGGGGGAGAGGCCAGCGAGGAGGTTACTAAATTTATCAAGAAAAAGCTCGAGGGAGGAGCTGGGGGGGCGGTAGAGGACTAAGATAGTTAGAGAGGGAGTGGAATCAGAAAGATTGAAGAGCGCCTCAAAAGAAAGAATAGGGGGAGAGGGCAAATTATTCAGATGGAAGGAGTCACTGTGATTCAGGCAGCCGGAAATTGCGGGGGGCTTAATCAATTGAACCTTTTATAGCTATTATGTTATAATTAAAATTCTTCCTCAACAGCATAGCATCAAATTGCTTTATTCGTTCATTTGCTTCAAAACGGACACTTGGCGTACAGTTTGGAAATAAATTGGTAATAGGTAAAATGAGTAAATGGAAGGAGCTATTAGGATGCTCTCATTAAGTTCATCCTGACCAATGGTTCTTTCTTGGGTGTTCTTAATTTTTCAGAATCTAATCCTTCCTTGCGGGATTGATCCTTTCCCCACTATGATCTACCTATTTAGAGTTACAACTCATACGTTGGAATTCTTATACTTACGCCAACCACAATGCAGGCCTCATAACATTTCAGAATTACTGACATTCTGTATGTTTATTTAGGTATAAATTGAGCTTTTTATAAGGAATATATTTTGACAAATCGCATTCGACACATCATTTTTTCGGCTCGCTCAAATCTATTAATCGTCAAGAACTTTGATCTAAATTAAATTTGGGTCGTCTACTTTAATTACTGATTAAAATTTCGAATTAACAAATCGGACCTCTAACTTTTTTAAAAGTGATAAATTTTGCTTTATTTCCTATAAGTTTTTTCTCTCTCACTTTTCTGAAACTTTCTTCCAGGATTCAATGCTAATCACTGTCGATTTTCGATTTAAATATGATCCGTTGCAAAAAATTTGGTCTTAAAGTATATGAGACATTACTATATTTGAAGTCCTGCTTAGGGCTGTTTAGTTTATGAGGTAAAATTAATTTGAGACCCTAATTTATTAGGCACTAAATTTTACATAAAATTATGACTATATAATGTATATTTTTCTATGATGTCACAAAATCATGAACATGTAAATCTAGTCTTTGTGATCTGAAGTCATATCACTTATTTCAATAGAGTCAGACAAGAGCCTAGTAATCCGACAACCTTGCTACTTACTTTCATACCGCCCTTCCAATGTCCGCAGTGTAAGCCACACTCGCTGCATAGTTTTTGATAACAGTAGAACAATCCGCACACATATTCAAGTTCTTGCTCGTCTCCGTGACCCATCAAAGTGCGTCTCTTTTCTCTAAATATGATGAAATCTCTTCCTTCTTCTCTTAAAAGATAGGTCACTTCTGTTCTTGGATTTTCCCTTATATGGTCCTAGTATTAGGGTCGTTCTTTCCCGCCGATCTCCTTCTCTTGCCCCAGAGTTCCGATGAGGAATTAAATTCCTTACTCTTTTGGATATCTGTTCTTTTCTTTATTCTTAATCTCAAAGTCTCTAGGATTATTTCTTTCCTATTCTAGGCACCTAGGTGAATGAAGCATGTATATTTGCTCGATATTTCAACTGTATCTTGACAAGAATTTCCTTCCAGACCACTGGCGAATGATTACGGTATTTGGCTTTCCCATTCCCTTAATTAAGGGGATGAGACGCCTTCTAAGGATCATATATGAATTTCTCAGTGATCGTCGATTCCGCGTAGGAGTAAGGATGTCAAATTCTGTCTAAAATGGTAGGAAGAGACGACACCAGGGACAGAGTTTCTTCAGTGTCACCTTCTTTGCCCTGAACATCTACAATTTTACTCCTCTCTCCCATGGAAGATGTTAAACATATGCTCTACGATCTCTTTTGGTGCGAGCTTGATGTCATGTCTGGAGCGTCAATCCTGACAGGCATCGAACCACATCTCTCACTATGCCGAAACGTACAGGTTTCCCTGTTTTTGCCTAAGAATTAAGAAGTTCGCTTCTGCCACCATAAACAGGTATAATCCGTCTCAGAACTCTCCCTGAACTGGACTAAGCATTCTTTAGGTTAGTGTATTCGCGTAGTACCCAATCTGATAATTAAAGAAAAATAAAAACTTTGAGAGAGAACGACTCTATCAGTCATAAGTACAGGACGACTTTGCGGAGCATCTCTCTCCACCTTCCAATGGCACAAAGCCTAAAATATTATCTTAACACATTCGTTGTAAACAAAATAAGTGAGGGAAGATAAAATGATTTCAAATAAGAGAGAGATAGAACAACACAAAAAAACATTAAGGCAATATTTATAGTAGAGCATGCGACTCTTCTTAAGGCTCAGGTAATACCTATTTGGAATGTGATAAGTGAGCTAACTCTGAGATTAGTGCGGTCCACGGCGTTTTATTGCATCCTAACTGTATTTTCATAGTGACACATTTACCTCGTCTCACATGGTCATCCAACCATAGATTGAAGTTCTTAGAACATTCTACGTCAACTTTATCTTGGTTCCCCCAAAGGAGGCGCTGCCTTTTCTCAAAGATCGCACGAGTTGTGGAAGCTCCCACAAAGCCACTAAAGCCACCCTGCAGAGTGTCTATATAATCCTCCGACTCGGTTTAGCGTGCAGCACTTCAATACTTTCTGCTTAATACCGCGTACGAGCTAGAGAAACGCTTTTCCGTTGCGATCGGAGACAACGACGATTTCGATTTGAGGACGAAGCTTAAATCGACATCTGTGAACTCTGCAATAGTCAATCAGCGAGTATCTGACGAGGATTTCCATTTTCTAAGGCCAAACTACGTTTGCTCCCTCATCCGCCACGTGAGGTAACCAAACTTCCTCATTGCAGTCATCGTATCCCGATTGGCACTTCCTTTCAAAGAACATGTAAGCAGTTGCAACCGTTGACACCTACAGATTATTCTATAATCTGACGCATCCGAATCATCCCATCCTTTGTGTGGGAGCCCCGGTTTAAAATCCACTTTTAATAACCAACCTGAATCCGACCACTAATCCTATAATTATCCCTCCTGGGTCGAGTGCCGATATTTAGTTTCTCCTGTGCGATCATTACTTTTAAACCCTATATCTGTGTATATTCCAATTCTATTTTGGCTGTTGTTAGTAAAGGTATATTTTCGTTACTGTCTTTCATTTGCAACTTAAACGAGTACCAGCTACCTGTTAATCTTTGGCCAACTTGCATGTACTCTTAATTATTTGTTCTAAAAGGACTCCGCAAATTTAGAAGTAAACCATCCCCACTGAATTCACAACTATTTGCCGTCACGAATTGGCCAGGTCGAACCTCAAGTCTGGTCATTCCAGGACCGTCCGATTATTTCATATATATAGAGGAAGTGGGCGAGACCAAGTACTTTGGAGAGAGTAGCTTTGTCTGTAGTGAATTTTTGGTGATTGCTGCGAATCAATTGAGTGAATAAATTGAGAAACATATGCGTTGCATGGGCCTGTATTTGAAAGTTAAACCCTTCTGGTTAGTCCATTAGATGAGAAGCATGTCGCAGTAGAATTATGTAAATAGTAATGAGTGAATCAATGGCACGTTGCCATAATTAGCACTATGTGAGTGTAAATAAATTAGTTGCGGGCGCATTGCTATAGTTAGCACAATGTGAGTGCGAATGAATAAATTGTAATGAACTAATGCAAAGTGGAGTGCGCGGATAATTCAACGAACTAGCAACTCAGCTAGAGAGTGATTTTGCAACCATATCTTTGGCTGTAAGTTGAAATTTTATTGAATTGTCACTTACTGAAGAGTGATTTGATAAAGAGTGGGAGATTCGCGTGGCGCGGACGTTGAGGGTGCCGTTGAGTTAAGTTCTAGTCTATGCATGAGGAAGGCTCCTCTTTGATAAATGCAATGTGATTTATGGTTGTAATTCCATTGCGTATAGTTTTATATGTGAAGAGAAGGGAAGCGCGACAAGCGTGGTTTCTGGGGAGGAGCTTTGTCTGTACCGACTCTTAGTTGATGTGTATTCAAAAGAGAGTGGTGGGTAGCAGAGCAGAACTTCTCAAAGGAATTTATGGGAGAATAGATAAAAAGTGAGAAAAAGATTGATAATCAAGTCAGGCGGAATTTTGGGAAATGTTTATAGGATTTCATTTTAGCAGATTGGCGTTAATGAGCAAAGAGAACGAAGTGGATAAAGGACAGTTGTGTGTGAACCGAGGTTATTGTGATTTAGGAGGAAGCTATGTGACCAAAGGAAAATTCAATTTTCGGTCGAAATATTTGCACCAGGGATAAGACCAGGTACGAAAATGTGTATATGTTTATGTAAATGTATTTCTCTCTGTATATATAAATATATATATTTATACATGTATGTATATATATATATATATATATATTTATATATATATATATATATATATATATATATATATATATATATATATATATATATATATATATATATATATGTATAAATATTGTCCGTTTTGTTCCTATCAACAGTGTGGGCTGTTTTAGACATAAATTTACATGGAAACGCCAAAATTAAGATCATAACAAATCAAAAATTTAAACATCGATATCTTCGAATTGCTATTTGCCATAAATTTGAGGAATCTGACAAAAAAAAAATATATTAGTAATTCAATTTTATCAGAGAAAACTATTTTTTTTATAATATCTTGGCTCCACTGGTTAAAAAATACAATGATAGATTTTATAGAGGCACAAATGACGACACAAGAGAGAAAGAGAGAGAGAGAGAGAGAGAGAGAGAGAGAGAGAGAGAGAGAGAGAGAGAGTTTTCTTAGGGTTTCGCAGTTTAATAGTCAGTTGTTTATGAAATTATAGTTCGCAAATATTTGAAAATTTCAACTTGTTTAATCATTGATCCTTGAATGTAAGCTCTAGTTTGGCTAATAAAAGCACAAAGCCTGCTCTTAGATATGTGGAGTTTGTTGAAGAGGTAGGGCTAATTTACTGTCAAGGAATCTAAAAGTATTCAAATTTGAATCTATAATTCACAGTAAAAAATGAATGCCTTCAGGTGCATTCAGCAATCTATCAGATTCACAAATTTAACCCTTAATCATTCTATTTCTTTTGGTGACGAAAATCCAGGAATTTAGACATAAGCAATTGGAAACTATCGGAATCGATGAAAAAGTGTTATTAAATAAATGTTTGAATGTAAGATGACTCAATTTAACACACTCTTATATGAATTTTGTATACTATAGCTACTATATTATTCAGTCAAATATTATATAAAGCTAGTTGAATTACCCGGTGTTGCATTGTTCTTACTAGCTAAAAGGATATGGCTTTAGTCTTTTAATGTCGCGGTTCCGAGTTTGATCCAGGCATGGGAGGACACAAACTTCAGCGGACGTAGTCTGGATATTAATTGGTGTGCTTGCTGTACTTATTTATCCCTGCAGTGGAGTGAGTATATCTTACACTTCTCAAAAATATAATCATTTACAAGACTGCTTTCTTTCCTAGCCCGTCTTCGCAGCCTAACACACACATACAATTGTTTTAGGAAATATCAACCTCTCACTATTTCATTTATTTCTCTATTGGTAGTAATTAATATATGCAAAATATCAACCTGATATATTATCATTTTGGGTGTGCTTAATGCAGAAGTGTTTTTTTATGCCTTGCCGCGGGTGAGGAAAGCTGTCAGCGGATTTTGGCCATGCTGTTTTCTGTGTAAAATAGGCTATATTTGGCTCATTTTTCGATAAAATCAGAGCTACCTTTTCGGTAAGATGGAGAAAGGGCGTCCCGCATCATCAGACGCGCACAGGTGCTCTTAAATACCTTGGAAATTTCAGCCGTGCCATATGTCCGCGTGTTTTTGCCAGTTTTTCAAATATTTGGCAAGCCTGAGCTCCGAAGACATGCTTTGAAAATTAAACATAAGGCTTTTACGCACTTTTACACAGTTTACTACTCATAGAGTTTTGGAAAAATATCTTATTTATGACATTACTGCAACTGAAAAATTTGGTACATTAGTGCGACATTTTATATCACCTAGACATAAGAAAAAATCCACTAATCTAACGTGCTTCAACAAAGATCTCTAATGTTTACACACGTTTAGTTAGCCTGCTGATCAATTATTGTAGTGCTGTGATCTATTACTGAGTGCTGTGAAGTATGTATATCTTCAGGAGTGCCATCTTTATTCAGCTGTAACTTTTAGTATAAAAAGTAATATTTTTATGGATTTATGATATAGAAAACATTTGACATGGCTCACTCCTAGATATAACCAGAAACATTTTTTAATTATTTCCAAATCTGTATCACATAAGCAATTTGGACAAGGTATGCTGTTTTAATAGATTTTTAATTATGAGAGGTTAAAAGTCAAATTTTGCTTAGTGATAGTGGATCAAAATAGGTGATCTCTATCAGATTAAATCATAAAAACTTGTCTTTTTCAGATAAACGATGAATACTTTGCGGAAACAGAATAACGTATATTTGCTGGGAAAAAAAGGAGTCGCTGTCTGGCGAGCTGCAAGCTTGCACCCAAAGGCAACGTACTTCGTCTATATCTGCACTGCATGGGCGAAAAGAAATGGTGAGGCATGAAGCAGGAGTGCAGAATATAAAGGAGGTCGAAAGCTTTTGGGAAAAGGCAAGCATTCTCATTCGGCCTTTTCACCATGCTGTGAAGAATCTCGGAAGCCTTGCGTCAGAATGGGAAGGCTTGGAGAAGAATGAAGGGAGAGTGAAACAGAGGAGAAAAACGAATAGAAATTATGCGACATCTTAAATAATCTTTTCGACATAGCCCACCAAGATGCACTAAGGAAGATAAAGATCACAGAGGATAAAGGGGAGGCAAGGAAGCAAGGCAGGAGTTGATATTAAACTGGCAATGAAGGAAAAGAAGAAATCAAAACAAGAAAAGAGGAAGCTACGGAGGATTCTAAAGCAGCAGGACGAAGCTTCCAGTATGAGATAACTGTCACCCTGGGGGACGCTTCATGTAGCTTTTCAGCCGGAGAAAGTGAGATAGAAGGAGCCAGTGCAGACGCAGGAAAAGCACAGCGGGGAAACGAAAAAGAGGAAAGAAGAGCACTCTGAGCCCAGACGTCCTTACAGCCCTTAATCAAACCAAGAACAGTTATCGTTACGCGGTCAACACTATCTCTACTGTGCTCCATGCTTCTGGTCAAATGCTTGACGAGTTCAATTTCAGCTGATCTTTCTTCTTCTGTGCTCGTCAGCAATATCTTGCGAACAGCTCTTAATATTTCACTGGCACAGAAAACTGATGGCTGAACTGACAGGAGACGAGAATGTGGACAGGCTCCACATCATTGTGTCTCAAAAAGGCATTGAACAGTTGCTTTGCCTCCCCAAGTTGCCAGCTGGAACTATTCATGCAATAGTGGAAGCAATATCTGAAATGGTAGCGGATTGGGATTTAGAGAACTGGATTCGTTCCATTTGCTTCGACACAACTTCGAGCAACAGAGGCAGAAAGAGAGGCGCCTGTATTTTGTTTAAGCAGTTGATGGGGAAGAACCTTCTACACTTGGCATGTCGCCATCATATTCCCGAGATACTCCTGGAAGAGGTTTTAATCATCACCATGGGCTCATCATCCGGTCCAGACATTGGTATACTCAAGAGATTCAAGAGTCACTGACACCAAATGTTCTTGGCTAAATACAAGCTATGAATTAATGACAGTGATGTGGCCAGTGCTTTTGACGAATATGACAGGCAACATCATTGAGTTCTGCTCACAACAACTGGAGGAATTTCATCCTAAGGATGATTACCGGGAGCTTTTGAAACTGACCATCATTCTCCTTGGGTGAATTCCAACTATAGAAGTTCACTTTTCCAAACCAAGGGCAATGCATCGCGCCCGCATTAAGGCACGACTACATAATTTATACACTAAAGTTTTTGTATTCGGGCATGTATTCATTGTAACCGCCCGCGAACTGAAAGGCATAAAGCAACTCTTCTGTGTCTTTGAATTGAAGTAATATGTGAACTCTTGGTTCTGCTGCCGTATCCCAACAGCTGCATCAAAAGGCGATCTGGAACTCTTGAAGTGTATAGTTGCTGCTAATGAAAGAGCTACAAAAGGTGCCATCAAGAAGCTGTCCAACCACCTCTGGTACTTGAGCGAAGGGATAGTGTCATTAAACTTCTTTGATACAACTGTCACTGTGGCTAATAAGAAGGCGATGGTCGCTGCTAGGGACAACGGAGGAGACCAGAAGCCACTGAAGAGGGTAAATGTGGATCAGCTACCCTTTGAAATGAAAAATTTCAACGATTTTGTCACAAATAACACTCGGAAGTTCTCAACTGAAGTCAGGAGTTCTTAACTAGAGATCCCAGTACTTGGGCTTAAACAGAACATACCTTGCCACAGAGGAGATTACGAAGAGTCTGACTGTGACTAATGACGGGCAGAAACCGGTATTGCGCTTATCTTATCCAGGTGTATAATGGACTCCTGTAAAGACTGAAGCACAGACAAAGTTCATTATGCAAGTCGTCAGATAGCACCAAAAGCTCTTTCCGGACAGCTGCAAGAGTCCTGTTGTTGAAACACTCGTCGGACTGTAGTAAAGATCTGCCACATCAGACCTTATTTTGTTGTTAAAATTTCACATTTCAACTGCAATGTCCTATTTTGGTTTTAATCAGTATTATAAATCTTTAGTGTTCTATATCCTGCTCTTAACCAGTGTCTACTGTTCAGTACTGTAACTGTTGAAATGTAATTCTGATAATGTTGTGAGTTTAAGATATCAATAATCAACACTATTTCATCGCATTATGGCAGTTAGGAACTAAATTTAGTTTTATTGAGCACACCCTAAGCGTAATCCAATCTCAATCAAATTGGCCTACTTCGTTTTTTTCATGAAATGGAATAGATTAAAGGGGTGAGAGGTAAAGATTTCGAAAGTTAATAAATAAGAAGCACCCCAATGGTTAACTATATCCACTTACCTCTGGCGCGAGACAAGGATACCTGCCTCGGGGCGGCAAAGATTCCTACCCTTTACGCTGATTAGTGTTATATCATAATACTTCCGCACTTCTCGCCAAAGAAAAACGGTTCCTGGTGCTTTCGGGCTCACCAGCGTTTGCTATACAAACATTTATATTTATTTCATTATCCTTTCGGGATCCGCTATGACCAATGAAAGATGGCGAGCTACTACTCCTAACCGAAGGCAAAATTTGGCGGTAGTCTAGACTAACAAATGAAAAATCAAATATTGATTTTCAAAGTGAAGCTACTTCATTTTTGATCACATTTATTTAGTTTTTTTTATATCTTTCCAACTTTTAGTCTAGAATTAGAAAACAACTAGCTTTACATTATCCGTCGTTTAAAGTCTAAATATTTGTGAGAGAATTTAAAAATTTTAATGATCTAGTACAAAAAAAGGAAACTTTTCCTTTAAATTTTTTATTTTAAACTCACGTAAGTAATTTTTAAATATGTTTAATATACATAATTAATATGAGTAAACCAGGCAATGGCTTCGCTACTAAAATTAAAATTTAAAATCTAAAAAAAGCACAAAAGGTTAAATTTTGCTAAAATTTCTGAACTTCACCATTTGTAATTCTTTGGGTTTTAAAAAAATCACAAAATTTCAATATAAATTTCTGAACTTCACCATTTTGTTTTTTGATATTATAAAAGAATTATTAGAAATAACTTTGATAAAAAAACAAGCTATAACCAAACTAAGATAAAATTATTATTCAAATACTCAAAAAAATGCCCTTCTTAAATTATAGAGTTAGTGATGATGATGAAAACCGGCAAATAAATCTTGAAAGTCAGCCCTCCTGACTTCCTAGACAAATTGATCAAGATGAAATTGGAAAAATATATTCGTTGTTCATAGAGAAATATATTGGTATCTTTCCAGCTGCCGGGGATGTATTATTGAATTTCCTTTCAAACTTATTTCTGGCTTCTTTGCACTTACTTGGAATTGACAGATAACTTAGGATTACACGGTCTTCTTTATTAAGCTTTAGGTTCAGACAAAAAGAACAACAAATTAACCACTTTCATTAAAATGGTACCTCACTTTATGTCTACTGTGTATAATAGAAGTCAGTGTTGGTTGGTTGTTGATTGTTTTGTCCTTCCAACAGGTTATTATATTAATTAATCTATATGAGCATATATAGCATAATGAAAATTCTACAATCCAACATTTTTAGTTCTTTATATTGGATAATTTAAAAAAATGAGTTTTAAAAATAAACTAATCGATTTTTTAGCAAACTTTCTTCTTTCACTTATCATAGCTAGAATATGTTTGAAAAATTTCAGTCGAAAATGTGAGGCAACTTGCTTAAGGTTATAAATATTTTTATTCTCAACACTATATTTTAGGAATGCATTTTTTTGAAGTTTGAATTTTAGTTTGGGAATCACCTATGTATATTGAAACTTTGATCAAAGTCTATCTAAGATTTTCTTTACAGTTCACCAAACCGCTCACAGGACTGGTTTTTCGTATATTTGTTGCTCTAGTTAGTTAGTTAGTCGAAGCTAATCCTTCTGATCCAGAAGAATCCCCGACCAGGTAATGAAAATCTTCATAAAGGTCAGTATGACAATCGCTGGTCGGCCGGAGGCCATTAGGAGCTGGTCCTCTTTGGGAAGAGGTATAAGGACGTATTATGTTTTTGACACCAAACAGCGTTCAGGTGGAAGCATTCGTCACCTCGCGGAAGAGGGACCTGTTCCGCTTCAGAGGTACGTGGATATAGATACTCATCGGCAGGATTCCTGCGTGTGTGTTGTGCTATGAATACGGGAGAGGAAAGAAAGCCGTGTTGTGATTAGCTATGTGTGAGGTGAGAGGCGTAAGATCTACCCACCCGAAAACGGGGTGAGCACAGCGCGTCCACCAATCGGTAGTCAGAACTCTACGTGCGCTGACCTGTGTCCGCTCATGCCGGGATTCGGAATCAAACGCTGTACCGTGACGTTGGGATGCCAACGCCGTATCCACTCAGTTAGCATGAGCTCGACGAATGCCGTATCCACTTTTATCAAAGTTATCTCTAAGAGTTAAGAAAAAATAAATATGATTATCGAATATTTTGACCATTTTTATAACAAAAATAATTAAAAATCGTGAACTACAAAAATGTATTCAAATTAATGCTTTGCTTTTTTTTTAAATTTTCGTATATAGACGCAAATTTAGATAGAATAAAAAGAGCTTTGAGGATTGTTTTTTCCTTATATGAAAGAAAGCCAAGAAAAGTTTTTACTTGCCTTTAGGCCTAAAAAATAAACATGGTTCTGAAAAAAACCTAGAACAAGAGTAAATTATTAGTAGTCGTCGTTGGAGTGTCTCAATAGATGAGTATGACTGCTGGGTCCAGTTCCGTGGGTAATGAAAGTGTGTTTGTTATTTTCGGTGTGTCCTCGAGTGGCTAATTCGTCCTATTCTCGAGGGGTAGATTCTGGGACAGTTTGGTCAAGGGAAAGCTCCTGGCTAAGGGTTTAGTGTGCGGGCTTTTCTCCTCTCTCTATTTTCTGCCAGACGGCGTTGGCAAATTCATTCAAAGGTTTGCAATCACTTGCTATCTGCTGATCAGTGATTTCGTTCGTCTGGCAGATCTTTCCAGGTATTATAATTTATTTCCATTTCCTTTAGATGTTCTTTAATGGTGTCTTGTAGCGTTTCCTCTGTTGTCCTGGTTTTCTCTATCCCTCCCTTAGCTGTGAGTATAATAGCTGCTTCGGGAGTCTTTGATCCGGCATTATGCACAGGTGGTCGACCGATCTCATCTGGGCTTTAATGATCATTGCTTCCATGCTTGTTGTCTCATCTTGAAGGAAAACACTGGAATTATTGCGATGATACTCCCAAGTGATGCTCAAGATGGAACGAAGCATTTGCCGGTGGAAACTTTCCAAATCTTTTAAATGGCGGCTGATAGGTCTTACAGGTTTCACAAGCATATAACAATTTATGGTATAACGAATGTATGGTGGACTTTTAATTTGTTTTTTCGGTGCAGCTCCCATGTGTCAAAAACCCTTTTTCTAAGTTTATGTAAGAAGTTTGAGGCGCAGCGGATACGACAGGTAACTTCTTTTTCAATCATAAATGTTTTGGAGAGCATACTGCCAAGATATTGGAAGTCATCCACGATTTCAAGAAGTTCATCATTGATTTTGATGAGCGGGTCAGGTGAGCTTGTTCTGGGGGCAGGTTGGAAGAAGACATTTGTCAATCTGGTGTTAATCTTTAGTCCGAGAAGTGCGAATGCTTCGCTAAACTTACCTAAGAGTCGTCGAAGGTACTCTATTAGTAGATAAGAGAAGCTGCTTCACAAATTCTCCTTAAAGCAGAAGCTTGCGCTTCGCAGGCAGACCTCGGCATCTGGCCCAAGGCCTATCTGGCTTTAGAAACGGAGTTTTGGTAAATATCTCCTAATAATGTACTCTTGCTCTATTTTTTTTAGATCCATGTTTATTTTATACAGCTAAAGGCAAGAAAACTCTTTTATGGGAATTCTTTTGATATACGAAAAAACAATCCTCAGCTCTTTTATTTAGCCATCTAACTTTGTTTATGTATACGAAAAAAACAGCCATGTCTTTATTTTAATGCATTTGCTCAAAATCACAATTTCTAATTATTTTATTTTATAATTCCCAAACATTCGACAATCATTTTTTTTTCTTAACCTTTTAGAAAGAAGGTCTTTGATAAATACTTCAAATATACGAAAAAATAGCCTTAATTGGGATCTTTCTTAGATCACGAGCCTTAGGTGGTTTTGATACCCCATGATTATAATCAAATTGGATGTTTATGACACAATCTTAATGAAGTTATGCCTCGTCGAAGTTCTGTAGTTTACCAAACTTGATGTTTCTCACGGCCACCGTTACCCCCTAAAAATTCATGTCTCCAGTGGTGTTAGTTATAACTGTGTAAGTGAAAATTTGAACGAGGTTTCTATCTAATTCGCTGTTCAGTTATACTATGAGTGTGACTTTGCATCCCATCCAGCCATATATGGCTGATTATCTTTTACCTTCCTTAGTCTCTGATTCATTCTGGTTCGATTTATTACTCCTGTTGGGTTTTGTTCCCGCTTTAATGAACTAACTTAGCGATTTGGTCTTTTTGCGCATTTTCTTTTTTAATTCCTCTTTTTTTTATCAATGAACAAAATTCTATCGGGATATTTAGCGGTCCTCCCTTAAACATATTGTCTACTTGCCTGTCTCCATATAGTCCTTCGTATTGGTATCTATGTATAGTAGCCCTTCTTTATCCCGTGATTATGCCCTTCGTAAAATTCCGTGAGAACAAGTTACTCTCTGGGGCATAAAACCTTAGGTTGATTTCTTGAGGGGTTTTTTTTCGTCGTCTCTGCTCGTAGGTTATGCGCCCTCATCTTTTTCTACCGCTTGTTATACTACTTGTGCCGCCTTTTTGTTTTAAGTATATCTATTTATCTCCATATTATCTTTCTCTGTTGATTAGTGAATCCTTCTGTGTTTCCTCTTTACTTTTTCTTAGTATTTCCGTGCCTTGTGGGTGGTTGTTTTTTTTCTATTGTTGCAGGTGTGAATTTGAGATTTAGGAGTTCCGTAGACGGTGCACCAGTCGGAAACGACATAGTTTCTAGCCCGTTGTTACTTACCAATTTGTTTATCTCCCTAGGGGGTTCGCCCGGTAAAACTACGTTCAAATTGTGGGAGTGGCGTAAAGATAAACCTAGAAATAAAGCTCCTCATTAGCTTTGATGTTGTTTCCCTATTGACAAAAGTGCACGCTGAAATGATAGAAATTTCCCCCGTGAATCTGACCACCACCCTTGCCGCCCAACTGATAAAATTATTATACTATCTTAGACTCTGCTTATCTCATTAATTCTTGTCACATAATGGTTACAAATTCGATTAGGAACATATGAGTCATCCATATTAAACCGACTTAGCTCCATCAGATTTTATCCTTTAAGGAATTACCAAATCACTTAATATATTAATAAATGAATACAGATTTAAATATAAATAACTTCAAAGAGTTACTTGAACTCTATCCGCATCAATTATTATATGAGGTGATAGATGCTTTTTTTTTAATAATTTCATAACTCTTACAAGATTTGGAGGATCTTTATCGTATAAATGACACTTCAAAGTCACTTACTTTGACGTATATGGACTTAGATCTCCTCAAATCAAACTAGTATTCAAGAAAATACATTCAGATGCTTAAATTCACTGGTTCTCTTTTCAATCCAAATCTAGAAAAAAATGGCATTTTAATATATTTTTATTCCTTCGAGTTCTATAATTGTGCACTCCACAATTTCTAGATGCAAAGTTAAGTTCATCAGATCTTTTCAAAAGCTCGGTTATAATACCCGTTTCATAGAAAGCAGATTAAAATCTCAAAAAACAGATTTCATACCCATACACCTTTAAAAAAATAGATATTTTTTCCTATGGAAAAATATTTCTCATATTCTGCTTGTTAGTGTCTATATATATATATATATATATATATATATATATATATATATATATATATATATATATATATATATATATATGTATGTGTGAAAAGATAATAATAAACCACAATATTTCAATCAAAATTTATTTATAACCACAGAACTAGTTTCGGCAAAGTTATAATTGCCATTCTTAACTAAGTAATGAAAGAAGCAAATCAAGGAGCCCAGAATATATAAGGCGAACAAAATACTCAAAATACTAGATTGACTCAGGAAAGTTACTAAAAATATTAGCAGGTTACAAAACTATTTAACTCTTCAAATAAAATGCGAGAATAAGGTTCCTAAACCTAAAGCCCTCGAAAGTTCGACGAAAATTGTAAGATTCTAGATTCGAGAATTTTCTAGAAACGAATTGGTAAAAACAGCCAAATATTAACACAGTCATTCATTGATAAGAATTCATAGGAGAAGGACGTTTGCATTTAGCAATGCCGAATGTCAGGAAATTGCCTCAGTCAATTGGTGAGTAAATAATTAAACTTCATTCAGATGGATTATCCAGTAAAAATACTTATGACGAGTTGAAGTGCCTTATGCAAATGTAGGGGTATAATTCAAAAGCATCGTGAATATGTAATCACCTCCATCCTGCCAAGAACCAGTGCTATTCTCACAATTAACGATCGGTCTAAACGTTACATGCTGCGAAAGCTAAATAATAGTCCAATGATTAATTTGAAAAATCTAAAAGGCGATCTTAAATTGTCAGTGACTAAAGGGAGAAAAAGAGCTATCATTAGAGATCTCCATTGTAATGAACTGCAGTCTTTCACTCACCGCAAAATCAACTTTTTAATAAAAAAAACGTAACGAGCCTTTTAAAGTTTGGCAGATAGGATCATTTAAAGGAAAGTAAATTTAGAAACAAATCTATATTGACATATTAATAATTTATATACTTTCGGCTAAAATGATGCTCGTCGCGTTTGGAGGACAGAACTGCCTATGATCCTAAGCACACCATTCCACACGTAAATCACGGTGGGCGACTTTTCATAATTTGTGGATACTTTAGTGCTCATTGAAAAGGAGCACTCCACATCATTAATTGAAAAAAATAATTATGCCACGTATCGAAAGATACTACCAAAGATACGTTCAATTTAATTCAAAAATAGTTTTAGAAGAGAAAAAATAAACTACCTTTCATGGCAAAGTCAATTGCTAGACCTTACTCCTATTCATCAATTATACCGAATAATGAAGATGCAATCCGAAAAACAAATCCACAGAACCCTGATTCAGTGGAGACTTGCGTAGAAAAGTAGAAGAATATATAAGAAAATTACTAATAAAGCTAATATCAACATATGATAATTCTTTTCTTCATGTTATTACAAACAGACCTTATGCCACGAAATATTAAATGACTTAACTTATACTTGGTTGAATACTTTGTCACCTACTAAACTTTGTTTATTAGCAACTATTCTAATCAATCGATCAATCAATCTTCTATGGCACACACAAGATGCAAAGGGTTGCAAATAAACTCTCTTCACCAGTACTTATCCTGACCCATCTCCTCCAATTCATCATCCCAACTATCTCTTGCCTCCCTTTTCATCGTCTTTATCCATATTTCCTTCAGTCTACCTCTTACCCTTCTTCCAGCTACTTCCCACTTTGGTGCATACTGCACATATCGTCCCTCTTGTCTATAAATATGCCCGATCCATTTCCATCACGACAATATCACATACTCGTCTACCAGTTGTACTTTCGTAATTTCTCTAACTCTCTCATTTGTCAATCTATCCCACCATCGTATACCTAATATTCTTCTCCACGTTTTATTTTTAAAAGCCAATGATTTTGAATCTGTGATTACCCTAGTATACCACGATTCATGTCGATATATAAGATTTGGTTTCACAATAGTTTGATAAATTTATTATCTTAGAGTGTATTGAAAAATTATTATTATTCTCCAAATAGATTTCAACATGCCCACTGTTTGGTTAGCTTTCCTAATTCTTTCCTCAAACTCAATTTTTAAAGAACCATCCCTTGATAAAATCGTACTCAAGTACTTAACATTTTCTGTTTCATTAACATGCAGATCATTTATTTTGCACATTATTGGGTTTTCCATATTCATGTTTATTATTTCCTTTTCGCGCAATTTATTGTTAATATTCTCTATCTAAACAATCTATTACTCTGTGCATATCTTCACAGCTCTCTCCAATTAAAGCAATATCATCTGCCTAATCCAAATCGGCCAAATTCATACCTCTCTTCCAAAATATTCCAGTATTAGTTTCTCTTAGGACTTTCTTCATTAAAAAGTCAAGGATCAAATTAAACGAATGGAGAAAGAATTCCACCCTGAATTACTCCCGATTTAACTTCAAAACTCTTACGCAAACTCCCATTTAACAAAACTTGGCAGAAGATATCTTCATGCACACTTTTGACTATTTCAATAAACTTCTGGGCTATTCCATAGTGTCTCATTATTATAAATAGAGTGGTACGTTTTACGCTGTCAAAAGCTTTTTGAAAATCCACGAAACACAGAGATAGTGTCATTTTCTTTTCCTTAGCTTGTTGCATCAGGTGTCTTACAATAAAGATTTGGTCATTGCATCCACGATATTTTCTTGACCTTTCCTGCTCATAGCTCTATTCTATTCAAAGGAATCTTACGAAACTTTTTGAAATAATAGACGACAATGTAATACCTCTCTAATATCCAAAATCACTCAAATCTCTCCTTTTGGGAATTTTCATAATTACACCTTTTTTTCAGTCTTATAGCATCTCACCATTATTCCACACTTCATTAAAAAACTTCACTAAAACCTTCGGCATCTCAACATCCTGAAATTTAAACATCTCTGGAGGTATCTCTTCGCTTCCAGGAGCTTTATTATTCCTTAAATCTTTTATTACCTTCTCGACCTCAGCCAGTCGTATTTCTCCGGTACCTATATTTAATTCAGCCTCTACTGGTAAAGTTTGATCTTTAATAGGTGGGATTAGTTCATTTAATACAGCTTTAAAATGTCCTTTCCATCTGTCCTTTATATCAGTGTCTTCCGTAAGTACTTCACCTTCTCTACTTTTAATCGGTAATTCTTTATTATTTTTCTTCTTTTCATAAAGCTCCTTAATGTTCCTATAAAAAAGTCTCGTATTTTTTCCATCATGCTTATTCATCTGTATCTCAGGGGTTTTAGCTAATACATCAACGAATTTCCTTTTATCACGCCTTAACACTCTTTTAACTTATGAATTTAGGCTAGTGTACTCTGCCCTCACCAATGCAAAGTTTGAATTATCGCTACCCACACTTTCATATTTTAATTTCGCTTCTCTTCTCTTTTTTATCATATCCCGACATTCCACATCATTCTTTTCTTCCTTCTCGTCCTCTTTCTGACACCGTTGGTATTATTTGCAGCTTCTTCAAAAGCACTTCTCACTTCTTTCCATCTAGTATTTACATCCCTCTGTTCGTCTTCATCTAAAGTTTTTACAGCTAAAAACATATTTCTACACTCCATTTTGAGCTCATTCTTTCCGTTTGTATCCGTACTTAATTTTTCAATATAAAACTCGTTACTTACACCCTCATTGTCATCTTTCTATTCTAATTTCATTCTAAGTTAAAATACAATTAAAATTCCAACATCTCCCTTCTTTTCACAGAAACATCCAATAGGGAAGTTCTGTGCTTCCTGAAAATAGCAATAGATCGATCTGATTTCGATAGTTCCCATACACTGACGTGCATGTAAGCTTGTGTATGTTTTTATGCATAGAAAGTGTACTGCCGATGACTAATTGATTTGCTAACCAAAAACTAGCAAATCTGGCGCCATTTTTATTCATTGTTCCACAACCTTCCTTTCCCATACAATCTTCAAATCCTTTGTTACAACCGCCTATAATCACATTAAAATCACCTAAACAGAAAAATATAACATGCCTCGCTACCTTGCTAACCACACTTTGTATTTTATTATAAAATTCATTCTTTCTGTTGTAATCAGCATCATAGATTGCGCATAGCCTACGACCACACCGATGTTCCCGGGAACAAATTTAAAACGTGCGAAAATTAACCGCTCATCTACAGGTTGACATTCACATAACACCTCGGTCACCTGACTACTAGGCAAAATTCCAACTCCCTGATAGGCCTCTACCCAAGCTAGAGAAGTTTACAGGTGCTACATCTTGCCTAAGGCGGACCAAGAAGTAACTGCAATACAAGGTAACCTCATTCTGTCCTTTAGCAATAACGCCTTGCAGCCGGTTGAAGTTTATCCTCTTGGCGTAGAGCGTACTAAAATGGATTGATGACTGATTGGAAAACCTTAAGCAGAATTGCCAATGCAAATAATTCATTATGTGCAGCGGAGACTAGCGACGTTCTTCAGGGATGTTATTATTTTTTAAATATATTGGTTTGTACCCCCCCAAATGACGCATTTTTTAAAAAATAATATCTCAGTAACCTCCTTCCTATTAAGGACAATTTTAAATATTATGGTTATTGAGTTTACTATTAGTTTTATGACCCGATGACCCGAATTACGAATTATTTTGAAATATTAAAGATTCTAATGTGCAAATATTTGTGTCAATTCAATATATACATATATATATATATATATATAAAGTAACCGATGAGGAAAATCTCGGAAATGTTATTCTGAGCAGGAAAATAAAGCCGTACGCGAGGGGAGAAATCATGATTCATTATTCCTGACGTTTCAGAACAAACCCTGTTCCATTTACAGTGGTCATACAGAATAAATAAAATGTTATAACCAGTGTATCGAATACATTTAACAACCTATCAGCCGAAAAAGGAGATAAAATTGTGATAGCAAATAACTCAAAGTAAAATAATATGACTAAAAGTGAAACAATAGTAATAAAGCTAAAATCAAAAGACACAAACTAATTTAACTTACAACGGTAAGGTATTAAAACTAGACAAATATATATAATGTGTGGAAAATGCAACATTATTTGACTAACTAATTGAAAATGAGAAATAGCAAACCAGCATAGTAAAATACTAAAATGAGTGCACATAAAATGAAATAAAATTATTAACATTGACTACAATTTATGTTACTGAAAAAGATCTTAATTAAAAGTAACATCACCATAACTAACATTGAATCTCGAGATGGTAGGGGACAACTAATTATGTGGAACAGAATGATGACGGAGTCAATTATGGTTAGTGAAATACGAAAGAATTGGTTGGTTGGAATTTATTTACTGTGATATTAATTTGAGTGAAGATGCGTAATAATTCAATTCAGTCGCTACATTGGCCTAACAACTTTAGGTGAAACTCCAGAAGAACTATGCCGTATTTAATGTAGTAAAACAGTACTAATGGTGTTTTTTATGCATTTTAATCATCATTTACGGCTTGAGTTAGCCGTAGAAAGCACTTATTTTTAAGATACTAGCCGTCTGAGTACGACTCTATTTGCAGTGATACTATTTTATAAATAACTGCTTTCCGCGCGAAAACGAAGCAGTAAGGGATGACTAAAATACCGACAAACACTATTATCGAGCCGCGCCCTGGGTTTTCATTATAGGGGGCTCCGCGCCTCAGGAAAAATTCCTAGCAAAACTAAAAAAAAACCACTGCAAAACTTACTATTAAGTGCTGGGGAGATCTGTGATTAGCAGGATTATATATATTCGCCTCTGCTAATTGAACGATCGTCGTCTCAAATTACCTAATAAATAATCACTTCCCGACAAAAGCTAAACCATCTCCACCTTTGACTTTTTAACATAATAGAGCCAAGCGTATCATATTATAGCTTAGTCTAGTATATACTAGACTAGTATAAATACCATACCCTAGAATAGAATAATCTTGCATAGTTTAGCCTATTATAGCCTTTGTGATAGAACGGGTTGAGGCCGCGTTAATTTCAACCCCTATCACAGGTTATTTAAAACCACGATGCTTCCCACGTGCATCTTCGCCTTGAAGCTTCGCGCCTTATCGCAGCCGCCTGAGTCAATGTTTAAACAAGGAGGTTTATCTTCCCCCGTTCGCCCCCATACGCTGACCTCGCCAGATTGAGTTAGGCTTATGGGCAGATAAGGCATTGTTCCCAGGCTTGGATGTGCATTCCCTCGAAGCTCCCACTCCAATGTCCCCCACGCCAAGGGAGTGTCTCGACTATTTAGATGGAAACTTTACCACTAAGAGCAGATTGGAGATCCAGATTTTCGTCGCGAAACATCACCACGATCCTCTCTCACTTTGTGCGCCAAGGGACCTCGACCTCGAGATTCACCATAACTTGTCCAGAAGAAGGACAATATCCCTTGAGTGCCAAGGTTCGAGCCTTTCGTGACGCCAAGTCCACAAGGCTTTCCCCTTGTTGTTCAGAAAGAGAACAACGTCAGAACAGCCATTGTTTGTTTAAGCCCGTTGACAAGAAACGGTTCTCACCCCTTTCCCTGTTGTTCAGAAGAGAACAACGTAGAACAGCCATTGTTCTTTTGAGCCCGTTCGCAAAGAAACGGTTCTCACCCTTCCCCCTTGTTGTTCAGAAGAGAACAACATTAGAACAGCCATTGTTCTTGAGCACGTAGACAAGAGACGGTTCTCCCCCCCCCCTGTTGTTCAGAAGAGAACAACGTAGAACAGCCATTGTTCTTCAAGCCGTTCGTCGAGAAACGGTTCTCATTCCCAAGACGCTACGTCAGGATCCTTTTATTCCCCCCCTTCGGCTGGAACTTGCCAGCGGACCGAAAATTCCTTCACGTCGACTTCCTCTGCACCAATAGTATAAAATTACGTAAGCCGAACGTTACCTTTGAGTATTTAACCCTTTTTGTCAATTCTATCTTGTGCTATAAATGCTTTAGCGAACCCTCCCATCTCTTTAACTTTATATTTGTTTTACCTTTTTCAATCTTTCAATCCTCGGATTAGCCCGAGCACCCACGACCATTTCCATTCTCTGTTTATGTCAATATTTTCCGTTTTGTGTATTGTTAATAGTTATTATTAATAAAACTCTATTTTATTAATGATAGCAATATTATTATCCTTGAGCTCAGTTCCACTTCTTAAGCATATCGAAGATACATAATATCGGTCCCCCAGACATCCACGCACTCTAAAGATAATTAAAGAAGTTCCCTCAACGATTAGTTATATATGGTATACCATCGAGAGTCCATTCTACGACAGCCTTGGTTAGCTGGCCTATCTAGCATAACATAGTATTACCTAGCATAACAGAGCATAGCCCTCCCTAGTCTACACTAGCATAGCATATTATAGCCTTGTCTAGCCTAGTATAGCTTAGCATAGTTTAACCTAGCCTAGAATAGTATAACCTAGCCTAGGCATTAACTTCCTAGCTTAGTATTGTCTAGCCTAACATACTATATATTATCCTAAAGGTGCATAGTATGACTAAACCTTCTACATTATATCTTAGAATAGCTTAGCATAGCATAGCTTAGCATAGCTTAGCATAGTATAGCCTATTCTAGGCTTCCCTAACAGAGTATATCATATTATAGCCTAGTCTATTCTAGCAGAGTATCGGCCGAATAGTTATGATGTTATCTGCAAAACAAAATAATTCCTGGGCTTTCCTTGGAGGATTTTGGCAATTATAGCATTCAAGGGAGAATGTAAATAAACATAAGGTTTTCAAATTTCGTTAGAATCGGCCGAATAGCTATGATGTTATTACAAAAACAATAAAAAAGCAAAACGGGAACCGACCGATCAACATAGTGAGATGTAGAATTGCTCGCGTCTAAAAACAAGGTAAATATACTCCAACCAACCAATTCTCTAGTATTTTTCAATTATATAAAATCTTATCAACCCAACATTGAATATACCATTGAATTAGAGAGTGACAATCAACTTCCTTTTGCAGACGTCATTATAGAAAAAACCGACAAACTAACAACCTCAATATAGAGATAGCTTACCTTTCATGGCCTAGGAATCAATTTCTTCAGCCATTGTTACCTGTCACATACATAAACTCAGTGCAATAAAATCTCTAATATTTAGAGGTTACCACCTCCCCCCTACTTATTCCCTAATGTATAATGAATCCAGACTATAGAGTCTTATTTTAAAATAATTGTTACCACCTACTTTTGGTTTACAAATTAATCAATAATTTGTTACAAATATATACTCCTCATCTTTCCTCTCATATGATGTTCCCAAAACTTAAAAGAATTTCGCAATAACTAAACTGGCACCCTTTAATAAATTTTTTACTAGAATATGGAACAAGTTACTCAAAAAATACTTCTTTCATACAAACTTTAAAATCACTTTTGTCAACCCAATTTCATAGGCAGTGTCTTCTCGTCAAAAGACAAATCCCCCCTCGAAAAAAGCAGCTGTATTGTTTACGCTTTTAGCTGCCCTTGCTGTGTGCATAGAACCTATATTTGTAGCACGATTCGCTCATTGAAGAGAGGCTTTGAACTTACATAGGAATAAACCATCGCGATGGAAGAAATTTGTATGAGAAAGAGGCTTCTGTAATTAGAAATCATATCATACAATGCAAGACAGAATGTTTTATCGAGAATTTTAAAATAATTAGTCACAATAACGAGGAATATATTCTAAAAATTTTTTAATCCCAAATGATAGAGACAAAATCTCCTACCGCTGTACCCCTTCTCATTTCTTAATTATAATTACCTCAGTTAACAACCAACCAATCAAAAACTTAATATATGTCTTTTCTATAATGTTAGTTTGTTAATAATTTATGCTTTTTATATTTTTACTCGCCTAATTCATTTTAGTCTTAATTTTTCTATTTTAATTAGTTGCATTAATTTAGCCTTTAATTTTTTTACGCTCCTCCCTATGAAAAGATTTAAACTTGTCCTTGTTTTAACTGATTTTATGACCTCTTAATAATTTTACTGACTCTAACAATTTAATCATATTTCACTGTATTTTTATCATCATCATCATCATCATCGCTAACTCTGTAATTTAAGAAGGGGATTTTTTCAAGTATTTGAATAATAATTTCATCTTAGGTTGGTTATGACTTAATATTTATCAAAGTTATTTCTAAGAATTCTTTTATAATATCAAAAAACAAAATGGTGAAGTTCCGAAATAAATATAAGTATCGAAGTTTTATGAATTTTTTAAACCCAAAGAATTACAAATGGTGAAGTTCAGAAAATGTACTTTTATATATCTTCTTTTATTACTATATTTTAGCAACGTGATATTTTAGTTTAGAGTTCCTTTTTAAAATTATTATAATTAGCGTAGTTCAGAAAATTTTTAACAATTTAACCATGGCTGCTTTTTTTTAGATTTAAAATTTTAATCTTAGTAGCGAAGCAATTGCCTGATTGTTTTATGATTTTAGAACCTGAAGGGTGATATGCCGGAAATGTTGTTCCTTAATACCAAATAAATCACATATACCTGAGCATCCTGTGTGTCCTTATTTCACCATAAAATTATATATATATATGCCTCTCCATTTCTTTTACTTCTTACATCAAATATTTATTTATGTTTTTTATTTTCTCTTCTTCCTTAATTATTCATTCATACAGATATATTTACCAAATTTATATTCTCAAGATATGAAGGATTCTATTATTCATTTTCTTGAATGAAGTAGCCGTACGTTTCAACCACCGCATGCAGGTATTGTCGTAACTTGCTGGAGGACTTTTTGATGTCCTCCTTTCTAACTGGATAAAAAATGTGGTCATCCCTGTCCTATGCTCCACCTCGGTCGTACATGGAGCTTGTTGGTCTCTCTTTCAACTAAACTTCACACATAATAGTTCAAGGGTTGCACTTTGTCAAGTGTTTTGAGTTATGCCAGATGTTTGAAGTGGTCAAAGAAATTGTTTGACATCAAAAACTTGGTCCTCCTGCTTCTGTGGCATTCGTAGAAAATCCTGAGCAGCTCATATGGCTTTGTAATGACCCCTTTCTGATTCCAGAAAAACACCAACTCTTCCTCTCACTCTATGTAGCCCTCCTGGAAGATAAACGGGTGAAAATCGTGACCCTCTCTACTGAGTACAGTACTATAATGTTGGCCAAGAAGTTGGTATTCGTGACTCACGGTAGATCTTGATCTTACACATCAAGCAACTGGTTATTGTGCCAGTTTAGCATCTGGTCCTGGCAGGAAATACGTTAACTCTGAAAAGAACCAAAGAATGACAGGCATGAGGCTTTGCTACAATTTGTTCACAAACTTTGCAGCACTTCCCTTCCGCTTGGTGTTCATCGTCTCTGACAGACGCTTGCTCTTTCTCATCTTGTATGATTAGTTGGGGATGTTCTCATGCACTAACCACCTGATGAGAGGTTTTACACTTGCTTGTCACGGTCTAATCTATTACCTACAACGTTTAATAAATTTTAGGGTCAAAATATCTGATAGAAGCCTTTCTTAAAGCTCCATAATTTGCTAAGGTTAGTGAAAATAGGGGAACACATTGAGAAAACGTCTCTTGCTCAAAAAAATTACTCATTAAGTAAGAAGAATCTAAGAGATGAACAGAGTCTGAGGTAGTGTAATAAATGTATCACTTGGACGGCATAGGTGGTGGTCATACTCACCAATGAAATTTCTTCTCATGGTTAGCTTTGTCTCAGCGTGCACTTTTGTGAAAGGAGAAATAACATTAAAGCTAATGAGGAGCTTTCTTTCTATGTTACTCTTTACTGCATTCACACAATCTGAATGTAGGTTCACCCGGCGCATGCTCTAGAGAGCTCAACACATTGTGTTGTAACAATGAGCTAGACACTGTGTGGTTTCCGGATGACCTGCCATCTGCAAAAGTCATAAATGTCCAATACACACCTGCACCATAAGAATAAAAATAACACTATACCAGGGACGGAAATACCAAAAAAAAACACAAAGGGGAAATAAAAATGAATCCAAGGCTTTAGGGAAGCAAGTATCAACGAGAAAAAGAGAATATGAAGACGGATGCATCATTGAAAAACACCAGCTTTAATAACAGCTTAAAGGCTGCATATATAGTAAAAAAGTAGGCAGTAGAAAATAAAATAAAAACAAGTACGAGCAGAAAAAAACAAAAAAACTGAAAAAAAATCAGGCTAAGATTCTATGCCTCACAGAATAGACTCTTTTCAGTGAATAATAGGAAGGATATAATTGAAAGGATAAAAGGGCTACTTTAATAGAAATACGAAGGACGATATGCAGACAGGAAAATAGACAAAATGTTTACCGGAGGACACCTAGATATCCCGGTAGAACTTTGTTACATGACCAAAAAATAATAAGAAGGAAAATTTTTGGAATGATCAAATCACCAAGAAGCAAACGTAGGTTAAAGCGATAAACAAACACCAAAGAGTATAAATAAAACCAGAGAGAATCAGAGAAGAAAAAAGATAAAAACAATCAGCCACAACTTGGCTAGATTGGACGCAAAGCAACACTCTTGTGCCACGCTTACCTAAGTGAAGACCCCAAACTCATACTTCTAAACTAACTGAACATCAACCCAGATAGAAACCTGATGAATTATTTATTTACACAGTTATAACTAACACCACAAGAGACATCGATTTTGACCTGGACGAGGCCTAGCTAGCAGTTAAAATGGAAGCTCCACAGAATATCTGAGTATAATGACGGGGTGCCAGCCCCAAATAAGAGGCTAACTGCAGTTTTATAGGAGACCTGAATGCCCGCATTAGTGCATCGGATGGAATCTGGACATACTCCTGGAAAAAGGTACAATAGAGAGAATTGGTCCAGACTTACGAACATTTTACGGTCAAAGCCTAGCAAAGAAACCTGATATAGTTATATAGTTCCAGCAATCCCAGAATCCAGCTTAAATTATTTTGCATATAAGAGATCTGACTTCACTTGCGACTGCGAAATGGTCCTATTAACAATCTCTATAGACCCAATTCAAGTAACTTGGACCTTACATAAGAGCTAAATGAGTGCAAATTGGGACGGATACACCGAAGAACTGCCAAACTTCCAACAAGCATATTATCATCTAAGTGAAGTAGAAATGAAAGAGATAGAGAATGATGATGACGCTATGACTAAGCCGTTAGTCGAAGCGGACAGTAAGCAACTTACAAGAACGATATACAGAACCTTACAACAACCACATCGCATGGTTAATATTATGGCACTGGAATATGAGTATAAAAATTGATGAGAAACGCTCGAACACACTGGACCCAAAAGAGGATACAGAGATCGCCTGCTAAAGATAAAAGATTAACTAATAGCAACGATTGTAGTGAAATGAAGTACAAGATGGGACCAATTCGCGGAAACAATAGGGGAAAAAACAAATCCAACGAACCTTTGGAAGAAAATAAGATTAGCAAGAGGGAAGAGACAGGCCAAGAAAAAACTCAGGATCAAACACAAGGGGACAAACGTAAAAAAAACTGCAAGAAATAGAATCAGGCTTCCGAAATCACTGGAGCAGAGCAAAGTTTTTGACCTTTCACCCGAAGAGAACGATTCGTTTGCCAGAGAGCATTAGGAAAGGATAGTATCGGAATAGATGAACACCGGGATGAATTATCATCGTATCACTCAACCGCACTAACGGCACTCGTGGACCAGTTTTGAGGCGGTTAATCTAGGTGAGCTAAAGAAAACGCTAAAGGGTACCTAGAAAAGAGCTCCTATCAAATTGGGTCTAACAAGGGAAAACCTTATTAGAGCACCGGTCAGCTTCCTAAATCAAAATGTCTTGCAGTTCAACGTGTTAATCAGTGCGAGCTACTTCTCCATTGGGCTCAAGATTAGAAAAACATACTTTTGCACAAGCCCTGCAAGTCCATATATAGGGTGTTCCATTAAGACGGATCGAAGTTAGCAGTATTGGATCATGTTATTTGAGTCATGGCAATTATGTGTGAAAGATAATAACGCCAAAATGTCCGCCAAGGCTTCGGCAGCACAACTCCACTCGATGGTCAAAATCTTTGATGATGTCTCTGCATAGATGCTCCTCGATCTCACCACTATGCTTTATTTATTATCTCATCCTTCAGCTGTTGAATTGTTCTTGGCTTGTTGGCATAGACCTTAATTTTGAAATGACCCCAAAGGAAGAAATCTAAAGGCGTCAAGTCACACGATCGTGGTGGCAAATTGACCTCGCTGTTTCGAGAGATGATGAGGCCTGGAAACTTCTCTTTAATAAAGCCATTGTTGCATTGGCTGTGTGGCTTGTGGTGCCGTCCTGTTTAAACCACAAATCTCCGACATCCATAGAATTCAATTTAGGCCATAAAAAGTTGCTTATCATGGCACGGTATAACTCACCTGTCACTGTAACAGAATTCCCGGCATCATTTCGAAGAAATACGGCCCAATGATTTTGCTAGCAAAAAATGCACACCAAACAGTGACCTTTTATGGATGCAGTGGCTTTTCAACAATCTTCCTAGGATTTACATCAGCTGAAATGCGACAATTCTGCTTATTAACGAATCCCCCAAGATGAAAATGGGCTTCATCACTAAAGATTATTTTTTGCGGAAAATCATCATCGGCTTCTCTTTGCTCGTGCACTTAATTGACGAATGTACGGCGCTTCAAATAGTCAGCAGTCTTCAGTTCTTGTGTCAATTGAATTTTGTAAGCGTGTAGAGACAAACCTTTTGTCGAAATTCGATCTAACCTTGTTGTGGAGAGATTCAATTCCTGCGCTCGATTACGAATAGAGGTGTCTGGATCTTCGGCCACATTCTCGCGCACTGCAGCAATGTTTTCAGCTGAATGGTGTAAACGAGCACGCAATGGCGTTTCCATATCTGCCACCGACCCCGTTTGTTTAATTTTATGAACAATTTTTCCAAAGGCACTCTCGGTTGGTCGATTATGTTGACCAAAAGAATCTCGAAGTGCCCGAAATGCCATTCTGTTTGAACGTCCATTTTAGTAATAGGCTTCGATAACTTTAACACGTTGTTCGATTGTTAATCTTTTCATGGTTGAAATTGCCAAAGACTGAAGTTTTGAAATCTGAAAGGAGAAGAGAAAAAATCATTAGACGCTTAAACTTAACTCATATTTAAAATCGGTCCAACTTATTTGGACACCCGTTATAAGCTAAGAATCTTCAGCCGATCACGCTACTAGAAACACTAGATAAGATCTTGGAGGGAATAATTAATACTACAACACCAGCACGAATTTCGTAAAAGCAGGGACACAAAGACACCACTAACCATCCTCGTTAGAATGATAGCAAAAGCGAAGTATAACAGTAGATATACTGACCTATGATTAAGAGACGTTCAAAGAGCATTCAAATAAGCGTAGGTAAAAAAGAACAAAATACAAAATCAGAACGCTTTGACTCCCACCGACACATACCAAATTATTTTGACTATAAACGGACCGCACACCCTATAACTCAATGGAAAATTCAGACGGACTGGGATTCGAAGTCTGTACAATATCTTCATCAGAGACTCGCCAAGCTGGGTCTACCAGTCAACCAAATTCTCTTCGCCGATGACGTCATAATAATCTCCAAAATAAAGAATCCGCATGAATATAAATATATTTTTAATAATACCAAAAAGCAGTTATAAAACCTCAGGATCATGGTGGATAACGATGTATATCGATTTCCATAATGAAGGAAGAGTCCTCAGACTGCAAATTATGATACACGGTTAATACAATCACACATTATATAAAAGAGTGAGCATGGCCAAGGCTAATCTGTTCAAAATGTTCAATTTCAGAGGCCTGAACTTGAAGAACAAACTCGAGATATATAACGCCCTTATAAAATGAACTCTATTGCACCCACCAGCAGTGCCGCTACGCACAGTGCACGTAACAAATACCAGTAGGTCTCAAAGAGTGCAGAACAGTGGCCTCCTAATTGTGACTTACACTATAAGAAAAGAAAGGCTGAGATAAAGAGGCCTACATCGCGAAATCCCCTTAGAAAAGGAAAATGTCACCCTACACTACAGTGCTTGTAAACAATGGCGTAGCTAGGGATTTGGGGCCCAGGGGCATTATCTTTTTTGGGTGGCCCCACATACGAATATTTGATTTGATATCATGAATGACATGAAAACAACTACTCCTGCGATATTTTTGTGCACTCTGGAATGTCTGATAGTGTGTCAAATAAAACAAAAAAAATAAGTAAGACCCTTCAATAGGTATGAATACCTATGTATGATTAAAATATAAACTACAAAATGCGAAACCGAGATATTACATATTGCACAAATATACTATTCAAAATTCATATTGATACCGTCCATCTGTCTGATACAGCAACAGTAAAAGTTATTATTAATCGCTTTAATACCAAATACTTATTTATAATGAGAGAAATAAAAAATAAAATTTTAAACAGATATATTTCATTTATCATATATAGCAGTCAAAATTTATATTGATACATTTAATTAGTCTGAAACAGCAACAATATAAGTAGTGATTAACACAATTTAATTCAGAATTTAACTGTTTTTGTCATTCAAAAAAGACAGATGGGACACTCGCTTGGGCCCGCCTTTCAATGGCGGCCTGGATTAACTTTTAAATTGTGCCCCATTGCTCCCCTTCCCTTAGCTACGCCACTCCTTGTGAGATATGGGATAAACTGGAAACAATACCAAACGAAGAGAAAAATAGAACATTCATTACACATACCCGAGATTCGCAGAGAAACAAACTGAGGAAACTCTAGGAGTGTGAAACCACTTACGAGAATAATATAGTTATCCTTGTTGAGGCCAAAAGAATTTCCTTTCATAAAAGAATCCGTTTGTATTCGGGTAGATTTTAGTTTGAAATATTTAAGATGTGGCTGTCATTCGATAATTTGAACCACTAACTATTTATAACCATTTCATTCTGTTTTTTTGTTAAGCTGAAATATTAGTCTATATTCGTTCGCTCTACCAAATTCATGGCATACTCGATAAATTTAAAATGAGTTTTTCTTTATTAAGCAAACAAAATAACTTGATTAATTAATGTATTAAATAAAGATGTCTCCATAGTAAATCACAAGTTAGAAACCATTTGCGGATTGAAAACATTCTAGAAAAATATTTATTAACAAAGGGATGGAAATGGACCCTTTGGGTATCAACGATCTCAGGTATATCCAAATTTGAGATAACTTTGACCGAAGACATGCTTCTAAGAAATTCATTAAGTATTTTAAATACTTAGATAAGTATTTCGCACACACCAATCTTCCACTGACATTTAATTGAGTTGCCTCATTCTCTCTTCTTACGATCAATTTTTAAATTAGGAATTATTTCCATCGCTCGTCACTAGAAACAGAAATTGTGCAATATTCCTTCGAATATATGAAAGACAGAATTGTTTCGCTACTCAAAATGAGGTCGTAAAAGCACCTTATATAAATGAAGAATAATATATTTTGATTTAGAGCAAAAAGTCTAGCTATATAGACTAGAATGTTATTTGGCTTTGTGATAATTATTTTTACCGTCTCCGAAACCTCTCTGACGAAGAAGAGGGTAAAGAATTATCGGAACGTCTGCCAAATTGGCAGATCATCCCTATCCGTTTAGATGCAATCTGGCATAAGCAGGTTGTATCGTTTGTAAAAGAAATAGTCACAAACTTGGATTAATGTAACGTTCCTTTGTGGTAAAGAACATTTAAACAATAATTATTAATATAAGAACGTCTGCCTAGGAAGCTGCTGCCAAACCCTACACGCGGCAGTATACCTGAAGAAATAATTTTAAAGCTTCTATCTTCAAGTTATCTCAATAAAGATCTTATACCGCACAAGTAGCTTTTCCGACTTCGTTGGAAAAATATTAGTAATACAATGAATATAAAATTTCCCGAGGCTTCTTCTGCAAAATCGGAAATGAAAATGATTTTCTTCAACTTTGCCACTAGGATAACAGTAACGCCTCTCATAAACGGACAATATGGTGAATTGAGATAAGATAAAACTGTGTGAAACGTAGAGAATATTTAGGATCCTAGGGCAGAGTTAAGCGCATATCTTTCATTGACCTGCACTTGTTCTTAACGAAAGAGAGAGCTCTTAGCTCGATTAGGATGTTGTGATTGCATTTCATGTGTTTGGATTAGGCAAAGCTTTTGTGCTCCAAAACAAATCTTTTAAAAAATATTAATATTATATTTTATGATTTAGATGTCGTCAATAATTCAAATGTTATTAAAGTGGTGCTATTTATTTTAAAAATTTCTTCACTTTCCTTACTGGGAACATAGCGAGAGAGTTATGAGTTAGAAGAGTAAAATTATCAGGATGTCTTTTGAATCCTCTGTCTCACAATAACCCTGGAAAGATCTAGTGCATTTTTTCTAGTGTGAATACTAGTTGAATACTTTCTTTCAGATTTGATTTATTCATCTTAGATATGAATAAGTCCTCTTCCTCGCATAAATAGGTGCTCTTACAGGACAATATAACATAATGTATTGGCTTAAACCTCCACAAGCTTGTAGATATACTCGTACATTTAAATTTAGCTAGATTATTTTAATACTGTTAGCGTAATGTTAATTCTGAACTGACAACAGCTCTTTGGAGCTAATTGGTCGCTTTAAGAGTTTCGTACGGAAAGCTTTTTTTCGAAGACCTCTTTCTCGCGCCGTTCTTCGGCAAAAAGAAGACATATGATACCACTTAGGGCATGGTATCTTTTACCTAATTTTATTTGTGTTTTATCTTCTCCTAGTTTTAAAGTTTTCATCTCTAACACTTGTCTGAGATGAAGAGGCAGAAGGAAAGTGTTTTACAAGTTAGTTTCTTGTTTTTCATTGTTATTATCTGTCAACCTTGTTTCTCTTTAGGAGGAATTTCGGCCATCCTCCTGCTGGATAATCTGAATCCCTTCTCTTTTTCCAAGCAACCTTCAACGATACCACGCAGCTTGCAAATTGGTTGTTGATGCGCTATCTACGCTAGACTGGTGGGAGCTGATATCGTCTCCCTTTTGCAGAAAGTACTTTATACAGGGTGTCCACAAAGTCTGGGTACATAGGAATTTTAATATTTTATTTATTTATGTTATTTATGTTAAAATAACATAAATAAAAAAAATATTAAAATTTCTATGTCCTTAGACTTTGTGGACACCCTGTAGGCTGAGAGGTTTTCTTTCCTCCCCATCTCTTCATTTAAATGACTCAAATATTGAATTTATTGTATAATTCTAGTTTTTGGGTGTAGGCCTCGATTCCATCTTGAAATGTCTAATAATTGTCTCTTTAGAGTTTGATCCTATGGTTGCTAGATGTACTCTTAGGCTTCTTCATTAACCTTAAAGTTACTAGACCCAATCCAAAATGTGGGTATTCGGCTCTCCAGCGTGCTTTTCACACATCATCCTTCAACAGTTTGTTAGAATATAGCTTTATATTTTCGCTTTAATACCTCATACTGGGGGTGGACATAAGTTTTTTTCTTCCCATACAAAAACAATTGAAGTTCATATAGATTTACTTTTAACCCCCTCAGCAGCGCGTTTTTATAGCTACCGCCCATAGTCAAGCCTTAGGACTCAAAATGGGAAACCGTATCTCCCGTTTTGGTGTCTCTGCCGTGCTTCCCATTCCTTTATTGTGCACACTATGTTGGATCACTCCATTTCTAAACATATGTACTTGCATGCGCTATTTTCAAAATGATTCCGTGGCTTTGCTGTACTGTGCTCTTTGTTTCTGAAACTTGTCTCCTTCTATGATTCCTTATTCCCAATCTATATGGATAGATGATACAAGTCGAACCTTGGTGTTGGTGTGGCGCCAGTGTGATCAGAAGGATCTATGCTTACTGACTTTGCTTAAGATAGCTTCTATTTTTAATCCTAAATTATCAACTGTTCTTATAGATTGCTAACCAATTTTTATTTTGCCTTATACCAATTTTATTATTTTTACTTATTCTAGACGTGTCTAAGAATTACATCGTTCTTTCAGCTATACGAGGGGCGGTCAATAAGTTTTACGAATCTGTAGGGCAAAACAGAGGAAGGGGGATGGCTGTTTCTGCGGGTGTTAGGACAAGTCAGGACCTGCAGCCACACGCTCCTGCCTTGTCTAGTTAAGAAGCGAAGGCTGATCGCAGATCGTCAGTCACAAATATTTTAACAATGGAGAAGGTTGAGCAGTGTACACCAACACCGCCCCTTCCTATGCAACTATTGCTTGCTGGAATAGGTAGTTCCGCCATGGTCGTGAGTCCCTTGAAAATGACCCCCGTCCAGGACGCCCGGTAGACGTGACGAACGAGGGCAATGTGTCCCGTGTGGAGAGGATGATCCTCGAAAATCGACGGGTGAAGATCGAAGAAATCGAGTGAGAACATGAAATATCACATGGAAGTGTTATCAACATCATCCACGACAATTTGGCCATGACCAAAGTCTTTTCCCGTTGGGTCCTTAGATACCTCACGAAACCTCACGACCCATGAACGACTTCAACGTCATCAAAGTTCGGAGGAGCTGCTGCTCCTGTACAACCAGGACCCAGCGGGATTAGAGTCACGCATAGTGACAGGTGATGAAACGTGGGTCCATCAAAGAGATCCCGAGACCAAGCTCGAAAGCATGGCCTGGAAGCACAGGGGCTCTCCGACCCCCATCAAGTTCCAGACCCAACCCTCAGCCAGAAAGATCATAGCCACTATCTTCTGGGATTCTAAGAGAGTGTTGATGGTGGACTATGCGCCTCGTGGAAGGACCATCACAGGCCAATATTACACCGATGAACTGGATGGGTTGAAGAAGTGTATCCGTCAGAAGTGGCACGGCAAGTTGACACGTGGTGTCCTGCTCCTTCATGACAATGCCCCTGTCCACAAAGCCTAGAGTTGCACAAGCTGCCCTGCGCGAGTGCGGAATAGAGGAGCTCAACCATCGCCCTTACAGTCCAGATCTGGCCCCTAGCGGATACTTTTTATGTCGCCAGCTCAAGGCTGCACTGCGTGGACGCCGGTTTGGGGACGATGAAGATGTCCAGCTCGCCGTCCAGGAGTGGATTGATCAGCAGTCAGGAGATTTCTGGTTTGTCTGGAATTCGAAGCCTCAGGGACAAGCGGTGCAAGTGCATTGAAGTCGAGGGTAGTTATATTGAAAAATAATAGTACACTTTTCCTCATATCTCGTTTCCTTATATCCGAAATGCAAAACTTATTGACCGCCCCTCGTACCTAACCGTTGGTGCCAAAAATCTTTGGGTGTATAGGCAGAAAGGGTCAAAATATAAAAATTACCATATTTTGGTCTAATCCTCATGTGAGAGATGCAAAGAAATAAATTTGCGGATAAGGAGGCCCCTGTTGCTTATCCTCTTCAGCTTTGGCTTGCATGAATTTCTTCATAGTTTTTCTGTAGATTCATATATCATTCCGCCCAAGGCCCTCAAAAATTCAGAAATTCCACTATACCTAGGTGTCCCTATCTCGCTCTTGAAATTAAGCCTTCCCTACTGAACCACTACCACATAATATCAGACCAGGATCCTCGTATATATCTGGTGTCCTTATCCTTGGTGCATTGATTTCGATCGCTCCCCTATTTATTTAGTGTCTCGCCCGCGTGAACCTTTGTGCCATGTGATTTCCAAAACTATCTTCAACACCACCTCATTTTCTTCTGCTTTGTATTTCAAGAGAAGGTCCTTTCTGTGCATTTGCACTTTTAAACATTTTATCAAAGTTTGGCTATCTTACCCTTTTATAGTCTTCATTTAGATTGATTTCACAAATTTCATTACATGGTATAAAGCGTGTAACTTGTTTATCGCTCCCTTCGCCATTATTCAGATTTTAGGTAAATTAAGTGTGTTCGTTTATATCGTGCTTTGTTTTTTTGTTTTCGTTTTTTTTCCTGCTCTTTTTATTCTCATTTTTAGAAATTTGTTTTATTTTAATTTTCCTGTTAGCGACAATCTGTTTAATTGGATAACAAAACAATTTTACAGGGAAATTATATTAAATTGATCACGCTAAATTTCTTGTTATAATTCATCAATTTTCCTCGATTATCAAGTGCCCTTTAAACACCCTGAGTCTAATTAAACACTTATTGGAATCAGATTTGGATGGATTAGATTTATATGAACATAACAGGAAGGCTTATAGAAGGCAATATTTTGTATTTTATTTGGGTGCTATTGAGAAGCTTAAATTAAATTTGGATAATCTATTTGGGATAGAAGTAAAATTACACACACTTTATTGTATACATGTAAATAATTATGCTTACGTAAGGAATGAAGTAGGACAAGGAGGAGCTTATATAGCTTTGCAGGCATTTTTTCCGCTTTATTTCAAATTTACAGGAATAAATCACCCCTTTTTAAACCCAAGGTATCTATTGATATCTACAACTAATGTCTGTAGCTGCATTCATAAGTCATACAGCACTAACCTTCTACGTGCCCGAAGCATAAAACTCATTGGATTATTTATTAATAAAAATAAAAACAAAAACGATATGAACTTGTTTATCAAAAAGATTTAAAACAATCTTAGGTTGTGTAGGAATTGAAGATGTGTGAAAATTACAAATCAAGACCTACATTTCGCTAAAGAGCTTAGGGCAATACTTAAAGGATCTAGGTCAAAAGGGAATTTTATAAAAACATACAAAAACTAGACATCTATTTGATGTTATTGAGAAAGACCCGTTTATTAAGTGGTCTTTGATAATAAGGATTAAAACGCTCAGAATCCTCTTATCATTTTCCCTGTGTGGTCTTTGATAATAAATAGGATAGAGGTAAAAAGCTCCTCTCATACGGACAAATGTTAAGCGTAAGTGTGGACACATTTTTACGAAGGGGGACAACGACTAATATGAGCAGAAATAATAATTCAAATTTAAAGAAAAGTTGAGCTCAATCGGGTGTGATTATTCTTCGGTTGGATTTTAGATCTAAGGTCGTCTTTGGTTTTCTACAGCTGAGGCGACCCATTGCTCTGGTTCAACGTTAATCTGTTTGTCTCCACAGTGATACACTCATAATATAACACCTGTGAATCTGTAGTAAATCTAGGGTCAATAAAATTAATGTGGAGAAAGGTGATAAATTCCTAATTTAAAAAGGAAAAAAAAGTAAATTTCTGGTATTAATAGTAGGTAAAAAACGCCAATTGGATGTAAAAATAACAAAATTTATGAGGCGATATTAGTAAAAATTGAATTAAAGAGAAGAGGAAATCTGTATAAAAAACAGTATAAAATTGGATGTGCCATTCGATGGTAACATTAATATCAATAAAAAAAACAACTGGTAATAGGTGGCAAAATTCAGAAAATGTAAATACTCCTATAAAAAAACATGTATTAGGGAAGTATTTTCCTCCCAATTTCACACAAATGCAAATTTATATTGACGACGGCAATCCATTCTTCTGGTGATTTCAGCGATTGCGTTCTATTGCTACGAACGACAAAGGAAATGGAAAGAGACAAACAAGATTCGTTGTTTGGCAGAATTCGGGTTATTATTGAAAATAGTTCTTTGTAAAGAAGCCTTAAGCCAATGACGTGCGATTGGCTCCTCAGACATTTTTATTCGGAAATACATCAGGATTTTTTCTCGCTATTACTTCATCGTGATGTTTCTCTTATCTTCGAAATGTTAGTTGTCTTGTTTTCTTAGAATAGGGCATATATTACATGCGATTCACGCAACAACTTAGAAACTATTACCAGGAGATGTTTATGGGCCCTTAAACATCGGGTGATTGTCATGGTGCAATACACTTTACAAGGTCCCTACGATGTTAAATATTTTACAGGTTGCTCCTTTCAAGTGAATTTTCTATGATGTCAAACTTTGTCTCCCTTAAATAAGCTGAAGATTTGGTGGTTCACACGGCTCCTCCTCTCTGTGTGTCTTTACTTGAAACCTTCTTGGCATCTGTACAGATATGTCCAGAGGGATAAGAATGAACAGCTCATAGCTTTCAAATTGATAATTGATAATATATCATTTTTCATTAGGATTTATTTTGATAGACATTTAATATTTCAGTATAAAAATGGGTTGCTAAATTATGTCTGCTAAGGAAAGAGAGAATGAATAAGGGAAAATTTGGGGGAATTTGGTAGATCATTTTTCTCCTCAGTACTTAAAAAAATAAAGAAAGATCTAGAAATAAATATATGGAAATGGAGAAAATGAAAATGTGTGAAAGATATCAGATATAGTCGAATATCATAAGGGGTTGGGGACCAAAGGAAGCTTATTTATGAGTTATGGGGCTTGGGGGCGCACAATTCTCCAGATAACACCCTCTTGCGAGATAGTAATAGAAAAGAAAGATCGGGGCAGTAGAAGGGCTAAAAGGTGAGCTGAAAGCAAGCAGGTTAAACCGTTCCCTTTCACCAAGTAAACCAAAAGAAAGCCATTATCCTTCCTCACAGGCCCGTCGAGTGATAAGGTGGCGAAACTCTGCAAGTTTAGGTGTGGTTGAATAAAAGGAGGTTAGATGAAATTTGGAAGAAATGGAGTATAACAGGAAAAAAGTAGAATTGTCTAGAAAGAATAAAGCTCAGCTAGAATCCTTCTAGTTTGAGACTGTAGTAACTACTGGGCCAGGATGGTGTCCCACTTATCCAGCTACCAGGTATGATAGTAAATCAGCGCCCCTCATAGCGCCCCCCTCCCTGCAGGATTCAGTGTCGAGTAGAGGGCTAGAAAGAACAAAGGAAGAAGAAAGTTGTCATTGTTGTTTCTAGCTCCCTACGAGCAGGTGACGGCTCCGCTACCTCCGACCGCTTGCGAGATTAAGAGGGAATGTCTCTGATTCTATAGCCTGTGTCAGGCTGTGTCAAGCAACGTTACTACAAATTAGTCGGTCCGTGCCTTCGGGGACTGTGCTGCTAGACCAGGTTAGAGCGAGGAAGGCTGCTGCATGCTGGGGAATTTTATATCACCCCCTCTGCTAGTAGTACATATAACAGCTAAGGAAGTGGAAGCTCTATTGCAACTTAACCTCACGTGGGATACATGCAAGTGGTCTCACTCCTGGATTCCATCCAGGTGTGGTGGTTGTTTAATTTGCACTTGGAAATGACTGACCACTCTACATCTCTTTTTTTCTTGCTCCACAACAGGACCAGAGTTCTAAATAACAATGACTTGCCTGCTGGGACTGCTTCCTGCCGTAGCCGGAGAGCCATATCACCCGAAAAAGATGGCGAGAGGAGGGAGTTGTTCATTCCATTACAAACAAGCAAGGGGTTATTAGGGGAAAACCCATCTTCTCACTCATCCCGCTCCAACGCCCAGGACCCTTCAAGTGTTAGTCATTTACGAACTACAGTCGTCAAAAGGCATCATTATTTATAAATATTCCAATGACTCTTTTCTGACAGAGCATAAGAAGGCTGGTCATAGCCTTATGGCTAACCAAAGGGTTGCAGTGAGTGAGATGAGAAGAGTTGGTGCAGAACGTAGATGTTATTAGAAGGAAAAGAGGCTAAGTTGGAAAATGAGAAAGTAATAGAAATTAAAATGAGTTAAAGATTTTAAAGCCGCAAAGACCGCCAAATGTGCCCGTTGTAATAACAGAGTAAGAAGAGAGTTGCGTTCCTCTTTTTCCTCCAATAATCGACCCTATGAGCTCTTCTGGAGAAGTATTATTGATTTTTATTACAAAATTACATCCTAGCAACGACCTTAATATCCTCTCTAGGCTAGTGACATAAACAGAGGAAAGGATGCAAGTGAGGGATAAAAAATGGTCAAAGGGAGAGAGGCTACGATAAATAATTAGTTTGACGACTTTAATTTCTGAAAGATCAAGTAATATTAATCGATTTTATTCTTTAAAATATTTACTGCAATGATTTTGAAGATACTCCTGTTTAATGCATTCCATGTCTGTATTATTTTCTAAGAAAATCATATTTGTAGTATTTCATTAATAAATATTTTGTTTTCTAACTGATAGTCGTTAATTTTAATCGGCAGGAGGATATGTAGTTCAAATATTGAATTATAGTTTTCTTACTGAATCTGTTTAGTGTATATTTTACATAATTTGAAGGTGTAGCCACCCAGAAAACAATCCTAGAGTTATAGTGAATATAATTGCTTCAGTCTGTCTTTCTATGATCTCTTCTACCTCCCCCCGACGCAGGAGCTAACTTCCTATTCGTTTCCTTTTCCCTTTTTTCAATTTCTGGTGTTGTTTGGGTTGTTTTTGTTTTTTTGTATTATTGCATTAGATTTTAAAGTAGCCTAGTACTAGTACTAGCCTAGTACTACGGCGACTAATGCCCAAGTAGGCAATCGCCAGATGAGCTATTAAAAAGAAAAAAATAAATAAATATGATCTCTTCTAAGTTTAGCAATCCATTCCTTTCATAGCCGCACGGCCCCTTTTAATATTCAAATCTTTTCTCATATATGACCACTAAAATTGTAATGCATATTAAATCGAGGTCTCACAAGCTCATAATATAATAGGACAAAGATTTTTTATTCAAACGCATATTACTAGCAATTAGCCTAGAACCCTCTTTAACAATTTTTAAAGCTACAATGAATTGTTTTGAAAATTTTAAATCACTAGAAATTAGAAATCTGGATCCGTTTACATGTTGACTGTGGTTAAATATTATCTATTCAGAGATTATGAAGATCTATATGCATTTCTTTCAAGGATTCTCCAATGAACTGCATCTGTATTATTTCCAACCAGTCGAGTAATTTTCAGAATTTTAGTAAGTTTTCGCAGTCACTCTTTTGTTCTGTCCTAGTATAGAGCTTCCCATTAGCGGCCAAATTTGAAGTTTTACATATTCTGTTAATGTTATAATTGTTTATTATCCAGGGTGTTTCTAAATTTTTGTATATTATTTGAGATGGTAATATCCCTTTAACTACAGATTCCAGGCAAATAAAATTGAACATGCCTAATGTTGAGCAATATAGATTTATTCATAAATATTTAAATGAGCAATGAAGTCTTTATGCTTATTTTCAATGAGCTCCTTTATTAGCCAGTTTTGAAATATCCGCAAATAAACATCACTGGTCACATTTCTCTTAAAGAAATAGAAGCAATACAAACGATTCTTGGAGATGGCGCAGAACAGATTCGTTTTTGATAAGTCCTTTTCTTCGCCCCAAATGCCAACAGTATCATTGTTAACGGTATTATTCGTATGAAATGTAACATCATCAGTGAAAACACGACGTTCGTCGAACTCATCTCCTTCAGGTTTCTCTTGAATATCAACAAAGAATTGTTTTTACTTCCACTCGTCATTTCCTATTAAGGCTTGAATGAGCTGCAGCTTGTAAGGTTCTATTCTCAAGCGTTTCGGCAGGATACACAAACGATCAGGGTTTCCGTGCATTCTTTTCTTTTCGATTTCTTGGGGCTTCGCAAATGTTTCTTTGAACAAGTTTGGCCGTCTATTCTGAGGGTTGTAGTCGTCCAGATCCCTTGGACTTAAGGAGACACCTTATATTTTAAGTGTCGGGGCCATAACCAAATCTGGAATTTTGTTCATACCTTTTAGAGAATTTCTCACAAATGAACCTGCATTCTTCTTTTATTGTTTTAAGCATATTGTCACAAACAAAACGCCATTTCTTTTCAAGCGAATAGAATTTTTATACCTTAAACGATTTTTATAGACATTAGACATTATTTTTAACTTGCTTTCATACATGCTCTTAAAACCTGAAGTCAATTGAACGAGAATAAGCAAAGTTATTAGGGTGTATTTAGAAACACTCTATATATTAAAGAAAAAGAATGATTGAGGTACAGATCGTCGAGTAACTCACTAGTAGACGAGCCCCATAAGAAACTATATACAAGCAATTCTGCCGTGATGCAAGTTTTCTATTAAATTATTCGACTTTAGATTATCTATGGTCTTCTCTCAGGAAATAGATTATAGAAGTTTAGTGACGAGAAAAGTAAGAAAAATGGAGCAAATGTTCCAAGGACTAGTCTTTATTCCTTTTTCGTAAATAGATGATACATTTCATCCTTTGAACTAATGCAAACTACTCCATAGTAATGGATTAGTTAGATTTTATTTAGCCCCCTATGCTTTCGAAATTTTAATTATTTTAATGTAAATAATAATTTCCTTTTTAGCCTAGTCTTATTTGAAACTAGGGATTCTTCATTTAAATTAATTTGTCTTGCTTTCTAAGGTAAATTAAAGGTATTTTTCATGGAATAAACATTTCCGAAAAGGTTCATTTAGTGTCTCAACTATATAGTTCAACTCGTCATTAAGGACTCCATCGATACCATGGTGGGGCTTTACACACTTCCAAATTCGCTTACGACCATGTACATATCTAAAGTACATGACAGCGACGATAGCTCTTTTTCATATGTCCTCTTTGCTGCTCTTACTTTTCGCTTGACTTTGCCAAAATAATAAAGGTATAGCTAAGTGTCTCTTCCCAACAGTATTTCTGAGAATACGATTTCCAAGCGCTCTCAATTGTTTCATTTAAATATCTAGGTTAGGAAAGTTGAAGTCACCAGATATAACCTTTATTTTTGTGTGATTAGCTTCCAAAGTCTTACATAAAGACTAATATCATGCTATTCATTTTACTATAGTCAACAAAAGATTGCATTTTCTTACTATTTATTAACAAAAACTCGATAGCTAAAATATTAGGCATAATCTATTACACTATATTTTAAGTGGGAAACATTTTCGATTTTTTTTTCGTTTTAAAATGTTTTTATGTATAAATTGACCAAGAGCAAATTTTCTGATTTGGATATAGTCATGACCAAAGGTTTTAACATTAGTTTATCGTAAGAATATATTTTAAACTTTAAACTTTAAAAAAAAAAATGCTGTAGTTCAGAAAATTAATTAAAATTCATAAGAGGTGTTTTTTGTTTTTGTTCTTTCGTATATTTGTAGGTTTTATCGAAGTTAGTTCTAAAATATATTTAAATTTTAAAAGCTTCAAATATACCCAAGTGGCTGACAAACTAAAATTGAAACTGTTTAAAGAAATTGAATTAATAAAATATAGTATTATAGATACGTACTGGAAACCTTTTTAATTTTTTTAGATCCAAAGACCGTTGCAGAGCTAGATAGGCGGTAGGCCAGAAACCAAATGTTGGCCGACGAAACGCAAGTTCCGACCTTAAAGAGGAGTAGCAAAGACGCTTCTCCTGTATCAAATTCAATATCTTCAATTATCGCGACGAGCTCGGTTTTAATGTTTAAAATAACGCATCCCTAATTTTCTCTAGACCTATCGCTATTAAAAAAAAAATGTTCGATTCTGGAAAATTGGTCAAAATTATACTTTTATCGCCCAATTAAAATAATGCTATTGTTTGATAGACTACATTCTGTACGTGGAAATGTAAAACTTATATGTACCGAGAAATAGGATGAGAATTAAATAAGTTAAGAAATAATGAACATAACCAAATAAATAGCAGATAAGTAAGTAATGCTACACTTGTAAAAATAACGATATCACGAGTAGGTTAATTTCAAATATGGCAGAGAAAATAAAATATAAAATAGATTTACGCAAGATACCTTAGCTTTTAAAGCAATATACAAAATAAAAAATAATTGTTCACTAAACACATCAATTTACAGTTACAAACTGTTGAATAAACGACTAAAATAATATGAATATAGAAATAAACAAAAGAAATTAATTTGTTCCACTCTTCTAATGACACTAAATAAAACTCATTTGCATAAAATTAAAATTAAATTAATTTCCCCTTTATCCGATATTTCCATTTGATCAACCATGATTGCTGATTAAACAGAGATTAAAATTGATGATTTACAGACACAGCATAGATAGTAATAACACTATATATTCCTGTTTAAATTAGTGTGTCATTCAAGTATATATGGCTGTACATATAAGTGTCAGTTACCATACACAGGGCAGAAAATTTTGAATCTAGTGATCTATTTATCCTCCAGTGGATCCTCTTACCGGTAATTAAGCTCCCACTTGCTAAAAAATGATTCACGTACCAGGAACTTCAAAAGGTTCCCGGAAAATATTTCCCATCGACGTGAAAACGCACGAAATAATCCGTTATTAAACATGTTCATTCAGAAACATTCTTTTTGCAGCATTCTGTAAAAACATGAGCATTTAAAAACAAATTTGTGAAAGTTACATCATTTACAATTATACACCCTCATGAACAACATGGAAAAGCAGAAAATTAAGGTCAAATGCAATCTCAAATTTTTAGCGAAACTGGGTTGGAAGAAAGTGATATTATTGAAAGTGGAAGAAAAGTTTATGAAGAAACTGCTTCCGACAAGACAACTCTTTATAAATGGATAAATCATGTGTCAAGTGGCCTGGAGGGAATCTAAGATGACACTCGAAATGGAAGACCTTCAACCTCCATCAACAAAGAAAACATCAATCGTTTGAGAGAAGTAGTAGAGGAAGATCGTCGATATTGTGTCGAATTTATAGCCGCCAATCTAGCCATATCGGTGGCTTAACTCATTCAAAATTTAAAGACCATCTACACTTGAGTAAGATTTCTCGATGGGTGCCAAAAATGTTGCAGTATCATCAGCTTGAAATGAGGGCCACTCTGTCAATTCGAACTTTAAACAGGTGAAATGCTAATCCATAGATTTTTTTGGCAAAGAATTGCGACTGGAGATGAAACGAGGTTGTACCAGTATAATCCCGAAGACAAATAGCAATCTAAGCAATGGTTGCCTGGGTCTCAAATGGGCCCATCAAAGGAAAAGCTGAAAGATCTGTTTTGAAAGATTATGGAAACAATTTTGGGGGGATTCTGGAGGTGTTTTGCTAATAGATTAACTAGAAGGACAAAGAACTGTAAATGCAATCTATTATGAAGGAGTTTTGGAGAAATTACATCAAGCAATTAAGAAAAAATGCCAAGGAAAAATTCATGACAGAGTTATGTTCCATCACGATAACTCTCCGGCTCATTCATTACGAGTTGTAAGGGAACATCTGAGAGATTTGAAGGGGAAATTCCTCTCTTACCGTCCCTACAGTCAAGAGCTATTCCCAAATTTAAGGAAACAAATAGAAAAAAGAGGTCAATAAAGCAACAACAACCTGGGTTCATTCAAATGATGCTCAATTCTACAGGCAAGGTTTAGAAGGCTGGAGGTACAAACTCATAAAGTGATGTGACACTGATGATCATTATGCAAAAAATTAAGATATGTACACTTACATCTTTTCGTTTTTATTACCTTTTCCAGGAACTTTTTGAATGATATACAGCACACGAATGGCCCCCAACATCCGTCTCATAGTCAGCGCCTGGACGCCATGTAACCCGATATCGAAAGTGAATAATCATTCCTTATAATTAATAAACGGGTCACCCTAGGAATGCTCCGATGCGGTCACCTTCCTAAATATAAACATATACAAACACAGCATTAACCTGAACAACTTCTGCACCCACTACCACCGGGAATAGATAGAGATCACTACATATTTACCAAGCCCTTGCCACTTAAACACCTAACAGATGAACGGAGCGATGATCTCTGAGTGAACCCAGTCTGTTCGGCGGAAAAAGCCCGTTGCAAAAGCCTGATAGGCCGTAGGCCACGAACCGAAAGTGGCATTTTTGCCACAGATGGATAGTAATAATTTGTTAATGACTAATGATGAAATGGCAAATGAAACGATGGTGGAAAGAGCACGGATTTTGATTGTGGTCCCGATATCTATCACAAATTGCACTATTGCTACTACGCAATTTTGACTCTACTCTAAACACCCTCTGGCCCATGAGTACTTCCAATGTATCTTCACTTCACGCAGTCAGAAAGCGTTGTTTACATCATTGCGTAATCCGGAGTAGTGAAAGTGAAGCTAAGGTAAGTAGAATTGTGTGGTAAGTGTAGTCAGTACACCAAAGAAACTACTAAATATTAATTAGAAGAATAAACTTTCTATTGGGCACTTCGAGGTCATGGCCCTCACAGAACGCCTTTCTACAAACCAGCGAAAGGTTAGAGAGAAGACTTGGGTCCCTAAGGCAGGCTTCAAGGCCCCAAAGGAAGAGGTTGGAGTTAACACATCGTAGCAGGAAGATCATTATACATTCTAGGGAAAAGTAGAGCGGAAGCACGTTCACCCATGCAGAAAGGATGACGACGAGGAGCAATTAGTGGTGGAGCAGAGCCCGACCGCAAAGTTGGAAAGGGGTTGGGATACAGTCAGTGAAAAGGGGGGAGAGTGGCAGAAGCAGCGGTATATAATGTCTTTTATGTCAGCAGAAAAACTTTAATGGTGATTTTGTATCGAATGGGGAGTTAGTGAAGATCAGGAAGTAGGGTTTTCCTCTAGAGAAACATCCCAGGCGGAACAGAGCAGGATCTATCTAGACTCGTACCAGCTCAAGAGGTCTAACTTTGGAAGCATACAATCCAGCGAGAATGGAGTTGTAGTATTCACTGCAAGAGATGACGAAGGCATGAATAGCGATCTCAAAGCCGTTGCTGTCTAAGTGCGAAAAGATGCAGCAGAGATTACGAAGAATGCCAAGAGAGTATTTGTAAACGTTTGCAACACGAATTTTGAGCGATAACAGTCTATCAAAGTTGATGCCAACTGTTTTAAACCTATAAACAAAAGAAGAATTAAAAGGCCAAGGTTTAGATTGGGAGCAATAGTTTTGAAATCCACCACATCATCAGCTCTGCTTAGGAGAACGACATCAGTTTTTTATGGTGGTTTCAGAGTTTTTCTTTAGCTATTCTGTGATGATATATGCGAATAGTAAAGTTCTAAGAGTTTTTTAGCAAATAAGGTTGGAGACATGGAGTAAGAGATTTGCGTATCATAGATATAGAAATGAAATGGTATACCAAGACGACAGATAAGAATTATCAAGAGATTAAAAAGAAATGAAAAACAGAACTGTACCAAGAACTGATTCCTTAAGGGAAACAAAAGTCACCTGCTCCAGATGAGATACATCATTTCCAATGTGAATAGATTGAGTACGAGATGAAAAGTAATAGCGGAACCATTTGAGAGAAAATCGAGAGACACAGAGTAGTTACAAATATGAGTAAATAAGAAAAGTTTGGTAAATAGTGTTAAATGGTAGGGGGAAGTCTAGAGTTACCAGAATAAAAGGCTGACAAAAGACAAACTCTACTGCACAACAAAGGCAGTACATTAAGAGTAGGAGAACTGTTTCTTTTGTGCGATGCTTTGAAAACAGACTGAAAGATATCATCGGCGTCTGTAAAGGACAGGTGACCTAGAATCCAGTTTGATACCAATGTTTCAATGAATTTAGTCTAGGGAACATTGAGCAAATGAGTGTATATTACAAGGTCATCTAGGGTCTGGTCTGTTTTTTTACATATCCTGATGAGCAGGGTGTTTGAAGTCAGCCTCTACTCTTACAAACGAGAGTAAGATAATGAAAATATCAGCAAAGAAAGGGAGAGTACATAAAAATTCTGGCAGTAAAGTTTTGATGGATTGAGTCGATGGGATAAGTGGTCTTCTTAGTGAAAGGAAAGAGTGACATTATTTCCTGAGTGAAAAATGAGGCAGGAGTAGGAAGTTAGGGTGTAGGAAAAGAGTGAGTTACTCAGTGGAGAAGAGTAAAAGCAGATGGTATGCCAGATTAGGTATGGAATATCTTTTCAGAGAAGAAGGTATTCAATTCAATAAGGAAGAAAAAAGAAGGGAGTGGGATTTCAGAGTGGCTGTGTGGGTTTGTTATTTTTAATTATACGTGGGTTGCGGTATTCATGGGCAGACTTTAAACATTGTATGAGAGAGAAGCTATGGTAAAGGGCATGAAAGCGGATTCTCTTTCTGCACTAAGACCATTGAAAACTCCAAATCTATCTGTCTGATATATGTCTGTGTTTCAAAGTATAAAATAGTGGACGAGAACAACAGAGGACGTTCTTGGCGAGTGAAGGTGGGGAAAAGGGTGGTAGGGAACATCAAGGAAAGAGACAAGGGTCTGGGAGAAAAAGCGACCGGCGATTTTGTTGTCAGCAGAGGTGATGGCAGATTCTAACTGGGGAAGGAGAGAGACGAGATCTCTTTTTATGTCTTTATTTAATAGAAGAGAGCTGGTGATAATAAGGCTTGGCAGAATGCTTTGATGTAGCGTTGTGTTTAGGGTGCATTATAAAACAAAGATCAATGAGGTATTAGCTAGAAATTGCTGTTTGGTAAATTTATATTTAGGCTATAAATTAGGTAGAAGAAAGCGTCTAGAACAAGTGTGTTTTTTTGGTGGGTTTGTTGGGAGTTGATAAATAGTCAGGGAAAGAATAAAGTTTAAATATGTAGTGAAGGCGCAGATATGCTATGTCTATTCATGGCGATATTAAAATCTCCCAAAATATGTAAAGTTGAGAAGGGGCTTTAGAGTGCAAGGTTAAACAAATTGCCAAGCTCGTCGAAGAATCTAGCAGTTGAGTGGCCTGGGGATGAATAAATGATCGCCATTGTAAGAATCGGTTCAGGGGCAAAGTTTTTATAAAAACCTGGAAAGTGTTTCGAGCTTCTATTTGAATGGAGAAAGGCAAGGGGTATTGACTAAATAGAAACCCCAATCTAATTCTCTTGCATCTAGTAACGTGGATTATAAAACTTGGCAAATTTCTCATAAGAAATGCGATCAAATATGAGCTTCACTTTCCCCATAGTCAAGGTTTAGAAAGGTTTAAAGTCAAGCGAATGGAGGGATTGGGTTTGGGGGATAGCTAAAATTTGTTAAAGAGGGAGGAACAGTGTTTTAAATGGTGAGTTGCGTTGTGTTTGTTCCTCTGTTTTAAACCAAAACATCTCAAAAGAGATGCTGCAAGGATTTAAAGATAGAAACACCACGATGAGTCGTGATAGATAGCTTTAAAATAACTTGATGCTTAATCCTACGGTAGATTGATGGCTATTTCTATTTGTTATGTATATTTGAGGTAAATTGTTCTCTTTTAAAGCCACGCTCAATTTGCTCAAAATTACTTAGAGAATATAAGCATAAAATTTCAGCAATAAATATTCCCCCCCCCCCCAGAAAAAATCAAGAAAAATAATAAAAACTTTACACTATCATCCCATTAATACTTGGAATAAATCAGTTAATATTAAACAACACAGAAAAAGGGAGAAGAAAGAGGTATGAAAAAACAGTAAGTAGGGAGAAAAACAATTATGGGAAATGGTTCAGACTCAACTAGGGTAAAGAAGTTTCTTTCTTTTTCCTATATACGAGTATATGCATTATATATGGGATAATTTGTCGCATAACTTCCTTTGAAATATTTGAAGTAACGTTTTCTTTATTGGATTCAATGAAATCGTCGTCAGTTTCAACCACGGCCTCCAGCCGGCAACGGAACTTACTGCAAGCTTTGACAGTCCCGCTATTTAACTGGGTAAAACCTGTGGTGATCCTGGACCTGAGTTCGTCCTTGGTAGTCCACGGGGCCTTGATTGTCTCTCTTTCAACCCCGCCCTACACATAATACTGGAGGGAGTTGAGTATTGGGTGTTGTGAGGCCAGATGTTCTGAGTGATGTAGTCAAAGAAATTGTCTTACAGTCAAGACTAGGTCTTCTTTCTTTTGTGGCAGGGTGAAAAGATTTGCTTCCACGCATACGGCCTTCTTGTGGCCACTTCCTTGATCTAAGGCAACACTAACTACTTCAGGCACTTGATATAGCTTTCCACTTTGAGTGTGGGGCCTTTTGGCAAGGTAAAGCGGCATAAGGTGCCCGACGCTAATGACCACCCAAACACCATTATTTAGATGGAGAAATCGGCCTTCATGAATCTTAGTATATATTTGGGGACACAGTAACCAACAGGCGGCTCTTTAAGTGATTTCACCAACTGGCCTTTACAGAAATTCTTCTCGTCTGAGAAGATACAAAGCATGCCAGGCTTAAGGATACGCTTCGGTTTGTTCGCTAACCTCGCAGCAGGCTCCTTTCGCTTGTCATTAATCTTTTACGAAAGAAGCTGGCCCTTTTGAGTGGCGGGCGACTCTACATGTCACTATGTCGGTCGGTCGGTCGTTCGGTCCCCGTTTTGTTTTTATTTTATTTTGATAATAGCATTTTAACTATTCGGCCGATCCAACGAAATTTGGAATCCTTATTTTGTTTTACATTCTCTTTAAAATGATATAATTCGCAAGGTCCTCCCAAGGTTTGCCCTGGAATTATTTTGCTTTGGTAATAACATCATAACTATTCGGCCGATTATAACGAAATTTGAACCGCTTATGTTGTTTTACATTCTATTTCCAATTATTTAGTCTCCAAGGTCCTACCAAGGTTAATCAATGAATAATTGCAAGTTTTTTAGATTGTAAGATTATAAATCAGAATAAGTGAGAGCACTCGACTTTTGGTTAGCACACCTTTTTACCTTCTATGAGTAGTAGCGCATATCATCATGCACAAAGTAAAGTACGGAGGACTCAGACGATTCCTTGTCCCTGGTTATAGACCTCATTGACTTGCTTGAGTCGTTATCAAGGATGGCCGGGTTTCCTTGTCAAATTCGGTTGTTCTATTCTTATCAGGTTTACAAGGCGCCTTACTCTCGTAATTATAGGCTGACAAATTCACATCTTCCGTGATTCTCTGTAATTTGTTTAGTTTGATACTCGAGCAATACGTGATCTTCGTATTGGTGCCCCTGGTGTCAATTCCAAGCAGCACAGTTTGCCTTTTCCAAATTTTTGGAGGATTGAATTCAGCCATGGTATTGTTTCCTTCACAGAGGATAAATGACTGAGTATACTATAATATGGCGAAGAGAGAAAGACCCCAAACAACATGTATGCACGGAATTCAGAGTTTTTAACTGCAACAAAATTCCCACCTCGCCTTGTATATCAAAGTGTAATCTAAATTTACACTATTATACTTAATATATTTGAACGAAGAAATCATATCAACACTACTTCACAAGCAACTTAGTTCGTCTTAAGAGAGCTAAGCCAAACTAACATCACAAAAGCATAGAGAATTTACATAAAACTACAAAGACAAAAAAGGGAAGCAGAACGAGTGATATAATGCACTTTATAAGAGAAAAGAAATTTTCTTTGGCATTGACGCAAAATAGTTTGCACCTGGTCCATTATCAAGGTCACTAGAGAAAGGTAAACCATGCTTCACTTCTGAAAATTGCTTAAGAAGTAAACAGAAACATGACGCCTTAAAAGGTGCATCTTCAGTCATTTATATACGACGGATGGGCAGTCACTGTTAACGGACAAATGATAAATATTGAATATTTTTTCGAAATAATTCTAGGCTCTTATCAACACATAGTGTCCAGTAAAAACTGATGTTATAAATAATATCAGTAAATATCAACCAAGCTAGAAGTTAATGATCCCCTGCCTTAGAATAAATTATCAAAGTCATACACCAAATAAAAACTGAAAAGGCAGAGGAGATTGATAGTATCCAATCTGAGGTCAGGAAAAATGGAGGGCATCCGGTTTATCCAAACTCCACGAATTCTAGTAATTTTGCAGAACAAAGCAAAACCACCAGGAAATTCTTGATGCAGTTCTGATCTACATTTATTAAAACAAAGGAGAAGAATTTTTACTGTTCATAGTGCCATTGTATCTCTATGCTTTTCCTCGCCGATATATCCTTGAAATAGTACTACTTAACAGACCGATGACTGCAATGACAGAAACCTCCTCTACGATAGACAGTGTGGCATCATGGCAAACTTAGGCACTAGCGAAATGCAGTTTTTCGTCGCAAATCTACAAGAGATATATATAGAGAGAAAAAGTAAGCACTCTACGTTAATTCCCTTAAGATGACAAAGTTTTTTGACTCAGTAGAAATTGAATGAACATCGAACGTCTTGGGGCTGCCAAAATTCCTAACCATTATTATTTAGCTACATAAAGTTCATCGGCAATAAACTAGATTGTGTTTCAGCCGTAACTATTTAGTCGCGTACGAGTCAGGTCGCGAAGGACTCTACATATTACTATGTCAGTCGGTCGGTCACCGTTTTCTTTTTTGTTTTTTGTAATAAAATCATAACTGTTTGGCATATCCTATGTGGTTGTACATTCTCTTTCGAATGCTATAATTTTCAAAGTACTCCCAAGGTTAGCCCTTGAATTATATTGTTTTGGCAATAACATCATAACTATTCGGCCAATTCTAGCGAAATTTGAAAGGCTTATGTTGTTTTACATTCTCTTTCGACTAATATAATTACCAAATTTTTCCCAAGGTTAGCCCCGGAATTATTTTGTTTTAGCAATAATATCATAACTCTTCGGCCGATACTTTTCTAACTATAATATGCTATAATCTGCTAGGCAAATCTAGAATAGGCTATACTATGCTAGGCTATTATAGGCTAGCCTATACTATGCTAAGCTATGCTAAGATATAATGTACAAGGGTAAGATATTCTATGCTAATTTAGGCTATAAAATGCTATGCTAGGATAGCATGTAGTATGTTAGACTAGACAATACTAAGCTATACTTGACTGGGGTATAAAAGGATAAAATAGGATATACTTGTCTAGGCCAGTTAATGCTAGGCTAGGTTATACTAGACTATGCTATGCTAAGCTATGCTAAGGTATAGTAGGCTAGATAGGGCTAGGCTAAAGTATAATAGGCTAGGGAGGCCTATACTCTGTTATGCTAGGGTATGCTAGGTAATACTATGTTAGGCTACGATAGGCTAGCTAACCAAGGCTATAATAGGATAAGCTATGCAAGGTTATTCTAGTATAGGGTATGATATGCTATACTAGTCTAGGATATACTAGCCTAGGCTATAATATGATACGTTTGGCTCTATTAAGTTAGGTATAGTCATAAATCAGAAAAAGTGAGGACACACGACTTTTTTGGTCAGCAGACCTTGTTTTCTATTTTATTCACCATGATGATCTAACAAGGCACGGAAATCAATAAATTTAGGACAAATTTAACATTTGATGCAGAACTGATAGCCTCCTTTTCAAATTTCACCTGCTGCTTGCCATGAATAGGACCTTAGAACAAGCTGCCCTTGTAATACACTGTGTAGACGATATCTCTCTTGTTGAGTACGCAAAATACGCCTGTCAGCAAATAATATCTTATATTGCTATGGTCGCTTTGCTCTTTGGAAATGAAATACTGCCTTAAAAATGACAGTTGTTCTCCACCAATCGCCCTCCATGTCAAATTCCCTTCTCTTCTACGGGTCTGAAACATTAGTCACCTACCCTAGACACATCATCCTTATCAATCCTATTAATCATTACTGATTGCGAATTAAAAGCCAATTCAGAAGCTCATACAATAGGCCAAAAATTGTGCAAAATTCGACATAGGTGTATTTTCTAGATATTTTTGATAATCTACATAACTGTGTTTTTGCTCAATTTTATGCCCATTCGTAGATATTTCGTTAAAAATTGATTTACCAAAAAATAATAGAACCTCTTAAAAATAGAAATTTATATATGTATTAAAATAAATAAATTTGAGAAAAATGTATCATGGATTCGGTACTACCTTCTTCTATAAAACGTGATCCAAAGGATTCTTCTTTTGTTTTTAATTATGCCAGGCTGGAGGTTACTTTTATTGTGGAGAGAGAGAAATAGAGAGATGGATAGATAGATAAATAGATAAATGGATAGATGGATAAAGAGACAAAGGGAATACAAGATTCAATACTAAATGTTTGACCTGGGTGATGGGAGGAATAGACTGAGATGTGGCAATGGAACACAGACCAGGAAAAGTTTAAAAACTGTATTATTTTTCTTATTAGATTGGATTTGCTATCTCATCATCATTAAAGAACATGCAAAATTTGCTTTCATTCCTCGTCTCCTCATTGGCTTCTTGTTGAAAATAAATTGAAACTTTGCAAAAGCAACTATTCGAAGTATGTTTACTCAAGATATGAACAGGAAGGGTTGAATATCTTTCGGAACACTTTCATTGCTTCACGTAAGCTTCTTGGAATGCTCCTCTTTTGAACAATACCATGCTATTTAGGTCTTTCCAAAGTTCTTATATTTTAAGTTGTTTCCGAAATCTTTTAAATCCTCAGAATTTGAAGAATCATCTTCAGAATAGTTATGTAATAATAATTTAAACCAAGCAATGGCTTCGCTACTAAAATTACAATTTAAAATCTAAAAAGAGCAGCCATGGTTCATTTTTTTGAAATTTTCTGAACTTGACCATTTGTAATTCTTTAGGTTTTAATTAATACAAAATTTCGATACTTATGTGTGAACTTCACCATTTTGTTTTTTGATATTTTAGAAGAATTATTAGAAATAACTTAGAAAAAAACAAGTCATAACAAAACTAAGATGAAATTATTATTCAAATACTCAAAAAATTACATTCTTAAATTATAGAGTCAGTGATGATGACGGTGATTATGATAACCAGGCAATGGTTTTGCCATTTCGCCCTACGGGGAGAGCTCGCGCTTCGCTACTAAGATTTAAATTTAAAATCGAAATAAAACAAAACAGCCATGGTTAAATTTTTTTTAAATTTTCTGAATTTCACCATTGTAATTCTTTGGGTTTTAAAAAAATCACAAAATATTGATACTTATATTTATTTCTGAACTTCACCATTTTTTTTTTATTATAAAAGAATTATTAGAAATAACTTTGATAAAAAAACATAAGTCTTTTGTCCACTAAGGAAAAAATCATCTATTAATTTTTCATCCATCTTTAAAACTCACGTTATACAATTATAGAGTTAGTGAAGTGAAAACTTACAATTATAGATACAGATACTAATTCCTTTAATACTGATCAAAGTCTTTTATGTTGATTGGTTTCCTGTTAGATTACCTGACACTGACTTGGATCAGGTAAAGAAAATTGAACAAATTACACAAAAAAGTGACCGAGGCCTATAAGAAAAATTAGTTTCCTTAGCCTCAGCTCCATCTTCATTTTTTAAAAGTTTTTGATTACAATTAATTTACACGTAAATATTTTTGCTCACTTTGGGATTTCATTTTAAGTAACCCATATACCGTCTCACAAGGGGTTAAATTGTGTGAGAAGAACAATGCCCCTGCTACAACTAAAACCTAGACAGCGCACACCTTCTAGAACCATCCCTGTCCTCCAAGCGAAACTAGTACTTTTCGATCGTCTTTTGCGCCTCTTTTAAATCTCACCAAAACTTTCTCTGCGTGTAGATAGAGACAACAATAGGCGAAAAAAACATTAAATTATCTAAAATATCTGGGCTCGCAAAAATATAGCGTCTGCCAAAATGTCTCCCATTTTGCATTTTAAGAATTTTTCTGTAAAAAATCGATTGAAATTATTCTCACCAAAATATTCTCTGATACACAGAATCTTCACGTCTTTTCTAGACCATGTTTTAAACAGTATTTGAAAGTTCGTTTGAATGTTCAAACTTTATCTTTAAAAAAAATATGTATCAATAAAGAAAGCGAGAATACATTCGTTGTTCCTTCCTCTAAGCTCTGATGAGTTTTATATTCTTTTTAAACTTATTTTTTAAGATTCTTCTCCATTATACATAAACCCTGGTTATAATGATATCTTTTTAAAGACTATATTTCTGTTTTACCAAACCTTTACAAGGGAAGCAGTTTTCTAAATTTATTACTTTGTTCCACCTAAACAAGTTTTCAAGAAATCCTTGTTTTTTCCAAAATAAAAGTAAATATCATTTTCAAAATAAAATAATACATATGAGGCGTCTAGTGAGAGAAAGGCCTAAACACCATATTTTAAAAATTGAGAAATCGAAGGTTAAAGTTAAAGTTTTATCACAGGAAAACTAATAAAGATATTTAAGCGGCGTTTACGGCATTCGACAGATAAAATAAATTGAACTTTTTTCTGATATGGTAATATTATGCACTTTGCGTGTGCGCCCAAATTGTGACGACATAAGAGAGGAGTGTATTTTGGTTATTTTGTATATAAGCATTAACAATAATGGATGACAGAAAATAAAGAAAACCTTATTACAATAAAAAATACAACTTACGCAAGCAAACGCACACCTCAAAAAATGCAATTTGCATTTTATAAATTTTACCCTTTGACCTCACTAAAAACAATAACATAATATTAAATATATTATAGTCTCCTTTCCCATGAAAAAATAATAATGGATGACAGATAAATAAACAGAATAAAAAAATAATACTGTACTTACTTTTGATGGTGCATTGTATCCGCGCAAGAACTTGGTCCCCTCCCCCCTCTTAATATTGATGATTAATGATTATAAGATGTAGTCAAGGACATTGTCCTCAACATCGTCTACCCTTTCTTCTTCTTAATCTTCAAGAGGAGTAAATCAGAAGTTTACTTGTGTGAAGATTATGGTGCGGAAATAATCCGCCTTGTGGCTTGGATGAATGTATATCAGAAGACCACTTATGTCACTAATCTACTCCTGTGCTAAAGGAATGGCACCAGGGTATTTGGGGGGTAGGTTGAGAGTGGTCAAGTTAAAAAGCTGCCCAGAATATCCTTTACGACCTGGCATGAGACGTACCTTGTGCTCCGGGCTGTCCTATTCATCTTTTTCCTTGATTTCAAAGCCCTACTTGTAGTTAATGTCAAAGAAATGACCCAAGCATCTTGAAAATTGATTTCTTTGGATTTTCTCTTGGTGATACTATTCTGGAGTTAAGAAAAATCCAAGAACTGATCTTAATTAAGTTCAACGACCTTCAATCTAGACCTAACAGCATTTTTGATGATCCTCACATAATCATCCTTGGTTTCAATATTTGGCCGCTTCCTCAACTCGAGTTCAATATTACCAGACTAGCAATCACATGGCATATAGGAATGCCCTGGCACTAAAAAATAATGTTAAATTCTGAAGAACTTTTTTCGAATCATTCGTAGTAGAGTGAGCACTTTTTAAGGTTTTTGTTCTGTCTCGCAAACTTGTCAGAAAAAGAATAAGGCGAGTCTCGTCTGAATGATTCTCTGAGATCCAGTGAGATAATGAGCTGAATATCTCAACAGACCACCTCTTGGCTGTTACCTCGTCCAGAATGTACATCGTTGACTTCTGTCTTTTGATGTTGTAGACTCCCAGGTTATAGGTCCATACTTTCCTTTTGTAATAAGCCACACTTGTTGCCAATTTGGGAGTTTAGGAGTGTTTGCTGTAAATCAAAGCAAGCAGCAAGTATTTCCTCGTCGTCACCATGCCTAGCATTAAACTGCGTAAGCATGTGCAAACCTTTTTCAGCTAATTGCTTATGTTCTTGCAGAGTTCCTTCAAGATCCTCTCGTGACACTCTGGGTGACAGATTGGTGTCATAATTAGCGATATTGGCTTGCAGAATGTCACAGGTGTTGCAGATGTCTGTCTTGACTGCGGCAAAACCAATATTAAATTCCTCATTGAAGATCGACCTGTATTTTGATTCACTGACAGGTGATAGATTAGGGTACGTCTCGCTCATCAAGTCTTGGTACAGCCTATAAAGTTTATTAATATTAAGATCTTGAGTCAAGTACTTCCTATTAGGGGACTTTGCACTTGTGTAACGTGATCCTAGAGCTGGGAGTTTTTTAATGTGCTCTCGTACGGTTGTGACCCTATTTTCAGCAATTTTGATCGCAGGCTCACTTTTCCCTCTTTGATCAGGTAAAGCTGTACCTGTAGCAGTTTGTTTTTCCAAAACATTCTTGACCCTCTTCTCTCCAAGGGGAAAAATATGGAGAAATGCTACACGGCAGACACTAATTTCCTCTGTTCCATGCAACACGGTATAGCTGACACTATGACAACGAAACCTTCCCGCCTTTTCCACTGGCTTACGACGTCTTTTCACTGTTTTACTTTCCAATAACTTTCCCAAATACGCATTTAAGGCATTGTAGTCACCTAATCTCCAAAGGTTTTCATACAATTTATTCCTGACACGTTCTGGCACTTTATCGTAACAAATTGGTACACTGGCATGGTCCTCGAACTTTACGTGGTTGTATTTCTTTTCGTGTTTTTTCACTAGTATATTCTTGGCCAAGATTTCGCTGAGTTTTAGGAATGTTTTTCTTCCATGCATTCTTATCTGCCTCTTGACACTCTTTCCTCACTCGAATTACTATTACTTATTACTACACTGGGTCCTGGTTGTTCGTAGTCATTCATAATATCAATAAAATTAATAATAATTCGCCGTAAACTAAGCAAAATAACGCACAAAATTAATACGAATAATAAAGAAACACTTCATTACAACCGCGTGGGCACTAACTGTACTAAGATTTTTGTTTCCATGGAGAATCTGTAGAGGGGGGGATAAGGCCTGCGCTCATTGGCTCAGAGCGAGAGATATGAGTAAACGGTGCCGCGCTATTGGTTCGGACACATATCACGCGGAGTGGCGTTTATGACTTTCTTTCTCGGAGTCTACTCGTAACTTCTACCGTGGGTCGAGTCGATAATTATTCTACATACTACTATCAGACTTTGGACCTTTATTATTCATTCTGCAGGGTTCTAAAAACCACGGGAAAAATCTTTAAGATTTCTTCTACACGAGGTAGTGAAAAACAAGTTTCAGCCGATGGTGGTCTTTAGGCCCTTCTCTCACTAGACGCCTCATATATTCTGCAAATTAGTTTTAATCATTATTTAAATTTTCTGAATTTCGACGATTATAATAATTTTAAAAAGGAACTCTAAACTAAATTTTACCCCTTTCAAAATGGAAAGCGATAATGAAGAATTAATTGATTTTATATACAATGAAATGATAAAAACCATTGAATAGTTATCTAGCTACCATCATGGAGGATTCCATCAAGCTCGGTAAAACGCAGCATCCCGAAGTGGCATCGATATTACAAGGTGACTGTAGAAGAATAAGATCGAAGAGCGACTACGTGCCCTTCTGTACAAGAGCGACTACGTGCCCTTCTGTACCCAGATGGTCTCGAGATCACTGCATGGAGCTTTGAAAGCGCGGCTGATCTACGGCGAGGAGGCTGTCCACGCCGTTTAATTGCACCCCAGCTGTATTTGCTTAGGGACTAATTTTCGTCGTCTCACATGACCTACCAGCCAGCCTTCCTACCCTCCGACATAGATCGAAGTTCTTCAAACATTCTACGCCAACTTGATCTCGGTTCCCCGAACGAGTCGCTGCCTTTTCTCCGAGATCGCACGAGTTGTGGAAGCTCCCACAAAACCAGTACGCCACCCCGTAGACCGTCTATATAATCCCCCGACTCTATTTAGCGTGTAGTAACCCAAGACTTTCCGCCTAATACCGGGTACGATGAATCCAGGACGCGCTCACTCAGCGCGTTCGGAGGCAACTGCGATTTCAATTCGAGGACGAAGTCAATCGGCGAGTATCTGACGAGGATTTCCATCTCCAAAGGCCAAAATATGTGTTCTTCCTCATCCGCCCTGTGAGGTAACCCAACTTTCCCATTGCAGTCATCGTATTTCCACTGGCCCTTCATTTTAATGAACACGTAAGCAGTGCAACCGTTAACGCCTACAGATTATTCTATAATCTGACCTACCCAAATCGCCCCATCCTTTGTGTACGAGCCCCTGTTTAAAATCCCCTTTTAATCACCAACCTGAACCCGACAACTAATCATATAATTATTACTCCTGTGTCTCGGGCTGACATTTAATTACGTCTGTGCGATCATTCAATTTATATCTGTGTATATTCAAATTCTATTTCGTTTGTTGTTAGTAAAGGTATATTTTCGTTATTGTCTTTCTTTTGCAACCTTAGCGTTTAGTATCTAACTTTTAATCTTTGACCAACTTGCACTCTGAAATTATATGTTTTAAAAGGACCGCGCAAATTTAAAAGTAAACCACCCCTACTGAATTCATAACTATTTGCCGTCACGAACCGGCAGGTCAAACCGTAAGCCATTCCACGACCTTTGGAAGGAAATTAGCCGATGGCGGTTTTATGCTTTATCAAAGTTCCATAATCTTTGGGTGTTTCGGATCTTGTATGCAAAGAGACTTGTACATTACGTTACAGAAATGCTCGAATGGGATCACCTTGTGTGAATAAGGTGGCCCTACACTTCTACGAAACTGTCCATAATGTTTCTTAAACTAATTGTGTGCAACTGTGTTGTATGGCACCCTGAATCATCCAGGTGGAGTAATAAAGGATTGTTGTGTTAAATTACGTATACTAATTAATGCATGAGGTCTCTAAGCATTGCATCGTAGAATTCATTAGTAAAGTGACCTGTTTAGTCAGAACAACGGACCAAAGTCACGTCCCGTTAACACACCCTACATCAGCAAGAAGCTATCAAGACCATGCACTGTATCTTATTAAAAATTTGACTCCAACCCAATGGGGCCTGCACCACAATCGAACCTTACAATCAGCCGTAAACAAATGAAACCATGACTCATCGAACACGCCACATTTCCGCAGTTCTCTATGTTCCAATTAGCGACGTCACTAGTAGATTGGCGGCGCTGTGTCCGGTGTATTGGTGTCTACAAGGATAATCTGGTACGTATTCTGCTTTTATATCCCTGAGGAGGTAGAGAACCCTGACAATAGCTGTCCTTATGGATATGCATCTGGTACCTTCTGCATTGAATATGGTTGAGATTTGAGCGAGTGTTTCTTGACTAGTTTCATTAACAATTTTATCCAAGTACGGCCTCTCACGATCACAAATCTACTATCTACCATGATCGGTCACTGCACTGCTCATAAGGGGAGGTCTTATTTAAGGCATCTTGGTACATAGGTAACACCATAAATCGCTGAAAGTTTGCACAGCTTCAAAAAGAATGTTGTATTCGCATGTATTTCACTTTCATGCCTCGTCGAACTCTGATAAGTAATGTCACGTTACCATGAGCATCCTCGGCAGTTTTCACACTTGCTCTCGGATGTCAGATCAAAACTGGTACAAAACTAGGAATTGCATGATTTACCGATCCGCTGACGCCTTCCCCATTACATTTGAACACTGCACTTCCATGACTTTTGGAAGTTCAGTATATAATATGATATCTTTTTTAACTCATTTATGTAAGAGTAAACTTTGTATCTTTCGCGACTTTGTAATGACATTAAAAATGGCATCGCAAGGTACAAGATTCAGTGGATATGGAGGATGTGAAAGTTCTTCCCATATAAGGAATTAATTTCGCTTCAAACGTGACGAATTTGCATGTACATTATTATGAAGGAACTGGACACACTTTTGGTTCACCATTGAAGGACAGTTTTATCCAAGAGATGGATTTAAAGGTTTTATATTTCAAACCTATGTCTGCAGTACCTCTTTGCCTATATTGGGAACGTAATAATGAATAGCTCCTGTCACATTCTACCAATAAATTCAGAACATAACCTTCTGATGCTGAACACCACATCTGGAAGTAGGAATTGGATTTTGTTGGTGATCAAATAATTATTTTGCGCGTAAAATTCCATTAAAGACAATTTTATTCTCACCTAATAATTCTGCCCCAAAATACTCGCGCGCATTTCGAGCCAATAGAACTGAAGCAATAATCATACATTGTAAACTTTTTCCTTAAAACAGTTTATTTGGCATCTCGCCCACAAATTTAGAATTTTCCATAGGTTTTTAACATGTTTTCGCACTTTGTCGCGAACAACATTTAAAATTCTTGGTATTACTCGTATATTCTATCGGCAAGTAAACTTCAAGAGTGCTTTAAATTCATAAGATCAATTGCAGTTTTGTGGACCCAACCCAAGGAATTTTATAGTCGAAAATGGGCTGTAAAGGAATTATTTGACCCAATGCTGTTATTGGAAAATTTCCTACACATTTCCATACGTTTTTGTAATGTTATTTACTAATTATGTGGCACAATTAACACATAAAACATTATTTGACTTATGTGTATCTCACATGCCACTATCGCTAACAATATGCTCATGTGTGTCTCACTTTACGCTCTCACTAATAGTTTGTTGTATGTGTGTCACGTTTGCCACTCACACGAATATGTTTTATGTGTGTCTCAGTTACCGCTTTTAATAATGTGTGTCTCATTTGTCCCTATCACTAAAGATATGAGTTATGAAGAAACACCCACAAAGGAAAAGTACCACTATACAAACAGTGAATTAAAAGATCCATGTTTTTTCCCATCCTCCTCCTTGATGTATGCCCTAAATGCGGAGAGCACGCATTCAGATCGTTAAGAAAAATCACTGGAGTGTTCCTCTCTAATACCCTAAAGAAGTTATGGAGGGGCAAATAGATTCATCTTGGGAGTTGGTACCTACACTTACTATCACTGGGTATACAACTCTATAGCCATATAACTTTCTTCTACCGCATTTAACTCTTTGTGATCAATATCTTTCTAAACAGCTATAAATATACCATTGTACCTCTTAATGGATGACTTTTCGTGCTTTTATTACGGTACTCCCTGACTAACACATTCAAGAAATGTTTTTTTCTCATTCAGTCCACTTAAGTTCACCTCAACTATTTTTAGTTTATTAAATGTAGTAATAATTATTTTTACTTATTTAGAATCGAAACATCTTTCACTGATCATTCCTCAACTTTCTAAAGTTCTCCGTCCTCATGAGATTGCATCTATTTAGGTATTTCGATTGGTTTGATCACTTGGACTTCCTGGCGATTATGCCGTCTATTATCTACACTTTCCCATGTCCTTCAGATACTCGTTCTTAAGAATGGTGTAGATGTAATAATTTTTCTACTCCCACCTTGCCAATGCTTTATTCATTCTCTTATTATCGAGATCCTCTTATTTTTCGGCATCCATTTAATTGAATTTCTTTATGTCATTTCCTCTAAATTTCTTAACTTCCCATGTATATTCTTCATCTACACTTTCCTCACTCCTAGATTCGGAAGTATAACCCTTTGTGTTGGAGTTTCCTACTAAAGCTTCATTTAGGTTACAATTGGTCCGTAATCAAATTAAAATCAAAAGGAAAGATGGATATGCCCCATCCAATGTGAGGTATTGACAGTCGTACTCTCTCGAAGATCCAATGTATTCTGCCATCTAAAAAATAAAATCAGCAAATTTAGTTAACGAGTCTAACCTTAAACCAGGATGGGTGAAAATTCCAAATGAGGTGGAAGATCGTATCCAAAAAGCTCCTGAATTATAAAATGTTGGTCCATAGCTTTTGCGAAAATTCCAAACAAAGTAACATCATCATCATTCAGGGGCTAATATAAACAACAACCCCACACTCCCGATCTCATCGTGGTTATTTTTAAAGAGCCAATAGATAAATTTAACAGATTTTTATGTCATGAGCATAGATATTTAGGTGACCTTCGTTTGAAGGTGATATAGTATCATTTGCCTTAAATCCAGAAGAATTAATATCAATAGAGTCATAATATTCACAAACCTCTCCTCAAATTCAAATGTAAATTAACTTTTTAAAGATGAAAAAATTTTCAATATATTTGCAGAGATTACTTATTTAAAATTGACGATCAAATTTCAAAGAAAGTGAAAGTAGGTTTTTTCTCAATTTTAAGCGCAATAACATAGATGCCTTTCACACAATATTTGAAAGTTAGAGAAAAGGTGGTGAATTTAGTAAAAGTAAAATGTATGGAATATATAGAAACCAAGTTCACTTTCAAGCATTCGGCCCTCTATAGAAAATTGCAGTTTGGAGCCACAGACACATTTAGTTCGTGTATTAATAGTAGCTATACTCAAAACAACACTTGGCTCGTGATATCAATATGAAATATAAATTATTATTATAAAACAGTCGAGTATTTACAAACTCGAGTGATTATAACTATGTAACAGAATGTTTGTTCCTGGCAAGTAAGTGTAATTTTAAAAATCCTTTTATTGCAAAACAATAAATATACCCATTATTTGTTTTAAACTTTATTTTGTTGGCAAAAAAAGAAATATTGAATAAAAATAGGCAATTTTTGTTGTTTTTTTCATCCATTTTAGGACAAAAAAAAAACGTAATTAAATTTCTACAAAAATATAAATTCGCGCGAAAAGTAAAAAAAAGTAAAAAAAAGTTGGCAGTTTTCCTCTATTACCTTTTGTAATGTAGATCACTTTCCGGTAAAGCCCCCAAATCTAGTCTCCCACCATGCTTTCATTGTATACTCCTTGGTAACTATGTTTAAATTTCAAGAAATCTTGATTTGCTGATTAAAAATTTGCAACTATTTAGTCAATAAAAATGTCATAAACATTTCTCAAGATTCTTACTTATCAAGATGGTTTATGCTAATATAATAATGGATCTGGTCTTGATGATACATTGGAATTACATATAATCCAGATGAATAGATTCTCTTAATTGACAGCACATCAAGAATAATTAAAGCTGTACTTCTCCATAATTGAAATAAGTATCCAGCCCATCCCTTGGCTCATTCAATATATCTTAAGGAGGACTTCTATAGTATCAAGCTCTTGCTAGCAACAAGCTTTGAATTATAAGGATTATGGCTGGAAAGTCATTTGAGACTTCAAAATGGAAACATATTTGATGGGTTTCCAGGGAGGATTTACGAATGTTTCATGTCATTCCTCTTTTTGCATCAGTAGAGCCACAAAGGACCAAGTTCTCCTTTAGAGGGTTAAATGAAAAGCATGAGAAATTAAAGCCCATCAAATAGTTTTGCTCCCTACATTGCATTTAAAACTAGGTCTCTTGGCGGAGCTTGTAAAGCTCTTAACAAAAATTCTTCAACCTTCAATTATCTCCGAAATTTATTTCCCAAACTCTCTGATGAAAAGGTGAAAACTGGTATCTTGTGTTGCACCGTATATCAGTACACTCATATAGAGTGTTCAGAATTCCGTACCGAGAGAGGGCTTCCATTAAGATTTCCGGAAATTTGAACATAGTTACCAAGGAGTATACAATGAAAGCATGGTGGGAGACTAGATTTGGAGGCTTGTACAGGAAAGTGATTTATTTACATACAAAAGGTAATCGAGGAAAACTTCCAACCTTTTTTACTTGTTTTTATTCTTTTCGGAAATTTCAAATTTTTGTATAAGTTTAATTTTCTCTTTTGGGGGGATTCTAAAATGGATGAAAAAACAACAAAAATTGCCTATTTTTATTAAATATTTAATTTTTGGCCACAAAACAAAGTTTAAAACAAATAATGGGTATTTTCTATTGTTTTGCAATAAAAGGATTTTTTAAAATAACACTTACTTGCCAGGAAAAAACATTGGATTACATAGTCATAATCACTCCAGTTTGTAAATACTCGACTGTTTTACAATAGACTTACGCTCCTCTTTGTTTTATAAAGATTTGAAAGTCTGGGTGATAGACACACGGGAACATCTTTCAGAAATCATGGCAGCGAGACGTTCCTTTAATTACACCAAATGTTTTAGTGCTAAATGTAGCTATGCCAGCCATAAACCATATAACTTTGACTAGTATAAAAAGTGAGCATCGTAATATATAGCATAATTATAAGAGTTTGCAAACAACCACGATATTGTATAGATAGAAGTACTTTTTGAAATTGCCACTTGAATCCAGGTTTTAATAATGATTCGAATTGACCTACTTGGGTGTAGACGACGAGTGTCCCAGGAATCCGGATACAGTGTAAATGATGCTAACTACTACGTAAATAGCCTCAGATCTAGGTTAGGTACAATGCACTCCAACATAGATTATCTGAGAAGACGTTTACGCTATTAGTTTCGTTAACATTTTAACTATAATATTCGGTTTTTAATTCGTTGTTTTTTAAAATTTTCTCTTAAATTTCATATTACTAGCAATTCCTCTTTATATTTTAGGAAGAACCATGCAATGGCTTCGCTACTCCCCCCTACGTGGGGAGCTTGTGCTTCGCTACTAAGATTAAAATTTAAAATCTAAAGAAAGGAGACTATGGATAAATTTTTCTAGATTTTCTAAACTTCGCCAATTATAATAATTTTAAAAGGGAACTCTAAGCTAAATTCCCCCCCCCCTTCAAAATATCACGTTGCTAAAATATACTTATAGGAGAAGATATATAAAAATACATTTATTTTCTGAACTTCACATCACCATTTGTAATGTTTGGGTTTTAAAAAAATCACAAAATTTCGATACTTATATTTATTTCTGAACTTCACCATTTTGTTTTTTGATATTATAAAGGAATTATTAGAAATAACTTTGATAAAAAAAACATTAGTCATAACCAAATTTAATGAAATTATTATTTAAATACTCGAAAAAATCCCCTTCTTAAATTATAGAGTTAGTGGTCAAATATGCAAAAGTCATTACGAAAGATAAACATACTTTGATATAAAAAGACAAACTCCAAATATTTCTGCTTTAGAAGAGAATTAGCTGTTAATTTAATTCAAATACGCACTCAGTGTAAAACGAATAAGAAATGAAAATTTATTATTCATTCTAAGTTTGAAAGGAATTAAATTAAAATTAAACTTTTCTGAAAATGGAGCGAAAACTAAATTTAACTGAATAATAATAAGAAACAAAATTGAATGCGAAGATTGCAGAAATGATATTTTAAGGACAAAAAAAGAGGTATCTTTTGTTTTTTTCAAATCAAGTCATTATTCAAATTTAATTAGCATTTTGTTTTGGTTTGCAAAAAGTAATATAGTGTTTTTTTAATTTCCAGTTTTTCTATGTATAAATTAATAAAAACTAGCGGTGTTATAATTTGCAAAATGAATATTAGTTCGAATTAATTACTCAACCAAATTTAACACGTGTTCTACTTATTTTGTCCAACCCATATATATATATATATATATATATATATATATATATATATATATATATATATATATATATATATATATATATATATGTATATATATATATATATATATATATATATATATATATATATATACATATATATATATATATATATATATATATATATATATATATATATATATATATATATATATATATATATATATATATATATATATGGGTTGGAAAAAATAAGTAGAACACGTGTTAAATTCAATGAATATTTATCTAATATGGAGTTGGTCTTCCTTTTGATTCCCGAACAGCGTCCTCAGCCAGTCTTAAAATTGATTCATAAAGCTTCCTGACTTCATTGAGAGTAATCTTAAGCCATTCTTCCTGCGATACCTAAAGCTTTTTCAGAGACGACGGTGGATGGTAACGACTTCTAACTTGTTGCTCCAAGACGAAGCACAAATGCTCAATAATACTAAGATCTGGAGATAGTGTGGGCCAATCCATGTTTTGAAGCTCACTCCCATGCTCTTCATACTAATTCTTAACCATATGGGAAGTGTTTATTGGGGCGTTGTCATCTTACTAAAATCACTCACCATCAGCGAAGAATGTGTGAACCATGGGAAGGATTTGATTTTTCAAAATATTCAGATATTCGTTGCTGTTGATCTTACTATGCAGGGCAACGATTGGACCAAGTAAGTTCCAAGACATGGCTGCCCAAACCATCACTGGCCATCCTCCTTGCTTCACTTAAGAAGAAGGAGTCAGGATTAAAAGCCTTCCCGGGCTGCCTCCACATATATTCTCACCCTGTATTGGGGAAAAAAGAAAAACTGGTCTCGTAGGCTAATATTACTTGCTTCCATTGGTCTGTCGACAAGCCCATATTATATCTACACCAGTTCAGCCTTTTCTGAATGATTTTCTGACAAAACAGAGGTTTCTTTATGGTGGCTATTCAATGATATCCGGATTTATTGAGCTCACGGCGAATAGTTTTGGATTAAACTGGGCTAGTGAGATGTTGATTCAACTTTGCAGTCAATTTAGGGGTAAATGTCCGGAGATTTTCATCACAATGCGTTTCAACACTCGTCGGTCTCTATCAGAGAGCTTCAAAGTCCTGCCGCAATTACTCCTACTGCTGGAGGTTTTACTCTGCTTCTTGAATTCTTTCAAGGTCCTTGATATGGTAGTTCTAGAAAAACCAAGGAGTTTAGCTGTCCTGTGAAGGGAGCTCCGGCAATTCGAGCTTCAACAATTTGCCCTTTTTTGAACTAAGTAAGGTCATGTATTTTAGCATCTATATCACGATCTGAAAAGAAATACAATTAATTATTAAAGTTGCTAAATAAAACTATGTATTTACAATAAAAAAAAATCACTCAGAATGCTATTTGTACGGATATTCGTAATATATTGGTGTCAAATTTATACTATTCAAATTATTTTGTCCAACCTCAGTATATATATATATATATATATATATATATATATATATATATATATATATATATATATATATATATATATATATATATATATGTAGGAAGAAATCACAGTGATAGGTTCGAATTATTAAATTATTCGCATAACCAGGTTTCCATCGAAACCTTGTTACGCGAATAATTTGATCCTATTCCTGTGATTGATATTTTGATATTTCTTTTCTACATTTACATGTACGTTACTGTAATTCTTTATATATATATATATATATATATATATATATATATATATATATATATATATATATATGCGTGCTTTATTGCAAGACAACCTAATTCATTATGAAATCAGAAGGTTTTAATGTTAATATTCGTTGATGCCAATATAAATCACAACATTTACTCTTTTTTATTACATTTTAAAATTAATCTAAAAGCAGAGGGAAAGAACTTAGTTAATGTTTTCTTCGTTATTATAATCTAATCATAAATCTTTAATGCCTTTGCCCTTTTACAATAGCATTTCCTACATGCTATTTAGCAAACATCAAACGGCCCTCATTATAAATTCTCTTCAAAAGAGGCTCCTTCTCGGGACCTCGATGAAATCCTTGCCAGTCCAAATAACGCTGTTCTCTTAAAACGTGTAAATCTACACCGCCTTCTGCGTTAGTGGACCTTAACTCATTTGATTAAGTCTTCAAATTCTTTTTATTTTCATCAAGTTTTCGGACACCAGGATTTTCTTTTATTCCCAAAGAATGTCTAGGAATGTGTTGGTGTAGGTGTGTATGCACGATCCAATACAGCTGGAAAGCAAAATAAATGTATTAGCTTCCTTATAACCTCCTTGAAATATCAAAAATGGCTATTGAAATATAGGAAATCCTGGTATCAATATTCTTTATGATACAATAAAAATGTGTTCATAAAACACATCATATTTGTTGAAAAATTAGATATACCATTTCGACATGATCTGATAACAATTGCTAACACCAACTTTATTGTTTAGTTTTTTAGCTGATTTATGATATTTTGGGTGTGCTAAATCCAAAAATAACATTGGTTTTGCTCATCAGGTCAACTTTTTGATTTATTGCCACATGTTTTTTAAAAGTTTTATATATACGGGTATTTTCTATTTATATGATGCAAAAGTCTTTAAAAATTCGAATTCGGAAAAGTTTACATATGACAATTTTTGACTAAGTGATAATTTTGAGGGGGGAGGCTGAATGAAATGGATTCGGCCCAAAAGATCTTGCAATAATAAGCTTGAAGTGTCCTGCTACATCTGCGGCGAATACTAGGTTGTTCCTATCAAAAATCCAGTCACAAATTTCATAAACCGTGCTTATTATGCTTATTTTGATATGGAACTGGTTGACCATGATAAAGCATGAGTGCCACAAATGGCATGCAACACAAGCTCCGAGTATCTGCGTTGTTGTTCCAAGAGCAAAAAGAGTTGTGTAAAGCTCGGAATTCCGATGGTTTGGAGGTTGCCGACAAACCATGGCACTGAATGTTACTGCTACTTCCTGATCTTCAATCAGCACGTCGTCCTGTACCTCATTGTAATGAATCTACAATATCTGTGTTTGAAAAGTTTTTTGACATTCGTGACGAAGATTCATCCACTTTGGAAACGGCAAAGAGGAAGAAGTAGTTTTTGACGATGATACCCCACATCCTTTTATGCAAAATCGGCTAAAAGTCCTCTGCCGAATTGTTGTGATCTCGATTTAAGAAAAAAACTCCTTTCAGACAGTGCTCGCATCGCCTTCTACCGCGAATGACATCATGACTAGCTCCCTTTTTCTCTAAAGAGAAGGACTAAATGTACTGTACAGATATTGCACAGCTTCTAAAAAAGCTTGGAGTGCCATAGTAGCAACCCAACATTAGAGACTTTTCATTTGAGAGAAGAAAACGATCACTGAAATGTGTTCTGCTGAACAAGGGCAACCAGTTTGCTCCTTTATCCCTCGCTCACTCATCTACACTTAAGTAGAAATAAGAAGCTGTGAAGTTTATGCTGGGGAAATTCTTTATAATCATCGTGAGTGATAGATTTGCGTTGACTTTAAGCTGATGAACTTTTTGTTGGGACAACAGCCCGCATTCATCAGGTATCCGCGCTTTCTGTGCATGTGGAATAGTAGGAACCGCGTTCAGCATTACACGGAGAAGGACTGGCCTATACGGGAGGGATTGGTGCCTTCTGGTTTAAAATTCTCTGTCTATCGGAGACCAACTAATTCTTCTTCTTATATTTATTTACTTTTACTCCTCTCACCATATTAAAGCCAAAATATCTATTTTTATTTCGATATATCTATGTGCACTTCGTGTAGTTAGTCCTGAATTTTTTGCCTTGAAGTTTAGTTTTTTTTTGACATCGGCCATAAACTTTGCTATTCTCTTCATTTCCTTGATAAATGCATTCGGTTAACTAAAGAGTCTTTTTATAGTTTTGAACCTCGAGCGCCTTTTAATAACAAAAATACTCTTGTACTTCCTTTTAATTCATCCTTTGCTCTCCTCCTCATATTTTAAAATCTCAGGGAATTTGCGTAGTATTTACCTATGTATAATAATACTATCTCCAAACTATTAGTCAAGAACGCCCCTTCCCCTATTTGTAATGTATATTGCGTAAAATGTATCGATTGCTCTAAATATTACTTTGGCCAATCAGGTAAATGTTTCAAAAACAAATTTCTCAGCATAAATATAATGTCCGTCGTAGCAAAGAAAGCAGCTCATTTTAGGTTCATATGTCATATCTTACATAACATAACATAACATAATTTCGAGGATGACAAAAGCCACAAGGGCCTATCAAAAGTCATTGGCATCCGTCAAAACCCACCCGCAAAAAGCACCATCGCTAGGGGAAGACAAAATTAAAGTCCCCCACAATATAATATAACAGATGACAAAGGACACAAGGGCCCATCATAGGTCATCCCAGTCAAACGGCCTCTTTTTAAGGCACCCAAACTCCCAGGAAAACTAAATCCGCAAAAATTATTGTAATTCTACTAAAATCATTTGTCATAATAACGATACAATTTCCCGTAATATTGAATCACGTTTATTAGTAAATTTAAAAAAAATAATTTAAGTCCTGGCTTATATAAACTTGATAGATACTTTTTAAATTATATTCCCAATATTTATTTGTCAATATTTATTTCCATTTGAATCAAGTCTTTAGAACATTTGTACTTATTTTACCTTGGTTTTTAGATCCTAATAATCTCTGGGGTTAATCTCTTGTTAAGATTCTTTACCTTCTTAATTGCCTAGGCGGGTTTTTAATCATTTAGTCTTTTGAATTTATCTGTTTTAATGATCTTATTTTGTATTTATCTTCGCTCCTCCCAAGGTTTCCATTCCATATTATTTCATTTTGTTGATTGGTTTTTGCTTTTTTGTGGGCGTTCCCTATTCTCTGTATCATCCTTATAAATATTACAATTTTCAATACTTCTGTTATTCCTTGATAAAGAACTCGAAATAAAGTTCGAAAGTACTTGGTATCCTCGTATTATTTTTCCCTGTGTGCTTTCTTGCACACACACATATATATATATATATATATATATATATATATATATATATATATATATATATATATATATATATATATATATCAAATTATCAATATTAATCACTGAAATAAGGTCTCTTTATCAGTAGATGACTCGCTTATTGAATTTTGAGCTCCAGTGATGACGCTTCTCCCTAGCTCCCTAGCCAAGAAACAGGAGAAAAGGCGGCAGCAAGTTCTGAAATCCCACACGCTTATCTCGCTTGAGTGAATATAAAGCTCTATAAATTAGTAACCACACTAGAAAGACTCCACATCTCGATATAAATTGGTTACCTCGGTGTGACCCTTGACTTCCCTTGCCCAGATTTTTCTTCTGTAAAACTCTCAACTTTACTCGAGACAACTCCTAACATACAACACAACATAACAACAAATAAAGACCAATTCCATCGACTTTGTGATCACTATCTCATAAAAATCCATCTCGCGCAACTCTCCTACGCTCAATTTGTTTAATCGCTCGTAAATATAAAGATGAAAATATTTTTTTATCTTGCAATCTCCAGATATAGTTGTAAAGACCTTATCTAGTGGACATGTTAGACCTGTAAATCTACTCTTTTGCAATATAAATCAGAGCACCATACCCTGCAGTATCAACACCAGCAGTACCGGGAATGCAGCAACATCCTCTGGCCGTTTAACAAAGGACGCTCAAATAACCTATTCAATTTTGTAACCGCATAAAGTACCTCATTTTAGCCAAATGTACACCCAAGATTTCAGAGTAAACCTCATAGTGACCTCTCATGGCGCAACAAGCATTTTTAGAAGGTTTTTAGCTCTTCACATTCACATCGTTGCACCTGATACCCTTAAACTTACGCAATTTCTACTCGTAATAAATTATAAATTAACAAACGCAAGTCACTGATCAAACGAATCAACTATGAGAACTGGATTTCAAGCATAAATTTGACTACTTAACGCACAAGGGTTGAAACTTGCTCGAACATAACAAACAGTAATAATTCTTCTGGTATATCTAGCAATATTTGCACTGGATATTTTAAATTGCCCCACAATTATTCGTGGGTTTCTTCAACATAGAAGCTACGCACAACGATTCTCAATTTCACGCAAATTTAATGGTCAATTCGTGCCCCCATATACGATGCTCAAGGCCATATTCTTAAGGTCATGTAAGTCATTGTTATGCCTGTAAGACCTAATTAATCCATTTTAATCCACACAACTGCATAAGCAGGCAACTAATAACCACACGCAAAATATTAAACAACAAACAAGAGAGTTTTTCTGTATAAACACTATTCTAGGTTAGAATATTCATCTCGTTTTCTATCTCTCTGTATACCCTGCGACTATATACTTAATCATCTATGGTGGATGGCATTAAGTCAAAATGCACCATCAATAATTTCTTTTGTTTTAAATATTCACTCTCTAATCAAAACATAAACATCGAATGAAAGATTTTAGAAGCACGATCGCCTGATTACGAGTTAATCTGGAAATAAATTTTCTTTTTCGAAATGTGTGTTTTTCATTTAACTTTTGAGCAATCATGAATTTCTCAAATTTAAATCATGAAAATAGTCGTGTTATCATAGTCATTTAAATAAAAAATGATTTCAATAAAATACCTGTATAAATCTAATTAGTTTTATGCAATACTTTTAGCTTTCAGCCATATTATGTGTGAAAAGGTTTATTTAATCTAAACTAATTATTTGTTTCTTTTCATTTAATTACTCTGCGAATCAGAGCAGACCCGCTGAGATACACATTGTGATTAGCATGACAATTGTTTCTCGGAATTATTACTCGACTCGTTTTTATTCTTATTCTTTATCATCAGATTGCTTAGATAAGATATTTTCAAATGCTTGGATCATGATGGCAAATATTTTGGATGAAGGTAGTTCATTATTGTTTTATTTTATTAATATATTCCCTCTAAGTTCAATTCATTTACACCATGTTGTTTTCATTTGTTGTTTTTTTATTTATCTCAATCTCATTTAACTGCATATCTACTTCATACATTTGGCGACTTAAATCTCTTATGATTATTATTTTTTAATTGTATTCAATTGGCTCTGAGGGCTTAAATTATGACCTCCATTATTATTATTACAAGTGTTGTTATGCATTTTACAATTAGGCATTTTTTTTATACTTTTCAATCATTAGGGTGTCACTTTCCGTCTTAAAATACTGCTATGTTACGTGCGTAAAGATAATATACAGAGGCAAGGCGTTTGCATTCATTCTCAGAGGTTCAGTGCTTGTCGTGTATTCTATTTGTTTCAGAAGGGAAAACGAGAACATGCTCCACACATTGAAATAGCTTGCCTCTAACTATGAGACAAAATACACATTTGAACTCCTTATCACTTCTTGTGTCGTAAGATAGTTCGTGATAAAATCTCTCACTTCTCATCTCTCTAACGATTTTCAGCAGAGCTTACTTTGTTATTCTTCAGATGATTCACTTGTCAAATTTGGAGGTCCTATGAATAAGCTTATCCCTAAATCACACCGAGCCAAGAAAAGGGAGGAATGTTTTTCCCCATTTATATTAGCTTCTATGTGTATTATCGAATTCTCAAGCTAGACTAAATGAATATGATTCGTGATAGAGAACCAGCATTCGTATTGTGAAAGTCAGGGCTGCCTCACCACTTTATTTCCAGTTTCCATTAAACTTGTACAATCCTAAGGACATTAACAAGTCTTTATCACAAACATTCCAGGATTCATAGATTCCTCCCGCTGCGAATATCTCTCTCTCTTATCGACAGAAATTAACATCACATCGCATCACAATCTATCCACCAAGAAGGGCGAAACTCGACTAAGTTCACCCACTTCATGTTACCAAGCATTCTGCGGTGGACAAACATTTATATACCTCTGTTGAGAGAAACCCCTTCCATCTTTGTGAAGTTTTGTTTATCTTGCACAATTTCTTTCCAATTTTGAGGGCATATTTTTCAATATTAATTCTCAATTAGTGACCACACTATAAGGACTCTACATCTCACTATAAATTGGTTAACTCGGTGTGACCCTCGACTTCCCTATGCTCAGATTTTTCTTCTGCACAACTTTCAATTTTACTCGAGAGAACTTCAAACATACAACACAGCATGACAACAAAAAAGACGACATCCATCAACTTTGTGATCACTATCTCTCAGAAAAGTCCATCTAGCGCAACTCTCCTACGCTCAATTTGTTTAATCGCTTGTGAATAAAAAAGATGCCATCAATTTGTAACTTACAGCCTACAGATATAGTTGTAAAGCCCTTATCTAGCGGATATGTTAGACCTGTAAATTTTCTGAACTCTTCAACGGAAAATTTGTCATCTAATCTTTTGCAGTAAAAATCAGAGCACCATACCCTAATATCAATCAGCACAGGCAGTACCGGGAATGCAGCAACATTTTCCGGCCATTTCACAAAAAGACGCTTAAATGACCTATTCAATTTTGTAACCTCATAAAGTACCTCATTTTAGCCAAAGGTACACCCGAGATTTCAGAGAAAACCTAATGGCGCAATAAGCATTTTTAGAAGGTTCTTAGCTCTTCAAATTTACAGCATTACACCTGGTACCCTTAAACTTACGCCATTTCTACTCGTAATCAATTATAAATTAACAAACGCAAATCACTCACTGTAAGAACTGAGTCAGACAAGGCGAGATGTCACTCTGGCCGTTCAATCTGTATATGGATGGCGTAGTAAAAGAAGTGAAAGCAAGCCTGGGAGTTAGAGTTGCAACATTAGTGACCGAAAATGGAGAGATGTACGAGCTAGAACAATTGTTTTTTGCCAATGATTCAGTGCTGGTGGCTGTCTCAAAAGAAAAACTACAGGAACCGGCTTATGCATTTGGGATTGTGTGTGATAGAAGGAAACTCATGGTGAATTAAGGCAAAAGTAAGGTAATTGGGCGCAATAGGGAGGGAATGAGGAGGCTACCATTAAGTCTGAATGGGAGGAAGCTTTTAAGAAGTGCCATGTTCTAAGTGTCTGGGTGTGGATCTGGCGGCTGATGGAAGGGGTGAAAATGTAATATTGCATGAATAGAAAAGATAGTGCCAGCATATTGTGCGATAAGGAATCTAATAAAAGGGAAGTAAATGAGCAGGCAGGCGCAAATGGGATTGTATTAGGGAGTGGTGATTCCCACTGCTCTCTCTGAATGTGAAACATTGGCGCTAAGTGCCAACGAAAGGAGGAAGGTTGAGGTTAAGGAAATGAAATGTCTGAGAAGTATTTGTGGTGTGAGGTTGATTAACATGGTGACAAATTAAAGAGTGCGAGAGAGATGTGGGGTATAAAAAAATATATATAACCTTCAGTTTGGGGATTTTGGGACAAAACAATATTTTTTCCATTTTGTTTTAAGAGAGAAGAGGAGTGGATTTTTATTCGATCACAATCAAATATTGTGAAGTTGCTGAGGCATCTTTGATCTATTTGAAAAAAAAGCTCGATGACGTAATTTATTTAATTAGATTAGGGCTTTTCTCTCTCTATGTGAAATTATATCAAATATAATGAGGTTAGGAACAAGAAAAAGAAGACTATAGTTTTAATTGACGTGATCTAGTGCTACAAAGGAGGACACATATACCAAATTACAAAATCCTATATTTAGTCCAAGTAAAATAAATGAATTAAAAAAAATATAATGGAATATAAAAAAGGACTGCAACTACATATGCCCGACAAATTTTAATAACACTGTACAACAAATTTCAGTGTCAAGAAAAAATCATAGATCTCATGTGAATTTTATGATGAAATTGAGTCTGCTGAATTCAAATTTGATAAAGGTTTTCCATCACGTAACATTTTCTTGTAAATTGCCAATTAAAAATGTGTCCATTAGAATTATTTCATGAATATATAATGAATCAGCATATTTTTCACCATTATATAATGTATTAACCTACATTTTACTATTTATCTCTTCGTTTGTAAGACGTCTCTTTTCGTAGTCGAGGAGTTTAGGTCAGGTTATGATCTCCCTATGTTCTCCGGCAAGCTTATTGATGTGCGCTTAACTACAATAATATATAGAACGTCTTGTCCCCACTGATAACCGGCATGCCTACATGTCCTATAATCGTCGCCCAAGCGATCAACCGTGGTTGAATTTCCACAAAGGGGTGAAATCGAGTCCAATGATTAAGGGGACAGTTCTTGTAGAAAGCCCCCTCCCGTCCTATAAAAAACTGGAACATAATCTCGGATCCCGCTTCAGGGGAAGAATAATCACGCCTTTCTTTTCCCCATTTTCTACTCGGGATGCAACTCTCTCAGTATTCATTTCGCATCGTGATGAAGATGAAGGCTTCAGAATGAACTTTAAATTAAGAGTTGGAGAACCGTTCCTAGAGAGATATACACTGATTGAAGTTAGTTCCGCTCTCGCTTCATCAGTGGACACCGGCTTCTGATTGGCCAACTCCCTTATGCCTGGCTTCGACATCTAGGTAAGCGAAGCATGGCTTTTCTATTATACTTATTCAACGTGATTTGCACTGTAGGTATGCTTGCCCTTCTAAAACCACAGAGAGATCACTATATGTCGCTTAATGTCCGCCCAATTTCTGTGACCGTCTACGAGCGCGAGTTGATGGGCAAAATGGTAAAGTTTCAATTAACCTTTTTTATGTTCAACGGATGACACCTGTTTTCTGCACAGTGCGGATTTCACAAGTTCCACTTTATCCCGAACGATGCTCTCCATCTGGGAAAATATTGTCTGCAAGGCCTTTTTTGCGGAGACGTCACTGCACAACGATGTTTTTAGATCTGGTGAAGCCCTATAATAGCACAGTACGATAGTATAGTTACCACCAGCGCTTTATTTTCTATTTAGGTGTTATGGTAGAAAAAGGACTAAAACTTGCAAACAACAGCTACAGAACACACTCGTACAGCACCTGGACCAAACAGAAAAAGGTAACAATAATTTCGTATAGAGTGGTGAAAAAAGAGTAAATAAGAAATTTCTCGGTGGAATATAGTCAAGTTTCTCCCAAATTATTTTGAGACAACTCGAGGCACGGATGCGAGGACAGCGTGCTATTTTTCCAGCTATCAGGTATAATAATCTATACAAAGCCATGATAGTTAATAGTTGCGAATTATTAAGATCTTTCAAAGATCAAACTTCATGAAATGATGGAAATACAAATGACGTTTACCATTTCCGCTAACAACATTTAACCCTCTGTATTCATTCTAGAAATATATAAGCAGAATGTAAAACAGATTTCTGAACATTGTTTCCACAACCTACAAGCAGGTCTTCAAAGTTTTCACTGTAGATTTGTCTCTTCGTCTAACTGTTTCATTTACTGATCTAATGTTACGTGTACATTTGTTTTCTTATGCAGAGTTTATTATATTGTTCTTTGTATTCTATATTATTCAACAATTTTCCATTTTTTTTAAAATCTCTCTTTGTATGAAATTTTTCTTGTTTTCTTGTCTGCTGTTTTTGTTTTTCATCTATGACCTTTACTCTCATCTGATTTTTTCTCTATTTAGAATAATATTAGCCTATTTATTTGGTTTTATTAACATCTTAAAGTTTTACTTTCGTGTTTTGATTTCTTTTTTATTATAGATAGAGCCGACTGTTATTCGGTTTCAAGTCTTCTGGTATTACATACGGTATTTATTGAATTTAGGTTAATTTGTCTCCGCCTGTCAATTTCTGTGCTTTATCTGCCTTCCTTTTGCCATCATTTATGGAATATCATTCGCTATTTCTATGTTCTTTTCAAATAAATCGCTATCATTCTTCCTCTGCATCATTCCATAGAGTGGTGTGATGCCGAAAATTTCAATCCTAATTTCTCTGTACCTCCAAATTAAAGGGAAAGAGTTACCTGTGATGTAAATATAAATTACAAATGCATCAGGTTTGGAAGATTTTAGAAAACTCTCCCCAAAAGGTTTGACCAATTTTATTGCTCATTGCACCATTGAAAAAGTCTAAGCCAGGAAAAACAAGATAATTTACTGATGGTGGTGAAATTTTGGTTGTCCTTGGGATGCACATTAATTATGGGCATCAATCCACTTTCAGATGTTGTTTCATACTTGTATACCCATAAGACAGTTAGAAATGAAGCCATATATACAGCAACACCAAGAGAAATAACTGTATATATAATGAGCAAATATTTCTAACCACCCGAAAAATAAAGAGTCCTGAAAATATTATTACCTTCATTTAGTAGTTGATTGTATGAAAGGAACATTTATGTTCTCTTCTTATGACAGCACTAGACAAAGCATTGTCGAATCGATGACAAAATTTAAAGGTCATTTATGCTTGAAACCACCGCATGAAACCGATAAAGAGGTGAATAAAATGTGGCAATATCGCGATGCTCTAAGGCGCTGTACTTGCAATTTGAATATATATTCAGAAAGAAATTGTCATTATCAGGACCATTTTTTCTAATTTGTATTACCCCGATTGGTTCATATCGTCTGCCCATTTTGCAGCTAGGAAAACATTCTATGGTACTAAGCGTTCCCGCACTAACGACTTCAACAAATGTATAACATTGCCATTTAATAATAAATTAAATAGTTTAAAGGACATATTTGGAAAAGCGGGTATTAATCTAACCTTTAAATATAATAATTCCTTAAACCAATTGATGATGGCCAGGAAACCCAAAGAACATCATAACATAGGAGTATATGCAATACCATGCAACGATTGCCATAAAGTTTATATAGGGAAAACGGGGAGAAATCTAGACAAGAGATTGTACGAACACAAAAGAGATATTGGATTGGGCAGTGAAAGCAGTGGAATATTTTGCCATGTTAGAGACAAGAATCATACGATCGATTTCAATGGAAGTAAAATGGTATTTAAATCGGCTAACTATGTTAAGAGAAGAATCGTAGAATCGAGCTTGATATCGTCAGTTCCTAATTAAAATCTATCTGAGGGTCAATTTTCTTTTAATCCGGTAATAAAAAAGCATATAAACAAAATAGTTAAATGTCAGCCCTTCAATATGTTTAGGCCTAACCTCCCCCCCAGATTAGCTACAAGTAGGGGATTGGGGAAAAAAGAGGGGATCTTGTGTTATGCTTATATGCCTTTCTCTTAAATTTTCTACACAGTGTCAGTTGAAAAAGGGTGTGAGATACACCGAAACTGTTCTGAATTCATTGTCTTCGGAGAATGTGGTTTAATTTCTCATATATATATATATATATATATATATATATATATATATATATATATATATATATATATATATATATATATATATATATGTATCCTTATATTTTAAATCTGTTGTCAGGTAAAGTTGGGTTATTTTGTATTAAAGGAACCCTTTGTTTTTCAAGTTTTTTCCTCATTTAAGTTGTTCAGTAACCAGTTTGCCAAGTTCGTTCAAGGATATATAAAGATAGTGGAACAAATTCTTAATTTGTTTCCTTTTGATTGATCATTTCTTTTGTGGTGACCGGTTTTTTTTAAGCTTATTTATCTTGTGTGTCTTTTGGGGGAGAGACGATCTCCCCTAAAACCCCCCCACTAATCCCCATGCAGGATTAAAAGGCCTATAATTACTGATCATATAGGAATCAATTTTTGAGTTATTACTTATTTTATTTCATTTATTGATTTCGTACAATCATTGTGTAATTAAATCTCCCTTAGGAGTTTGGTACGTTCGTAAGAGCCCCATATTCTTTCCGTCAGTTCCTTGGGCACGCCAAGCGGCCAGACGCGCATTTAAACCAGGAAGATGTCGTCATTTGAACGTTTCCGACAACAATGAGAGATCTTTTGGTTGGCAGTCAAGGACCTAGTTGCCTATATTCAAGAGAAAGAAAGAAATGAAAGGGCTGAAAAAGGAGAGAAAAGAGAAGCTGAAGAGAGAAGAGAAAAAGAACAAAGAGAGGTTGAAGAGATTAGAGAATAACAAAGATAAGCTGAAGAGAGAAAAGTATTCGTCAGCATGAGCGTGAGCTTAACAGAAATCATTTGGAAACCCTTTCCTTTAACTCGAGGAATAAATCTCCCCAAACCCTATCAGTAAAGTTGCAAGTGTTTAAGGACGGCGAGGATTTCAGTGCCTACTCACCTCATTTTGAGGAATTTTTCGAAGTGAACCACTGGCACATTGAAGCAGATGGAGTAGCTCGACTACTCACCCTCTTCAATACTCACCTGCTGGAAATTTTTATTTTGCTCTCCGCCGAAGCCAACCTCAACTACTCCCCCCTTCAAGTCAGAATCATTATCGGCCGTTAATATGAATCCTGATTTCTATAGGGCAAAGTTCCGCCAAGCGAGGATACTTCATGGCCATACTAACTGCAAATTTGTATTCACTCTCCAGGGGACTTTTATTTTCTGGTTAGACTCAGCCTAACTCAACCGTGACTACGAGTCCCTATTTGATTTTTTCTTACGGGATCAGTTGATGGTTGCACTACCCTCCGAAATCTGCGCATTCGTGAAGGATAGACGCGTGTCTTCATTGAAAAAATGTATAAAAGAACCGGATGTGCACGCGCCAAGCCACCACCTATACCGGAGAGATCCCAAGAAGTCTCATACCCCATTCACCCAAGGTAAAGGTAACATCTTCAAGTTAAGCACCTCATAAATAAACTGCTAGCGTCGGATTACCCTCGAAGGCCCATATTGTGTTTTTCATGCGGCGTTCCCGGTCTTGTAAGGACCAACTGTCCTCCAAACTCACAATTCCGTTCTGCTCCTAATCAGCAAATTCACCAAATAATTGCCTTTTTCTCTCATTCGCCCGATCGCCCTGAAACGCCAGCAACTCCCCCAACAAGCATTTCTCCGGGACAGAAAGTCAATTTCCTGTTTAACAAAAGGTCCCCCGGTGGGCATGAGTTCGGAAAAAGAACTGTTAATGGTTGCAGATTGTCAACCCTCGTAAGAGACACCGGTTGTACTGCAGCGGAGCGGGTCTGACGCCTATTTTTGTGGCTGTTCTTTAACAAATATCACACGAACAGCAATACTTAAGGATGTCATCTGCCGCACCGGGCCACTAAAAATATGTAAAATCTCTGAGCCGTTTTAGTATGGCTAAAACGGCCAGAGAAAAGACTATCGTCACGTTAATATGAGGGGTACCCACGAACGGGGGATGCATCATAATGCATGGGCCTTGGAACCATGGTTTTGATGCAGGCGCGGTACAGGAGGTCGTGCTTGACGACGTAGAAAACCACTTTATTTCCGCGTGTGGACTCCTGAATCTTATTATGAGCTTTGGTCCAGAGGAAGCAGTAGGAATCGCCGTCCTTTTGCTCTTTAGCGAATTCATTATTAAGAATGCAGCTAAACTTGAAGTTGCAGGGGGGTTTCAAGGCGAGCGGGTGCCCCTGCTTCCATTTTAGTCTGGGAATGCGGGAGGTTGGGATGAACCACATGGGTGGAATTAAGCTGTGGGTACTGTCCGACCAGAACAGCTAAGAATTTCATTGGGGCCGCTACCGCTTCGGCCCCGTCGGTATAATTCGGGCATTCAATAAAGAAATTCACGATGGGGAATCGATTTGTACGCCCAAGGTAGTCATGTACTATCGCAAACTTATCATCTATACCCTGTATCGCAAACAAGGGTGGAAACCTGGCAGTCGTTTACTGATCTGGTCTCAAACTTCAAGCTTCCTGGGGAGCTCTTCTCAAACAAGATGTTCACCTGATGGCCAGCGGCAGGAAAAGCAGAAGGAGAGGGAGTTGGTTCAACTTGGTAGCGCGGGAGTTGCGCGGGGGAAGCACAAATTTGCTGCACTTGATCGAGAGAACTAAGGCGGAATTGGGAGTTCTGATGGCAGTTTGTCCTCAAATGTCCTTTAATATCGCAAGAGAAACACATGATGAGCCTCCTAAGTAAGTATGACGAAGGAGGATTTGACTACAATGGCTTGACGTCACAGGATGTGATAAGAGAGATTAGCAAAAAAGAGAATACAGTTTAAAAAAGAATTGATAGATTATTTAGAAATAATGACTTAGAAATCGAAAGGGTTATTTGTGGTAATTGATAAGCAGGATAAACTAGAATTTTAAAGAAGAAGAGAGATGATTGAATAGCAAGCAAGATCTAGATGTTTAAAGATGAAGTGATATAATTGATTAGGTGGAAAGAATTTGTACTATATAACCGGAGGTTTCCTGCTCGTTCGGTAGTACAGCACTCCCGCGCACTAAGAGACATTACGTTCTCGAATCGGAACCTCCTTAGATTAGTCGGGTACCGACGACTAGAATCTCACCGCCATGGACATGTTCCAGGCAATTGGCAGCTCCTTACAACGGCCTTTCTTCCGTGAATTCGCGCCAGTACTCCCTCATTGAGAACCGTGAGGTAAAATAAGTTCTGCTTCATCAGCATCCTGAGGTAGAACCAGTACCTCTCCTCCTCCCTTCGAAAACCTTCAGGTAAAATATATCCCCTTGTTGCATCCTCACCTCGCGGAGTTACCAACCCTTCGACGCTTACCCCGTGCAAGACGTCGACGCTGCGGACTTCGCTTTAATCTGGTATCCCCAGAACCAATTGTATTAATTGCATTTGGGCTTAACGTAGCCTTTTGAGACTCTGATTCCAGTCAGGTAATTTAGCTACTTTAATCCCTTATATTTGCCCCTTTGCTGAAACCGAATGAGTCCGACATTTATTTGATCTTATATCTCAATTAACCCTCTTTTGTATATATTAAGAATTTCTTTTTTTTGTTATTTAACTTTATTTTTGTAACATCCTTTAAATAACCCTGAACGACTATCAGCCATAACTAACCTTTAAGCCAATCTGCAATGACTTAGTTATGATAATTATTACCCAAACACTCAGGGCATGAACTTCTACCCCATTCTTATTAGCCCCTTCCCAACTGGTCGCACTAAGCCATTAGTGTGTCATTTTCACCTTATCTATCTATCTATCTATCTATCTATATATATATATATATATATATATATATATATATATATATAATTGCTATACCAAGACAATATGAATGATTAGCGGGAAACATCTAATAGTTTAAAGAGGAGATGATATTATTAATTAGCTGAAAAGTTCTAGCATTTTAAATGAGCAACTGATATGATTAAATTGTAAAAGCATTAACAGGTTAAAGAGGTATGTTTAAGATTGATCTTCAGAAAATTAATATTAATATAAATAGGAAATGTTATGATTAGCCAGAAAAATATATAAGTTTAACGAAAATTTTAATACTGATGTGCGCGCATGAGTGGCAGTTTAAAGACTAATTGATATGATTGATTAGACATAAATAACTAACAATTTAACGAGAAATTGATATTAAAGATAAAGTGGAGAGAACTACCAGTTTAAAAAGAAAGATAGATGGACGTGTTTTTTTCATAAGCTAGACGGGCTTACCAATTTAAAAGTGAAGGGTTTATAATGATGTGCCTGAAAAAAACTAAAGGTTTAAAGGGAAAATAATATGATTGATTATCGGCAAAGAAGTAACAGTTCAAATATGAAGTGATATGATTGATCAGAGAGAAAGAACTAATAGTAAGTGATTTTAGTTATCAGGGAAGAGGATTCGTAGTTTAAAAGGAGGTTATACGATTGATTACTGGGAAATCATTAGTAGTTTAAGAGGAAGCGATTTTAAAGATTTAACGACATGCTTGATTAGGGGGAAAACAGGTAAGTTATTAAAGAATTTACATGATTAATTTGCGTTAAGGAACTAACAGTTTCCATAGTAAGTGATATGATTTATTAGCGAAAAAGAACAAGCAATTTAAAGAGGAAACGATATGATTGATTAGCGATAATGAAAAAGTAGCTTAAATAAGTTATATTATTGATAAAAGGGAAAGACCCCGCTGTTTAAAGTGGAAGTGATTTGATTGATTAGGTAGAATAAACTATCAGTTAAAAGAGGAATTGATAGGGTGAAGAGTGGGAAAGAACTCGCATTTGAAACAGTAAGTGATATGATTGTTCAGTGGAAAGATCTAACAGCTTAATTAGAGAGTGATATGATTGATTAACATGAAATATTTAGCAGCTGAAATTGGAAGTGATTTGAATGATTAAAAGGAATCTAATATCAGTTGAAAGAAATAGTTCTATGATAAATTTGCCTAAACAAATGGCAGTTTAAAGAAGCTGTGGTATGCTTGAATTGCTCGAAAGCATTACAACCTTATAACTAACTGATATAAATGATTAGCAGGAAATAGAATACAGCTTAAATTATTGATAAGCTGAAAAGTCCTAGGAACCTAAAGAGGAAATTATATGAATCATTATTGGGAAAGAACTCGTAGTTTATATAAAGTGAGATTATTGATTAGGCGGAAAGGACTATCAATTAAGGAGAAACTGATTAGGCAGAGAGATCTATCAATTATGTAGGAATTGATATGATTGATTAAAGGATAGAACTACTAACTTAAACAGTTCGTGTTATGATCGATTAACTGGAAAGAATTATTAATTTAAAGAAGTGTTTTAATTGATTATTGCGCTAATACTATGAGTATAAATAGTTAGTGATATGATTAATTAGGGGAAAATAACTAGTAGTTTAAAGAGGCAGAGATATGACTAATTAGCGTGAGAGTAATTGCTATGATTGATTAGCAGAAGAGAACTAGCAGTTTAAGGGGAAATTGATATGATTGATTAGTGGGAATGTACTTTAAGTTAAAAGATGTAGCGATATGATTTATTAGCGGTAAAGAACTAGCAGTTTAAATAATCGTCACTTAGATGCCATTTTTCGGCATCTAAGTCAGCGAAGGTTGAATTCCGTTAGCTTTGTAGAACGGTTCAACCGAATCTTAACTCAGGGTATCTCCCAAGATTAATAGCAAATGGTTCCCGAGCTTGCATTAACAAAGCAAAGATCTTTCCGATAGAGTTTCACCCACTTCTAAGCTATTACCCTCCACTTTAATGGAGAAAATGGGAAAAAAGTTATTCTAGATTATTTCCTCTACAGCGGAGCTCACCTGAATTTTGTATACTGCGGAACATATATATATATATATATATATATATATATATATATATATATATATATATATATATATATATATATATATATATGTTCCGCTACAACTTAGAGCCACTGCTCCGAGAGAGTATTATCATCGAAGCTTTCTTTGCAGGCAATATTTTGCTGCTATATCATTTTAATGTGGACAATGCTTATGGTATTGCGGGATAAAACGTGTCATGGAGACCCTCCATTATATGGAGCTAGTGAATGCAGGCCACTTGTTCTCGGAAAATCATTTCAACGCCGTTCTTTTGGTAGTAGTTATTAACGGTATTACCTTGGCGCTGAGAAAAAAATGTTCCAGTCGCAAATTAGGTAGACGACCTTTCGATATATTTTGGCTCATCTCAGATATCTAACTTGGAACGTCAGCTCCTACCAAACATCCGTCGTGCTAACAAGTAAGCCTTCTCCAGAAAAGTTGTGTGGTGATCGATATCTAAGAGCATGCCTATTAAGCCCAGTAATATTTGTTCCTTTAGTCTCTGATGTCCAAACCATACACAGATTGTTAGGCAGAATCCATCGGCAAGCTTGTTTAGCTCTTCTTCTCTGAGCTCCACAGTGAGGAGCGTTTACATTTATCTTGGAGGTCTTCCATTTTTAGCGATCCAGCATACAGTGCTAAAAGTTATACTGTAGAATTATTCAGTAGCTTTTACTTTCTGAATTATCTTGCTTTTTATAACAATTAAAAACTTTTTACTTTTCACCATGATGGCATAATGTTGTAGTAAGACTCTCAGATTCTAAATAAGTTTATGCAAAAAACACCTAAGCGAACTATTTTATCAATCACTTAGATCACTCTCTGTCTTTATAGAACATTCGACATCAAAATATTTTGTTTATAGGTGTGATAGAACGGTCTGAGGCCGCTTTAATTCAGCCTCTATCACGTGTTAACCATGCTTACCCACATGCTTACCCACGTGTATCCTGCGAAAGAAGGCAGAAGCTCGTTATCGCCCATCATAGCCAATGTTTAATCAAGGAGGTTCACTCCCCCGTTTCGCCTCCATACGTCGATCTCACCAGATTGAATTAGGCATATGGGCAGATGAGATATTTTCCCAGGCGCCAGTGGGACATTCCCCTGAAGTCTCCCAGTCAATTGTCTCCTACGCCATGGGTCTAGCTCTGGCTATTTATACCATAGCTTTTCCCAATTGAAGCAGATCCAGATTAACTTCGCGAGGCACCAAACCGTCCGGTCTCCCTTGTGCACCTAGGAACTCTGCCGAGAAACCCTTTATTGTCAAGAAGAGGACAATATCCCTTGAGTGCCAAGGTTCGTGCCCTTCGAGACGCCAAGTCAACAAGGTCCCGCCTGTTGTTCAGAAGAAGAACAACATTAGAACAGCCATTGTTCTTTGAGCCCGTTCGACAAGAAACGGTTCTCACCCCCCCCCCCCCTGTTGTTCAGAAAGAGAACAAAGTTAGAACAGCCATTGTTCTTCAAGCCCGTTCGTCAAGAAACGGTTCTCGTTCCCAAGACATCACGTCCGGATAATTTAATTCCCTCCTTTTTAACGTTCTTCAAGAGAACGCTTGGTTTCAACAATAACCTTCATTGTTCATCTAGAACATCACCGATTTGCTGTCACAAGGATCACTCGTACTTCCGAGCCCCACTTCGCTCTCACTCCTCAAAGAGAGTCCTTTCCCCTCGTTAAGGTCCCCCCCCCCCAAAGAACCCTTTTGCTGGAAATCGCCAGTTGAACCGAAGATTCCTGCACAACAATTTTGTAATTACGTAAGCTGAGCATTACCTTTAATCAGTTAACCTTTTTTCAACGCAACCCTCTGCTTTAAATGGTTTAGCGAACCATTCCCCCCCCCTCATTTTTTGTTTGTTTACCGTTTTAAATCTCTCCAAATCTTAATCCTCAGATTAGTCAGATATTCCCATGACCCTTTTCATTCACGTGTTGTTGATAGTTTAATTAATAAAACTCTATTTTATTAATGGGAGCCATATTATTTATCTTTGCGCTTCCGTTCCACTTCTTAAGCATATTGAAGATAAATAAGCCTCTCCAGGCCTCCCCTTCCTTTTTGAACTAACCTTGGTCAATCAGATTACCACGCACTCGAAATATAGAAAATTCCCTTAACGAATAGTTATATATGGTATATCGTCGGGAGCCTATTCTACGACAATAGGCTAAATAAAATAATATTTTTAGCGTAATTTTATCTATATTTTTCTGATTCCTTTAGATCACAATCATCTGCAGTGTTACTGGAAGAACTGAGGTTTAATTGGTTTAAGCTTGAATTCATATATCAATATTTTATGACAGTTTCTCCTTTAAAACTTCTCTTGACAATAAACTTTTATTACTAACTTTTTTTCTATATTCACTGCTTTGTACTTCCACTAAATCATTGCTTTGGTAACTTTGCTTCTCTTATGACTCTTTTTATTAATGAATTACTAACTCCCTGTTACATATTCTAAGAGACTTTGTGGTTATCGTTACACTCAGTTTTCTTCCAATTAAGCGCATCAGAATTTGAAATTTCAAATAATTTTATCATATATTTATAGTTTTAAAGAATAATGATAGATGACAGTTCAAAATCGGCTATATTTTTTTGTGATTATCTTATTTACATATCAAAAGGCTCAAAAAGAATTCCATTTAATTAACTTATTTTACTTGACTGATCAGAAGTATAAACAAGATTTTTTTAGGTATTTTAATTGAAATGTTTAGTAATAAAATGTAAGACTCATTTTGTTAAATTAAAGGATTGTACAGAAATATTGGGTAATTTGAGACGACAATAGTGCTGTTATTCCTAGTGTTTCAGAGCCTTCTAATCAAGAAAAGTTATAGAGGAAATGTTATTCAGCTCATTAAATTACATACATCGGAATACCAATTTTTTATGCGATTGTGATGAAATTAAGTTTATCGATACTTGTTACTTTTTCAAAGTTCAGAGAGCTCTTTATCCCGTCTTCACAATACCTTCCTTCTTCATCCAGCTTGCGTCAACAGCCAGCAAACCACCGACTCATGCGCAACCTGGCATGACGTCATTTTTTATCAATAACAAGGCAAATAGGCCTGGACCAGGGGCGGGCAACCCTTCGCACGCGTGTCAAATGGGGCACGCCGATGACTTATTTCTGGCACACGAAAGCACAGGTTAACGTTTTTTTTAAAGATTTTTTTAAGAATGATGTAGAATGATAAGAAATTCAGATATGTTCCATCACAAAGAGGTACATCGATGATCTCCCGAAAGATGACATAACAGACCGCCAATGTCTTCCAAAGCTGTTTGTAAAAATTATTGAGGCAAACGTTGGGCAGTTCTTTGCAAGATTTGCTAGGTTTAGAGAACTGGAAGAGACAAGAAAATTTATTAAGTTTCCATCCACTATCAAACTGGATGAACTAAACTTGCAAATATTTTCATTGGATAGATATGGATGATTTGAAATGCACTTGATTGAATTTCAAATTATCTCAATTTGGAAACAAAAATTTGTTGATCTTAGAGTTGACTTAGAAAATAGTGAAAAAGGAGGGATTAGAGACGGGAGTTATAGAGAAATGCGGAAAATGAAGTATTAATGATTTAGAATACTATTCCAGAAAATTACCTGTTTAAAGATCCCTGAACAGCATTACTATCCATGTTTTCGTCTACATATGCTTAGGAATCTTTGTTCTCAGGGATGAACTTTATTGAGTTTCGTAAGAGGAGTAACCTAATTGATGAAACTAGTAGTGCATGCATATCTCTCAAGGTTACTAAATATAAACCCGATATAAAATCTGTCATCAGTCATACAGAAGCAGAAATCCCGCTGAAAAATAATATATAGAAAGAGTCAACAAGTTTTCTGACTCTAGTTTTATCTGATGTTTTCTTTTGAAAGTGGTTGCTTGAATGTAAATAAATATATTTTCTTTTTTTATACATCAATTGTAAAGGATTTAAAATAAGCAAAAGATTATCTGTTAGTAACCTTTTACTGTGATTTAGTAATACAAAGGTATAACTGTGAAAAATAATGACTGATTAATCAAAAAAAATATCAATGTTAATTTTTTGTGTTGATGTTAATAATAGTCGTTAAACTGTGTGAATAGGTATCGCAGATACAGTTATACTTAGAGACCATTGAGAAAATCCACATAAAGAACCTTTTCGTAAAGCCTGTTAAAATCTTTTTCGTTCAGTCAGTTTTACAAAATTTAAAAAATGACTTACAATACTGTGTCTTTACTGCTCTTGGGTGATTCTTTATTATTTAAAAAAGTTTTTCAAATGCTTAAGAGAAATCAAATAATATGTTCTCAAAAAATTTGGTTGGCACGTGAAAAAATTTGTGGTAGATATTTGGCCGATTTTGGCACGCACTCTCAAAAAGGTTGCCCACCCTTGATCTAGAATGTTTATTTACCAAAGTTTTCTGCAATGTCGAGTCTACAGTGGCATTCTCGTTGCTCTCTGCTCTCGATGTAATAAAAGACACATATAACTGTCGTAAGTGTGTCAGCAATCTAAAATTAAATAATTCAGCCAAATTTCCGAACACAAAATTGTAGAGCTAGGAAACACTACCTATCTGTGGGTCCGCGGACGAAAGTAAGGATAGATAAAGCTTATATCTGTAGGCAGAAACATAGTATAAAATATATAGGCCTAACGATATCTGGCAATCGTCTTTGAATTCTAATCAAATGCTAAGATTTCGAATTATGAATACTACAAGTTTTTTTAAAAATATTGAGGTGTGTTCTGGGTGCAGCCACTACAATATTAAGGGCTGAGGGGTGGGCGAAGCCTTCATTTAGAAATTACCTTAAAGTTTTTCATTTTGGCGGGGAAATAGCCTTTTGTCGGTGGTGCTATCTTCTTTACAATTTATCAAATATTGAACGTTTTCGGCATGAATTGAAAGATAAAAAGAAGCCTTAAAATCAAATGTAAGGAATTGTTCTGAATAAAGCTGCTGTGAAGATATTCAGGAATACAAAGCATATTTTAGACAAATTCTCGCCTCCGTAATCGAGCGGGTTTTTCTAGATTTCTGCGTTTTCAAGAGGAAAGAATGGTTAATTCTATTAAATACCTTCATTCTCACAAATTGCTAAAATCTAAAGTAGATAGATTCGAATCATTTAACTTAACAGAAATTTGAAAGAAATTTTTCTTATAAATTAATATAGAAAACTTCAAATATGTGGCAGAATCGTTAATCAAATTTCAGGGAGTTAAATTATAAAGGGTAAAATTGACATTTCCTTAACTTTCGTACAATTCCAATTCTCGCAAAATTGCTTCAATTATTAATTAACATAAGAAAGGTGTGCAGTCTTGCAGTGAGTGGATGTTTCCTATTTTGCATCAAAATGCAAATCCGCACCTTACTTTTCAGAAATTAAGCAACGAGAAAGAATTGAATTAGAGATAGCGCTAATTCATTTTAACTTGGATATTAAATTCATTTTAATTAAGTTTCAAAGTTATAAGAAGTCTAACAATTAAATTATCCAATTAAATTTTAAGTTCTTGCTCCATGAATTTTGGCACTCAGGACCTAATATCTTTTCCCATGTCTCTTTTTTTCAAGACAGCGACCTTATCTTTGCTATTTTCCTATCTCGACGTTTTTTAAACTTGTAAAATAATTATTTAAATACACTTGTTCTTACCGACCCTTATCTTAGGGCCGCTACTGTACAAAGTCAATTTCATCGACAAATAAATAAAGTATGATATATGAAATATCCTCTGGAAACAAAATACCAAAATAAATCAAGTTTACCAGAAAGAAGGAAAAATTATACCAGTGGAATCTAATAAATCAAAGAAAATAAGTTACCAAATCTTAAAGCTTCACTCTGTTTTGTTTTTTAGCAGGATCAATAAACAAAGAATTCATGATTTTTATGAAGAGGAGGTGATATGACAGATTAGCAAGAAAGAAGTTGTATTTTAAAGAGAAAGAGATATAATTGTTTAGTGAGAAAGAAATAACAGAATAAAGAGGAAGTGATAGGAAGGATTAGCGAGAAGTAGTAGCAGGTTAAAGAGCACGTGATGAGATTGATTAGCGGGAAAGAACTAGGTGCTTAAAGCGTAAGTGATATGATTGATTATGGGAAAGAACACTCAGTTTAAAGAGAAAGGGATATGATTGATTCGCGGTCAACAAAGAGCAGGTTATAGTGGAATTGTTATGATTTAGTAGCGGAAAAAACAGCAAAATAAGAGTAAATGATATGATTGATTTGAGTTAAATAACTAGTAGTGTATACAGGAAGTGATATGAGTGATTAGACGGAGAGAAATACCAGTTTAAAAAGGACGTCTTGTGATTGATTAGGTGGAAAAACTAGTGGTTTATAGAGAAAGTGTTTTAAATGATTAAGTGGAGTTAACTAGAATTTTAAATATAACCTAATATTTCTTATTACCGATAAAGGACTAAGAGATTAAAGATAAATTCATATGTTTGATTATCGGGAAGAAATTACTAGTTTAAATATATAGTGATCAGATTGATTAGGTCGAGATAACGAACAGAAATAACTAGCAGTTTAGTAAGGAAGTAATGTGATAGTTTAGCACAAAGGTTTAAAGCGAAACTAATATTATTGATTAGATGAAAAGACCAACTACCTCATATCGACTACATGGTAAGAATCAGGGCATCCATTTAAGCTTTGAGCCCATTTGAGTCTTTCTCACAGACAAATGGTTGAAAGTTTAAGGTTTGACTGAAAGAGGGTGATTTTTTTAGGTATTCCCCGTTATTTAGCCTCTCCGTGACTCTGTAGACGGTCATCCGGCTGACATTGAACCGCTTGCCGATGTCAGACTTGTTGTACCCAGCGCGCAGGAGAGCAGAAATTTCTAATCCTTTCAATATCATCTGGGCACTTCCCCTGCTTTAGTTTACTCAGAAGAGCTTTCATGGTGCGTAATTAAGTGCCGTTCTTTTAAAGTTCATACAAAATAATTGTCGTGAATAGAGGTTCCTTGCGACCATGTGCCCCGTCGAGACCACAGGGTCAGGCAACGCCGAGCGAGAGCCATGGGAACAGTCCGAATATCAAACTTGCTATCGGCGATAAGAGAAGGATTGGAATGTCAAACGCGCACCTTTGTTGCCTCCCGGGGCGTTATTAAGAAACCCCCGCGGGTTACTTCCCACCCCTCAGCGCCGTCTTTGATCAAGTAAAGCCCCCCACCCTTTAGCCTAAAGTAGTAGCGTTTCCGACTGGTCTCTATATATTGTTGGTCCCAACTGGCCATCAATAGTATAGACCTGCCATTCTCAACGACAGACTTCATTCTCGATGACGCTCCGTTTCTCTACAAGCCCGAAGGCAAGAATTATACTGAAGGATCTGAGCCCAAGTCAATTTGCCCATCCTTGATTTTGGTACATTTCATTTGGCACGAATGCTGTCTCCAGTTACTGTTACTACTAGAGGTTGAGCTCCCTGTGGTTAAAGTCACTCGAATAACCAACGGTTCCCCGTTTCATCTCTTTAAGCCTAAAACCCAAGCCAGGCTGAGACAAATCATCTGTGGCATCCTTGCCAGTCATCGCTAATTGTGTATGTGATAGAACGGGTTGAGGCCGCGTTAATTTCAACCACTATCACATGTTATTTAAAACAACGATGCTCCCCACGTGCTTCTTCGCTTTGAAGCTGGGCGCCTTATCGCAGCCACCTGAGTCAATGTTTAAACAAGGAGGTTTATCACCCCCCACCGTTTGCCCCATCCGCCGATCCCGTCAGATTGAGTTAGGCTTATGAGCAGATAAGGCTTGTTCTTAGGCTCGGCTGTGCATTCCCTCGAAGCTCCCACTCCATTGTCCCCCACGCCAAGGGAGTGTCTCGACTATTTAGATGGAAACTTTACCACTAAGATCAGATTGGAGATCCAGATTTTCATCGCGAAACATCACCACGACCCTCTCTCACCTTGTGCGCCAAAGGACCTCGACCTCGAGATTCACCCTCACTTGTCCAGAAGAAGGACAATATCCCTTGAGTGCCAAGGCTCGAGCCTCCGTGACGCCGAGTCCACAAAGGCTTCCCCCTTGTTGTTCAGAAAGAGAACAACGTTAGAACAGCCATTGTTCGTTCGAGCTCGTTGACAAGAAACGGTTCTAACACCCCTCCCTGTTGTTCAGAAGAGAACAACGTAGAACAGCCATTGTTCGTTTGAGTCCGTTCGCCAAGAAACGGTTCTCACTCTTTCCATGTTGTTCAGAAAGAGAACAACGTTAGAACAGCCATTGTTCGTTCGAGCCCGTTGACAAGAAACGGTTCTCACCCCTTCCCTTGTTGTTCAGAAAGAGAAAAACGTTAGAACAGCCATTGCTCGTTTGAGCCCGTTCGCCAAGAAACGGTTCTCACCCTTTCCCCTTGTTGTTCAGAAGAGAACAACATTAGAACAGCCATTGTTCTTGAGCCCGTAGACAAGAGACGGTTTTCACCCCCCCTGTTGTTCAGAAGAGAACAACGTAGAACAGCCATTGTTCTTCAAGCCGTTCGTCGAGAAACGGTTCTCATTCCCAAGACACCACGTCAGGATCATTTTATTCCCTCCCCCCTTGGGCTGAAACTCGCCAGCGGACCGAAAATTCCTTTACTTCGCCTTCCTCTGCACAACAAGTATAAATTACGTGAGCCAAACGTTACCTTTGAGTATTTAACCCTTTTGTAAATTCTATCCTGTTCTTTAAATGGTTTAGCAAACCATCCCCTCTCTTTAACTTTATATTTGTTTTACCTTTTTAAATCTTTTAATCCTCGGATTAGCTCGATTCCACACGACCCTTTCCATTCTCTGTTTATGTCAATATTTTCCGTCTTGTGTGTTGTTGATAGTTATTATTAATAAAACTCTATTTTATTAATGATAGCAATATTATTATCCTTGAGCTCAGTTCCACTTCTTAAGCATATCGAAGATACATAATATCGGCCAGCCAGGCATCCACGCACTCTAAAGATAATTAATAAGTTCCCTCAACAAATAGTTATATATGGTATATCGTCGAGAGTATATTCTACGACAGTGTACATACGTGCCGAGGCTCGTTGTAGCCTCCCGAACACTCACGTAGAACTCGCTCCTGTTCGCTCGAAGTAGCTCCTTTTGATCGATTACTGTAAATATCAACTATTCATTACCATTATTTCATTCTAAATATTTATTGTGTATTCTGTAAAAAATTATTAAAGTTTTTTTTTGTTTCTACCTTTTCATAAGCCTTATACCCCACAGCTTTCATTAGTTTAGTAACGGCCAACCACACTCTTTGGTTTGTTATTTAAATTCCTCGCACTCCTTTTAAGAAGGTTGTTCCACCATCACCTACTTCTCTTCCCATTTCTGTCACGACCAGAATTGAGCCAAGGTCACTCATTTCGGGTAGCACTAAATATATATGTTTGTGGGTCATTTTACGACATAATATATATATATATATATATATATATATATATATATATATATATATATATATATATATATATATTATATATATATATTATATATAGAAATTATATATATATATATATATATATATATATATATATATATATATATATATATATATATATATATATATATATATATATATTAACTGGTGTCAAGTGTGGGGTCTTTTAAAATTTTTAAGGCGGAAGGCTCAGCTATTGAGATAGTAAGCAGAAATAATCTTTCGAATTATCTTGCTCATTTGTTGTGTGTGCCCGTCTTCATACATACCGTGTGTAAATTTTGAGACCACGCTTCTCATTTATTCCCTACAGTGGATTTTCACCCTTTCGTACCGAGAGAGTTCATGTCGATATTTGTTCTCTGTGTGGTGAGCAAAGTTAAAGGCTCTCGTGTAAATTCAGGTATTTCCGAGTGCTCAGACGGAAATTATTAATCGGGTTGTGCGTATACCGAGTTAATTCGAGTCGACAATACCATTACGTTTTTTTTTTTTATTTAGTTCGAATACTCAACATCATATCCTTATTTGACCAATGTAAATTACAAGACGAATCCCTCGGTTTATCCGGAAACTACCTTCTGTCACCTAAAATGTAAGAAGAGAGAGCCGAGAGAGTGGAAAGAAGGGACAGGGAAGAACAAGAGAAAGAGAGAGAAGAAAGAGAAAGCATCCGACAACATTAACTGGAAATGAGTAAAGCGAGGGTCGAAACGCTCTCCGTCAACTCGCGGAATGACGTCCCACAAACTGCGTTCGTGAAGTTCCCCATTTACAAGGAAGGAGAAGATTTCGGTTCATATTTTAATGCATTTTGAAAAGATCTTCGAACTAAACAACTGGGATATTGAAGCGGATGGTGTTTCTAAACTCCTGCTGTTGTTATGTTCTCAGCTCCGAGATATTTTCATATCCCTCCCGTCTGAGGCAACGATCGATTATTCGACGTTAAAATCACAATTGTTTGCCACGTATAACTTGACGCCCGATTTCTACCACGTTAAATTTCGTCACGGCCTTATACAGTCTAACCAAAATTTCGACAGTTTGGGTATACGCTTTTGAGACATTTCAACTTATGGCTCGATTCTTCGAAAGTTCCCCACGGGTATGAAACGTTAATCAACTTCATTCTGAAGGACCAGCTTATGGCTTTGCTTTCATCTGAGATTCGATCTTTTGTGAACGACCGGAGGTGTTCCACCTATGAGGAATTCATCAAAAAAGCCGATGTATTCGCCGCGAGACACAATTGCTACCCTGAAGAAGGCAGAGAGTCTAAACCATCGTCGCCCAAAGGTAAAAGTGGGCAACTAAAATTTACATTCCGTGACCCTAGCAAGTTTGTCAAAGTAACTGGCCCCTCCAAGACCAGAAACTTTTCTTCGTCTGAGCCTAGTGAAGTCAAACCATTCTCGTCGAATACTCCTTCCTCAATTTCCTCAGGAGGACCATCGCGTTTTTCTCCTGCAGTATTGAAGTCCATTTGAGGACGAACTGCTCTAAGAACTCCTAATTCCTTCCTAGTTCTCAACAAAGGCACCAAATTTGTGCTACTCCCGCGCCACCACCGTCGCAAATTGAATCGCCTTCCTCTTTGTCTGCTTCCCTTGCCACTGGCTATCAGGTTAACTTCTTTTTCGAGAAGCTTGAAGTTTGAAGTTTGAGACCAGATCAGTAAACGGCTACCAAGTCTACACCCTTGTTCGGGATACAGGGTATACGTGTATTGAGGTGTCGGCCGAGCTACTTCCCTCGATCGCTCCGAACCATGATAAATTTGCTGTAGTACATGACTACCTGGGGGGTGCAAATTGATTAACCATTGAGAAACGCTTTATTCAATGTGCATATTATACCGGCAAGCCGAAAGTAGTGGCGGCCCCAATACAGTACTGCGCGGTTCTGGTTGGACAGTGCCCATGGATTACCTCAACTCCTGTGCTTCAACCCAACTTTACGCGTTCCCATTCCCAGACGATAAAAGGAAGCTTAGGCACCTGCTCCCCTTGAAACCTCCTGCGACTCGGAATTCAGTGGCGTCCTGAATGATGAATTGGTCTATTTTCTGAATCTACCCCTCATCATATTTTTGTCGTGTACTTTTGTCGCTGCAATGCGAGAAAAATCAATTTATAATTTTCTATTTCTTATTCCTTATCCCTCCTAATGTTCGATGAAAAACGGATTCAGTTCTCTAAGCCTGTCCTTGTAGCTAAGATGTTTTATTCATCATATCGTATTTGTATAGCGACACTGAACGTGCTGTATTATGTAATTATCTCTATTTTATTGCAAAGACCAGAAAGGACAACCATAATCTAACATATCTATGAATAGCGACGTGTAGAGTTTAGCATAGTGTCTGCTTTTCGTGTTGAGGTGGACTGCTTGATGAATGATGAACCTTTTTGTCGTTTTGTTTCTTAAGATATATAGTGACTAGAGAAATTTAATTTACTATCTATTTTAACTTGTAGATATATTTGTTCTTTTATGTGTATAAGCTCGCGATCTTGAATATAGTATTTAAATTTAACGTTATTTTTTGCCAATTGTTAAACACCACATTTGGAAACATTCTTCCTGCCAAAATCATCGCAACATTTAATTAAACATTTTAAGCAAAGTGTAAACAATTTCTGTCTTCACAATCATTTATTATCTCCTCAAATAAATTTTCTTGGTATTCACACTGCGGAGGGACGTTTTTAAGAAATGTATTAGTTTCCCATATGCTCCAGCCTTAGCCCCCCTAAAATCATATGCGAACGCAAAAAACAACATAAATATTACATTAAAATATTCTAATACCATACGAAAATCCTTGAATAGACTGCGTCCAATCAATCACGATGGTGGAGTATACAGCATGCCATTCCTGGATTGCAATTTATCATACATCAGAGAGTGGGGCTACTTTAAAAAGAGGATGAAAAAACAGCAGGCCGATATCAGAAGGTGTACGAACTCTTCAAGTCTATTTACGCACATGCAAAAGTACGATAATAGAATCGTTTTCAACCGAGCAAAATTCATTTATAAATCAAACAATTATATTAAAGGAGAATTTCAGAATCTATCATCATTAACAAAGTTTATAATTTCAATTCATCTGGAGGGCAATACAAATTTAACAAATATATGTCGAGTTAAGTCGCCAATCATATATATAAACCCCCGGAAGGAATTATCCTTGGACTTTAGAAACATTCAAGATTGTTTCCTGTGTTTCATTTCATTTTGTTTAGTTTACAATTCGCCTCATTGTTTCCTGCGATTTCATTTTGTTTAGGTTTTGGTTTACCTTATATATAGTGTGTTCCTCGTTTAGTTTCTTCATTAATTAGTTGAAAAGGGCATTATGTATCTTTCCGAAACTAGTCCGATAGGTAGAAATAAATCTTGATTCAAATATTGTGTCTTAGCAGTATCGTTCACACACATATATATATATATATATATATATATATATATATATATATATATATATATATATATATATATATATAAAGGGTGTTCAAATAACTTAGACCGATTATAAATGTGAGTTAAGTTTAAGCGTCTAATGATTTTTTTCTTTTTCTTTCAGATTTAACAACTTCATTCTTTGGCAATTTCAACCATGGAAAGATTAAAAATCAAACCACGTGTTAAAGTTATCGAAGCCTATTACGAAAATGGACGTTCAAACAAAAACGCATTTCGGGCACTTCGCAATTTTTTTGGTCAACATTATCGACCAACCGAGAGTGCAATTGAGAAAATTGTTCGTAAATTCAAACAAACGGGGTCGGTGGCAGATATGAAAACGCCATTGCGTGCTCGTTTACGCAGTTGAGTTGAAAACATTGATGCAGTGCGCGAGAATGTATCGAAGATCCAGATACCTCTATTCGTCATCGCGCGCAGGAATTGAATCTCTCCACAACAACGTTACATCGAATTTTGACAAAAGATTTGTCTTACACGCTTACAAAATTCATTTGACACAAGAACTGACGACTGCTAACCATTTGAAGCGCCGTAATTCGTCAATTGGGTACACGAGCAAAGACAAGCCGATGATGATTTTTCGCAAAAAATCATCTTTAGTGATGAAACCCATTTTCATCTTGGTGGATTCGTTAATGAGCTAATTGTCGCATTTGGTCTGATGAAAATCCCAGGAAGATTGTTGAAAAACCACTGCATCCACAAAAGGTCACTGTTTGGTGTGCATTTTTGCTAGCGGAATAATTGGGCCGTATTTCTTCGAAAATGATTCCGCGAATTCTGTCACAGTGACAGGCGAACGATACCGTGCCATGATAACCAACTTTGTATGGCCTGAATTGAAGTCTATGGATGTCGAAGATTTGTGGTTTCAACAGGACGGCGCCACATACCACACAGCTAATGCAACAATGGCTTTATTAAATGAGAAGTTTCCAGGTCACCTCATCTCTCGAAACAGAGAAGTAAATTGGCCGCCACGATCGTGTGACTGACGCCAAGAGGCCAACAACAATTCAACAGCTGAAGGATGAGATAATAAGGCATATTGGTGAGATCGAGGAGCAACTATGCAGAAACATCATCAAAGATTTTGACCATCGAGTGGAGGTGTGCCACCAAAGCCTTAGCAGACATTTAGGCGATATTATTTTTCAGCCATAATTGCCATGATTCAAATAACATGATCTAATAGTGAAATCAATAAATAACACTGTTTTATTTACTGCTAACTTTGATCCGTCTTAATGGAACACCCTTTATATATATATATATATATATATATATATATATATATATATATATATATAAATATATATATATGCAACAAAACCCACAGGAAAATATAATACCTGGATTCAATGTACTTTCGAACTTTATTTCGAGTTCTTTATAAAGTTCGAAAGTACTTGGAATCCTCGTATTAATTTTGCTCCTGGGCTTTGTTGCATTTATTGATTACTCACGTGCTACTTGTCAGGTTTTCATATATATATATATATATATATATATATATATATATATATATATATATATATATATATATATATATATATATAGAGAGAGAGAGAGAGAGAGAGAGAGAGAGAGAGAGGGAGAGAGAGAGTGAGAAAGTAATATTAGTCCTTACTTTTAAATTTCCCCCTCCAGTTATATATTTCCATAATTCTTCTCTTGTTCGGAAATAAGGAACTGATCATTGTCATTGGTGGCTTTGCCAATAGGCCGAGTAAGCCATGGCCTAGTGCCCAAGTCTGGGTGAGCCTTGCGCCGTCACATATAACGTTGAATTCACTATAAATAATACCATTGATTAATTAGTTGGACTGCATTGTGCAATGTGAGAGTATAACTGTCGGAATATTAATGGTAGAAGGCAATGTTGTAAATATACTAGTCTTTTGACTTATATGCCTTTGTGCGCTCGAAGCTTTTTCGAGAATATTCTAAAAATTTTACGGATTCTAGACGTTCGCGCTTTTGGAATATCATGGAAAGTTCTCGAATGTATCAGCGGTATAAAAGATAAGGAATTCAGAAGGGGTAAGGGAAGTTTGAGTTTAATACGCTTCATGTGCAGTTGTTTAATTGAGAAGTGCAACAGCTGAATTTACATCAAGACGATAAGGTGTTATTAAGTTGTTTGTTTTACGTGTCAGTGGCTCATTGCTCACTGCTATCACTTGTTTGTTTTAATGTGTTTTATATTTATATGCTTTATTTTTTTAAATTAATTTTGTTTTGCAGGTCCTGTGCAATGAAGCAATCAAGTGAACCTCAAAAAATCACTGCATTTTTTAATCCACCGCCTAAACGCGGTCAACAGGATAATGCCACCACAGAGGCAGATGCTCCAAAGAAGATTAAGAGTGCTGGTGTCCCTCACTCGTTATGGGAAGGCGGTACAGTTGCATTGGCAGCTCCTCAAGCACCTCGAATTGACATTGCTAATTCCGCTGGGAAGAACGGAACAAATGATGAGATGGTACCATCAACCAGAAAGCCAAAGCTATCGAGGATCTTCCTTTGAACTATGAGGGTGGTAAAAAGAGGCGGTTCAAGCCTACCTGATTCACAGCATACCCATGGCTCAAGTTTTCAATCTCGAAAAGTTGAGAATACTGCGTTGCTTGGATGCTTTGCGCAGGAGTCTCTGCCGGGACGGGAAATCAGGTTAAACTTGGAATCTCGTTTTGTAGCCTATGTCCAAGTGCAAGAAGGCCCTTGAAGTTTTAGAAAACCACAACCAGAACCGCTACCACACTATGGCAAAACCCGAATGGAAGCCTTCTTTGAGATCATGCATCCCCCTTAGAAGGCCATTGATGCAATCATTACTACAGAGAAGCAAGGACAAGTGGAAAGAAACCGTCGTTTTCTAGTTCAAGTAATTGAGAGTGTTCTCTTCTGTGGTCGCAACATGCTCCCCCTTCAAGGACACTGTAATGCTGGCATTTTGGATCTCTCTGTTTCCAGCTTGACTGTAAAATGATTCTACTAAGTCCTGTTGCGTTACCTTGCCAAAGGAGGCTATTCTGTCCTAATGACTCCCCCAACAACCTCAGACAAGAACTGGACTCTCATCAGCACGACAATTCAAGACCAAATAATTCAAATTTCAGTTGACAAATTTATATAATTATCGCTCTCATTTACTCTTGGATACAATCTAATTATAAGAAATTATATATATATATATATATATATATATATATATATATATATATATATATAAAGTTAGACACATCCTAAACAAAATGAAACAGCAGGAAACAATCTGGAAAAAACCTCGAGTGAATCTGGCATGAATGACAAGCTAAACAAAATGAAATGAACCGGAAACAATCTGGAGAGTTGCTAATCCCCGAGACGCATTGCGTCCGGGGGGTTATAAATACGAGTGGCGACTATTCGATATATATTTGTTAAATTTGTATTGTTTCCTTAGTCTATAATCTTCTATTTTTTTATTTTATTCATCCCTTCTCAACTTTTTTCTTTCCATTTAGCTTCAGAAATGCACTGTGACATACGTACATACATACCCAATGATTATTAGATTGTAAGGAAGGAAGTTCTAATCATTAAATCTTGGTTTGTAGGGCAGCTAGTGCTAAAGAAGGTGGTTTCATTCGTTTCTGGAGTTTTTACTATCATGATAGACGAAACAATTGGCGTTTTAATGAACAAGCAAGCCTTCATTTCTGTCCATCACTTCCGTGATTCTCATCCAAGAGACAAGTTTCTGGGCTTTGTTCATGAAAAGAACTTGACTGGCGAAGGACTGGCTTGTCTTCTGCTTAGCACTGTGAAGAGTGTTTGCCTTGACCTGAGCAGCTGCCGTGGGCTTTGTTTTACGGGGTCAATGCTATGATGGGTAAGTTCTTAGGATGTGTAACCGTGGTAGTGCTAAGAATATCAACTTTCAAAGGCTATACATTGCTTTAAACATGAGTTATCTTCGTCCTGATTAAGACCTGCGACACAAACGAGTTAAAATCGTTCTCCAAAACCTCAACCAATTTTATAATTTCATTTATTCCTCAAACATTCGTTCAATGAGGTTTACGGAGCTCGTTAAAAGCCTCTTGACCACTAATCTTTAAAAAGCTGGTCAGCTTCTGCCATACTCGATGGGTTGAGAGACATCATGCAGTCATTGTGTTTACTGAATTCCTGTCTGTAATTGCTGTCTTCCTTGAGGGTGAGAGAAGCGCGGACGCGAAGCCGAGACTACTATTTGCCACAATCCGAGAGCCACGCTTTCTGATTGGCCTCATCGTCGCTGAGCCCATTCTAGCTTACACTCTGGAGCCAAGACGAGCCCTGCAGTCTCCTACAGTTGATCTAGTTTCAGCATATGCTACGATTAATGAAGTCGTGGCGTATCTTAAAAAAACCCGGGAAGCTGCTCTGATTAGATTCCAAGACGTCTTCAAGAAGACATAAGAGCTTCTTCCAAAGATCGGCTCATCATATGACACCATTCCAGTGCCTCAAATTTGTAAACAGCAAACACAGCGAGCAAATGTACCATTCCAGAGAGCTAAAGAATATTATCGCCGATCATTCTACGTTCCTTTCCTTCAACAGGTGTTGACTCAGCCACTGAACCGATTCGGAGGTGATACTTTTTCGGTCGCATTCACAACAAAGATTTCTCAGTGGCACCAACGGAGATCTTGCTGCTTTACTGAGTGCGGCAAAAGTATAAGAGGCTTGCGTCAGGCCTTGAGCCTTGTTAAGGCAGAAATAGAGCGCTAATTATCGTCAACAGTCAGGTTTGACCCCATTAGAGATGCCCTTACTCACGTCAATGATTGAATGTATCCTAACCTGGCCAAACGACTTCAAGTTCTGATCACGCTCCCAATCTCGAATCCTGAAGCTGAACACTTATTTTTAAACTCAAAGCATCTGAAAACATATTAAAGTAATAACATAGGTCAAGAACACCTAAATGGCCAAGCACTCCTCCCTCTTTGCAACGAAATTAAAGTTAAAATAGACAGTGTAATCAACTCATTTACCCAAAGAAACAGGAGGTTGTTGGTCGTGCGAAATAATATATAGCGAATATCATATTTGCTATTGTTATATTTATAATGCTATTTTTATATTGATATTGCTATACAGTTATATTTATATTTCAATAGTTTACAATACAAGCAATCTGATTGTTATACCTCAGTTGAGTTAAGTTGAGTTGTGTTATACCTTTAGTCGAATGTTATACTTCAGAATTCACAGAGTAGGAAATTTTGGCTATCCCCCTTAAATTTTCTTCCTGGATCCGCCCCTAAAATTATCTTATTGTTGTCAATTTGCATGGTTTTAACTTTAAATGAAAGATAATGAATCGGAGTTTATTAAAAGGCTTTAGCAAAATCTAAATATATTGTACCTTTCTTTGAAACCGAATTTACAACATTTGCCTGACGGTCATAAATATAACCAGACTCCCCTTTCCTGAAAATGAGTTTAGTATTCATTAAAAATTGATTACTCTCCAAATATTTGTCCAATTTATACAAATATTTTACACCATTATTTTACATATACATACGAGGGGCGGTCAATAAGTTTTGCGAATCGGTAGGGCAAAACAGAAAAAGGGGGATTGCTGTTTGTGAGGGTGTTAGGACAATCCGCACACTCCTGCCTCGTCTATTTAAGAAGCAGTAGATGATCGCCGATCGTCAGTCACAAATTTTTCAACAATGGAGAAGGTTGAGCACCACGCAGTGATCAAATTTTTGACCATGGAAGGCAAGAATGAAAAAAAGATCCATGAACGCATGTTTGCAGTGTACACCGACACCGCCCCTTCCTATGCAACCATTGCTCGCTGGAATAGGGAGTTCCGCCATGGTCGTGAGTCCCTTAAAGATGACCCCCGTCCAGGACGCCCGTCAGACGTGACCAGCAAGGACAATGTGGCCTGTATTGAGAGGAGGATCTTGAAAAATCGATGGGTGAAGGTCGAAGAAATCAAGCGAAAACTTGGAATATCACATGGAAGTGTTATCAAAATCACCCACGACAATTTGGCCATGACCAAGGTCTCTGCCCGTTGGGTCCCTAGAAACTTCACGCCCTATGATCGACTTCGACGTCGTCAAAGTCCGCAAGGCCAGAGTTGCACAAGCTGCCCTGCGCGAATTCGGATTCGAGGAGCTCAACCATGCCCCCTACAGTCTAGATCTGGCCCCTAGCGACTACCTTTTATTCCGCCAGCTCAAGGCCGCACTGCGTGGACGCCGGTTTGGGGACGATGAAGATGTCCAGCTCGCCATCCAGGAGTGGATTGAACAGCAGTCGGGAGATTTCTGGTTGTCGGGAATTTGAAGCCTCAGGGACAAGTGGCGCAAGTGCACTGAAGTCGAAAGTAGTTATATTGGAAAATAATAAAACACTTTTCCTCATATCTCGTTCCCTTATATCCAAATTGCAAAAATTATTGACCGCCCCTCATAAGTGAAGTTATGTTAACTATCCGATAATTGACTTTTTCATCGTGTCTACCTTTTTAAGTAAAGGAACAACACTTGCTCTTTTTCTGTCTACGCTTTCTTAATTATTATTGTGTTTATCTCGTCTACCTAACTTGCTTTATCTTGAATGAATATATTAATTGCATTTTTTACAAAGTCAGCCTTATCTAATATTTCATTATTTTTTATAAGCTTAGTATTTATATTTACTAGGTTTTCATTATTTGATTTCGGAATATCATCATTAAAAACTGAAGCAAAGTATATATTTAAAGTAGTCGTCTTTATGAGATCATTTAGAACTAATCGCTCGGCTTGCTCTATCGATTGAAACGACTCTTTATTTTTTTGCGGTATAATATGAGAAGACTGCTCTAAGATTTTCGCACGACCTAGCCACAAAATAGCCACTCATGCTCCTTGTAACTTATGCAGTCAAGAATAAAAACAAGGTTCTCATATGTCTCTCTTATAATGACTGAGTGAACAATTGGAACTGAAGCAATTATGTTGCCAATGTGCAACAGAAGCGCTTTTATGCTGGAAAGGATTTGCATCTATGAATAACCTCTATCCATTTGGTTCATAGGTCAACTCAAGGGCATTAAATAGGCCTCTGATATCATTACAAAAGGTCAAGTTGTTTATAAAAGTGAAGAATGGTTGTAGATCTGTAGAACGCTTCCTAAATACTGTTATTTGTGCATCTTTATTTAAGAGGTTCCATTTTCGCAGACGTGTTGCCAAGAGCTCACTCTCTTGCTTATTAAGTATTAGATCACAAACTAGATCATTGAGATCCCTTCTGGTGATGAGGTGTGGTTTCTTGTCAGATTCAAGCTGTGAGACGTATGGTGTATCTTAAAATAATGAATCGTCTGAAAGGCTCGTGCCATCACTTGGTCGTTCAGGGGGCTGCTGTGGTACAAAAATAGCAGTTAAATATTGAAGTGGGCGAATACCAGCCAGAAGATCTGGATACATGATAGATTTCTTGCCTTTTATTTTGCCAACTGCAGTGAAATAAAGTAAAATTAGACTAGAAATCGATATTGCTCGCTGTGATCAATTGCGGAAATAGTGGAAGTACAGCATAGTATGGTTTTATCTATTAGGTTGAGTAATAAGTTCTTGCGTTTTTTTTAATGTGTGTTGATTTAAGTTTTGTTGACGTGATTTGTGCACATATTAAGAAACAATAATAAATAATGAGAGCAAAATTTGAAAAGGTTAGGCAACATCTCTTAACAGCATACACTATTAGGCTTTTGCTTAGGCTACGTCTTGCAGTTGAGTAATAAGTCATTGCTGTTTATTTAAAAGTTGTGTTAATTCAATTTTTGTTCTGTACCCTTAAAATCGAATATCAAGGTGAAAGAAAGGTGCATTTTCGACCCTTGTTATTATTCATTTTCAATCGAGATGAGAAAAATGCAAACGCGGCCAAAGCTCGTCGCGATATTTTTGCTGTGTACGGAGGAAATGCTTTATAAGAAAGGACAGCTCAATGGTGGTTTTCACGTTTCAAAAACGGTCATTTCAATCTTAATGACGAAGAACGTTCTGGTCGCCCCATTAAGTTGGATGAAGATCGATTGAGCGACCATCTTCATGAAAATGCTCGTCAATCGACTAGAGAATTGGTTGTACAATTGTCTTGCCCATCACAAGGGTACCCGTGGATATAAGGACAGATTTCTTCACCGCATTATCACTGGCGACGAAAAGTGGTGTGTTTATGTCAACATGAACCAACGAAAACAATGGCTTAGCGCCAATAAAAAAAAACACTTCCACGATTAAAGCAAGGACTTCATCCACGATAGACGATGCTTTGTGTAGTTTGATTATGAATGCATCATTCTTTATGAGCTCCTTGCGAACAACGAGTTTGTTAATGCAGAACTCTACATTCAACAAATGTATCGACTCGCCGAAGCTATTCGTGAAAAGCGACCTTATCGACGTTATGGAGTCTTTCAGCAATACGACAATGCTCGTTCTCACATTGCCAATATGACAAAAGACGCCATCCAAACGCTTAATTATGAAATCCTGCCGCATATTCGCGAGACTTGGTTCCATGGGATTTCCATCTGTTCCGATCGCTCTCCAACAATTTGCGCGGCGTTTCGTTCAATAATGATGTGGAATTAAGAACCTGGTTCGACGAATCAAAATCCAGAGATTTTTATTGCAGAAGCATCGAAAAACTAGTTGAATGTTGGAAAGAAGTCGTAAATAACAATGAAAAATACATTATTGATTAAATTGCATATCGTTATCAATTAAAAATGAAGTTTTTCTAAAATTGTTATGGCAATGAATAAATTTGATAAAACCGCAAGAACATATTCCTTAACCCAATATTTAATTGATAAATTATTTTGAAAATATATTAAATACCAGGTGTAGAGAAATGGCTACCTTAAGCATCCTGGAGGAGTATAGTTACATTAAAGCCCCCCCTCCCTCATGAAGAGAAGCGTGGGAAAGGTAGCCGGCGAAACTGCTTACCATGTGTGATCTCCGCGCCGCTGTGGGCAGTTGGAGCTAACATCTGTTTTAAGGCGACCACTTAAGGTCTTTAAACGACGCTCTAACGATCCAATTACCTACGAGACCCATAAACCCGTGGTTATGGAAAAAAAGCGGTGCGAGTCCGAAGGCACGCCAAGTAGCGGTGCGGTTGCGAGCCTCTAATTTGCGAGCTGACTTGGGCACCCCAGTGCCACCTCAGGAATTCTCGCTCTCCACAGATGCTAACTCACCATTCACCCTCCCTCCTTTACCTTCTGTGGTCTGGTCACTTCCCCCTTTAGATGGGGTGGCAATCCGCCTATAAATAAACCCCGCAAAGAAAGACAAGAGGATTATCAGAAGTCGATACGCCAGAGGAGGATTAGTTCGTCAAGATCGATCCATCGGCCAGACAAGAAGATTATTAAAAGTCGATTCGCCAGAAGAAAGATTAGTTCGTGAAGATGGATCTTTCAGCCAGACAAGAAGATTAGAAGTTGATACGCCAGAAGAAGAGTTAGTTCGTGAAGATCGATCCTTCAGCCATACAAGACTATTTCCGTGAGAAACGATAGGATCAGATTGAGAAAATCGATCCCTCCTTTCAGGGCCGTATTAACCTAAATAGTCAAGCTTTATATCGGTGCCATACCGAAGAAGCCTTTTCAGTCTGCAAAGAAGTCCGACTGAAGAAAAGCAAAGCCGCTCACACTCGAGCGACTCTCACATCTCAAGCTCCGTAAGAGTGAGAGGAGAAGAACCCAGCCCCAACGAGCTCCCGTTCTTTAATTACGTTGAAGAATCAGCCCCCGTCACAGGCGACAAGAAATCCCTCCACGAAAATTCAACCAGCGGCCACAACCCTTCAAAGCGTGAGATAAGTCCTCCAGCGAATCCGGCAATCCCTAATACCTACCTGTAAGTTAAAAATAACATTTATCTCTCTATTGCGATAGTAGAAGTTTAGTACGTCGCACGTTTTAGAGGAGAGTAGAAACCATTGTTCTTGAACCTAGGTCATATGTGTTTGTAGACGAGAGTACGTTAATTTAATGTTTAGCGCTAATCAAATAAAGTCGCGATAAAAAAAATACTAATCGGCAATTGGTATGTTTACGGGAAGCCTATTTGTTTATTTTTTGTCATTGAAAGATCTTTGATGCCAAAGATAGAAAGGTGTTAACTGTTGCTTTGTAATAGTTAAGTGTTTCGTTTAAAATACATGTTTATTTTGGTAGATTCTGGTGTTTCCTCTTATCCTTATGTGTTTAAAAATAGCTCTTCCTTAAGAACAAAACCACTGAATAGCACTCTTAGAACAAAGCCTACTTCATCATAGGAGTAACTCATGCCCCTTAAAGCATACCGCTACTAAAACAGTGTCGAAGAGTATAGTGATCAAAACCAAGGGTCATTTTACGACACCAGGTAAGAAAACACATTGAATACCCACCTTTAATATCTGTTAAGAAGAATTAGCAATCCGTTGAATGGTCCCTTGTTTCCTTCCAGACTATTGGTACGCCAAATATGAGGCCAAACCCTATGCCTTTCACCCAGGCAGAAAAAGAACTTGTACATCTGACACAACATATGTGAGTTGCCCAGCGTTTATCCTGATTACCCACTCACTCTACATCCAAATTACAGCTCATAAAGTTTCTTCACATGTTTAGTCAACTGTTTCTTGTATTGTCTTAATGTAACTGATCCACATATATAACTGTCTGGGGAATTTTTGCATTCTCTAGGCATTTAAGCTCTGTCTTCTGTAAAGAAAAACTCTGTAGTAAGTGAAAAATAATATAAATAGTAACAACAACTAATATTAAATAAAAAGTAAAAATAGGAAGAACTTATAGTAAGTTAAAAAATTATCAAGCGTTACGTGGGAGTTACCACAGATTCAGACCCATATAATTAAAACATATTAGGTATTCTGTCATAAATTTTATAGGTTAGATTGACAAATACCTTAGGAACACCCCATTAAAAATATATCAAAATCCGTTCATAACCTCTAGAGTTGGCTGTTTCGGCCATATCCTATTTGCATTTAATCACTACGGAACCATTAGTGTATTTAACGTAAGATAGTAATTTACGAGAAACTGGAAGATCGCAGAAAGAGACGGATGTTGAATGGCTGATTCACGAAACAAACACGTGAATCAGTAACTGTTGTACAGTTTGATTAAAGTTTATATACCAGTCCTACTCTCTTAATTCATCTCATATCGTAGATGAGCGTAATTCATCCTGCAGTGCTTTAAATCGGGGTAAATATTTGACTGCCCATCCGAGTAGTACCTTATCCCTTTCTCTCCAAAATTACTAATTTAAATGGGCTGCGAGGAATATTTTTGAGAAGGATTGCGTGAGATTAAGGAATATTTAATCTGCATAAAATTTTGTTTTCTAACTTAGAAATAATAAACACGCTATTAAAATTGAAATTACAGTGAAAGTTGCAAATTGTTAATAAATGGGGCTATTAAAATGGAAATAAGGCAATCTATTAGAAATTAAATTGAGATGAATATTAAATTATATAGTCAAAGAAAGTGGTTAAATTGGCCTTGTACTCCAATCCTAAAGCATCTCAAGAAAAGATACAGACACATTTTATTTGGCGTAGTTTCAATTTAGAAAGTTGCTCACGAACTTCATAAATAGTGCCAAAATATCGCGTAGAATCGATTTAGGTGAAACGTCATAAAACCTATGCCGTATTCTTTGTAGTAAAAACTACTACTGGTGTTTTTAGGCATTCTAGTCATCATTTACGGCTTCGGATAGGCGCGGAAAGCACTTATTTTCAAGATATTAGTACGGCTTTATTTGAACTGATACTATCTTAAAAATAACTGCTTTCTGCGTGAAAACGAAGCCGTACATGATGAATAAAATGCCTAAAAACACCATTAGTACTGTTTTTACGTACTTAGTATTCATCTTTAGATTATTCGTATATGCGTTTGGTTACTGGAAGCCATTATCGAACCGCGCTACGGGGTGCCATTATAGGGGCCGGAGCTGCCACCCCCCATATCCACTCCCGCTCGCGCCTCAGGAACAAACATGTAGTAAACATCTTATTCAAAACACTTAGTAGTATTAAAAATTTGAAAGCCTAGCATTAGGTTGGAATCCAAAGAAAAAAGCACATACTATTTACTGCTGGCGAATGATAATCAAGCCTCACCTGTTGCAACGCTTCTCTTTTAAAATGAGGATATAATTTCAATGAAAGTCTATTAAATTTAACGCAGCATTATTAGAAGTCTTATTAAAGGTTTAAAATTTAAATACGCATAAATCACATGATTCCATTAAAATGGTTAAAGACAGGTTTGGGCGCTAGAATCGAAAGCGGGGCTCTTATAAAAACTTGTATCTAGGCTGCTAATATGTGAATTAAGTGCTAATTAAATGTTGCCAGTGTGTAAAAATAATGTTTTATTTTTACATTAAAAGAAGGTAAGGATGACGTAGTTCTAATTTCAATCCCTCCCCCCTAATGTGTATGTAATATCCTAAAAATAGGTATTTTGCGCGCCAAACCAAAACCATATATGACGACTGGAATGCCTAAAAATACGGCGTAGGTTTTGTTAATTTTGACTTCGATTAATTACAAACAAATCTAAGATTAAACATAAAATCGTGATTTTAATTGCCAAAATATGTATATTCCTCCGATGAAGCAGAATTATTCACATAAGAAGAATTTAATTTTGTTCTACAATTATCTTGTGTCACTATTAACATTTAGAAATCTCTTTATCATCTATAAGTTAGCGAGAAAATATAATATCCGGTGCAATGAAAGAATAAGGACTCGATTTCAATACAAAATTACCGGATATGTAAGCCAGAGGTCTGTTCGCTTTTGCATGCGACTGCCATAAATTATTTGGGGAATTTAGGTAGCTATAATTTATTACCCCAAATTCTTTTCGAGAGTAACTGTGCTTAGATTATCCCAGCTCATGATGTAAACTTCCTGGTAATTCTGGTGAATTAAGTGGCCTTACATATATCTATATTAAATTTTATCTGCCCATTTTACTACTCTAATTCGCTTTGTAAATTGACCACATGAATGAGATATTTTGTTCTGATTCCTAATAATGTGGTTCAGAGGTGGACGGTGTGCGACTGCAACACATTATTTTGGAAATTTAGGAAGCTATATAATAGTGTGGCTCAGCCAGCGACCTCTGGCAAACCCGTAATAAAGACACCTGAAAAACGCACTCCTTTAAATGCCCACATAATCTGGAAATGAGGGTAGAGCACTGTCCCTAACCCATCTCCACAGCACCCTTCCTTCATCCTATTTCCCCCTACTCATTCCGTAATCCTCACTGCCATCACTACACCTCCTATTGTCACCACCCTTTCTACTGTCCCCGCCTCTCTTCCTACTGTACACCCTCCGACTTCTACTGCTCCCAGCCCTCGTTCATCTGTTTTCAAAGCCCTTTCTCTGTCCCCACCCCCCTTCCACCCTTTCCACTGCTACAGGCACTTCCCCCCTCCCTTCTCTGCCTTCTCCCACACACCCATTTTCACCTTGCACGCACGAAGCAACACAAAACCTATACACTCAGCCTCCACCAAACCCGACCCACCCCAGACAGGTGTAATGGTAGCCACTCCTTACGCCCCCTTCTTGTTACAATGTCAGGATATCAAAAGGGAAGAAAATAACTATCATTAACACAACCTCACACGCACTTAGCTCTTTACCATGGATCGATTAGTTTCGTGGAGCTAAACATACGCATTTGGCAGTCTTCACCCTACTGTCCCCAACTGATTACTCAACACCAAGAGTCCAGACGCCCTTTCCAAATCAGACTTTGCATCAAAGGCTACCACACGTTCCTAACCCCACATACACGGAACAGGAATTATCGATCCAAGTTAAGCAGTATATACACCACTCCCTCACAAACACGGAAGATTTCTTCTTCCTAGCCTGTTAAGTATACACTAGGTCTTTTCTTATTTTAGTGGCCACTCACTACAAACCACCACGACAACAACTAAACATAGAGGTCCCACTCCGAGCTCTATCAAACCACAACGTCCTTTTCTTCTTTGCGGGGACTAAAGCTTACCATCCCACACTACTTTCTAATACCACTTAAGGCACTGTAAGGCACCTTACTGGTGCCTTACAGTGTTATCGCTAAGAGCACAATGGCTCGGCCTTCTTCACATTTTGCGGGCGTCACGGAGGAATCACTTCCCCGGACGTGGTCTTCCGCAATTACACATGATACACGCCTTCACTTCAAATTTAATCAATTCTGTTGTTGATTCTTTTTTCAAATACTTCAGATAAAATCTAGAGTAGCGAAATGGAGTGGTACTTACTCACTTGAACTGAGGGTTTCCTCGCCTCGGAGATGAATAGCTTCATTGCTATTTCTCAGTTCATCGGGAAAGTATCCAGTGATCCCGCATGCATTGAAGATATTTGTTTCTTACTCTCTCCAATATAGTTAGGGGAGCTTTAGGGTAAGAGAATCTGTGAGTCGCAATCTAAATAGGGCTCTTTGTCGGAAGCTCTTTATCATAACTTTTATTTGCTCTGATATAATCACTGCATCTTTTCCATCGTTGTTGTTTCTTCATTCCTTGAGAAATTAGGAGTATGTACTCTTGATTTTTACATTTAATTCCTTCACGATTTGATTTTTGAATTCAATGTTATAGTACTTGTTCTCTTTTGGTCTGATTTTGAAAACATTTTCCAGTGCTCTCTCAACAATGACTATTTCTGCCTCGTCTTCAAAATGTTCCTTGCGTCCTTAATTTTCATTCTATAATTTTACTTTCCGCGGCTTTAATCTGTCATTATGTCTCCAAAATTCACTTGCGGAGCTTCTAATCTATTTCTCAATGAGTTGATCCAGAATCTCTTTCTGTTTCTCTTATAATAGTAATATAATTTCTCTTCTCTGCCTCCAGAGTGCATTGTATGACTACATTGATGGACCTAATCATCTTCTATTTTATGCTACCAGGCTGATCTTCTCGCTCAATGCCACCATTTCTGGTGCAAATCTGAATTGTTGGATGGTTTTGAGCGAGTTAAATGAATTTACACCGTTTCTCTCTCGTTTTAATTTCTTCTACAATCCTATGCAACGCCTCGTCGATTACCTCTAGAGTAGCGTACTCGACCAGGTCGAGTAACTAAGCCTAAAGTAATTATTTGCACTTATCCTAATCCTATCTGTGATATTACTTCATTTCCTAGAAGGGGTTTGAATTTGTTGTTTGTTTATATACATTAGAGCGGCAGTATTGTCAATGCAAAGGATCTCAACTGGTTCCGAAAAATAGTTAATGGGCAGATTGAAGTTATCCAGGCAGATGTCCAATTTGTAGCAAATTCTCCTCGTAGGTTTTAGAGAACATGGCTCCCAGTCTCTATAATATCCGTCTGTTAATGTGTAGTAAATTTTCTGCTATTATTAAAATATCAGGGTCAATATTTTTTAATAAGTTTCCGTAAATAATTTCTTCCTTTTTCCATCTGCATATGTTGATTTGAAGTATTTTCATATTCTTAATTTCCATGCACAATTTTCCACTTCTTTTCGTTTGGTCGTTAACTGTAGAGCGTCTTATCCGTTGAGATGAGTGATCGTTGTTTATTCTTCTATTTTTTTATGTTCTACCTGCGTTATTCCTCTGCTGGATGTGTTCCAGGGTACTGAGGGATTTATGTTTCCTATTTCTTTAGGTTACCAGCCCGTAACCCATGTGTATTCTTACTCAGTGTCGTCGGAAGTATTTTCCATCTCTGTGTTCTCGCTGTTTGACTTCTCTGTTTATACTGTATTTTCACTTCCTTTCGCCTCTTTTTATAACTCTTGGTTTTTCTTTTCCGTGACATTGATTTTAAATATGGCCGATGAGTCTACCTCCTTGGGGAAAGTTCATTGTTTCGAGACCATTTTCTTGTATTATGCAACAATTAACACGTGGGTGTGTAGTATGCACGTCATTATTTTAACATTGAATGTTCTATCTAAATTAACCTCCGTTTCTTTACTCTTGATAGAGTGCGGTGCAAATTAAATGGGACACCTCACAAATTGTGAATTTTTCTAGTACACCCCTGTTATAGCTGATTCTTGAGTGATGAATCAGTTATTCTGAGTGGCTATCATGTTTCAACCGTTTATTTTGCTGATTGGCAACCATATAGATTTTGCAAAAATGTAATACTTGGCAACAATAGCTCGCCAACGACAACGAACAAAATAAAGACGGCAATGAGAGCAGTCATTAACAGGATAGCTTGCGGAAGGGACGTTATTCCCAGAAAAGGAGCAAAGGTTGTAGCACTGCGTAAAGTTTTTGGAATGTCAGTTTAAGAGATAACCAGTAAGCTGAGATTGACCAAGTCGACTGTGTGTCGAACCATCAAGACGAACGAAGTCAACAGTAATCCAGAAGTGAAAAGACGTGGACAATGTGGTCGAAAAATAAATGCATACACGGACAAAACATCGCTGGGCAATAGTGTAAAAGACCAACCAAGACTGGCAGCGTGATTTATTAGCTCCAGGTATCCACATTGACTTGCCAACTATCGCCAAAGGCTTTTTGAAGCCAGCAGAACTGCGCAAATACCTCTCAATAAGGCTCTACTTACCGCTAGTATGAAGGTGACACGTTTAAGTTCGGCCAAGAAATACAAAGAATGGGCCAAAGAAGAATGGAAAAGGTGATATTCTCTGATGAGACCCACTTTGAAGTTCATGGTATCCGATCACTAGTCGTGAGGCACAATGTAGGAGAACCAATGAGAGCGGGACACATCCAGCAAACCCACAAACATCCCTTTAAGAATATGTTTTGGGGTACTTTCACGGCAAATTGACCAGAATGACTGATACCAGTGGAAGGAATGATGAATTCCGACAAGTACCAAGCAACATTAAGGAAGTATCTACTCCCGACACTTCGTGAACGCTTTCCAAACGGTCATGTCATCTTCCAGCAGAACAACGCCCCATAACACGTCTCCAAAAAATGCAATGTTTCTTCTGGGCCGAGAAGATTACGATACTGGCATTACCAGGAGATACACCAGACCATAATGCAATTGAGAATCTGTGGGCAATCATTAAGAGAAGGACCATGGCGAATTACTGCTCCGTGGTAAAGCTGATATGTGTTATTATACAGGCCTAATATCTCGATGAGGAAGTGCAGAATATGAGCCAGAAATTAGTAGAATCCACACCGAATCGGATTGTTGAGGTTATTAAACTGAAGTGAGAACATATTTTTTATTAACTGTCAACATTAAGATTATATACATGCTTTGATTTTGAAAGAATAGTGAAATTGTGTGTTTATCTAACACTGTCCCAATCAATTTACACAGCACTATAATCTTTCTTCTTTTGGGACAAATCATAGCTATAGTTCTTTCGGCCCCTTAAAAGTTAATATGTATATCTCTTCATTGAGTTATTACGGATCATTCTAGACAGATAATCCGGGTTTTTTATGACAATCTTTTGTCCTGTGATTCTCCATGGCATTGCATCTGTAGAATATCTGTTTGCTTGGAAAGGTGTCTCTTTGTATGTGGGCGGGTGGAATTTTCATACTGAATGCGAGAATTTCATTTCCAATGATCTTTCAAGCCATTTTACTAGATTCGTAAATAACTGAATACGTTACAGTAATTTATAAATTTGACTAGCTCAGATATTTACAGCCATTGTTGCCTCTGATGAAGTTCTTTTAGTTCTTGGAATGAATGTTTTTTTACCTATGACTCTATTTTAGGCAGATGTCGCTTCCATTAACTGTGATTTGTGCGCGTATTCTAGCTTCTAAATCCATTTATTTTAGTGTGATAGTTACAACGAATAAAAACAACTGCTCTAATTCCTTATTTCCACCCAAAAGAGCCTTGAAACCTAATGGAGTCTCAATGCATTTTGTGAGTGTAAATTGATTTGTCCAAAAATATCATTTGCAATACTTTTTGCGCAAATCTCTTCCATCCGCTCGGGGCGAGTTTAAAATTTCCCCGTCTCCACTGGTGGGAGAAGCTGTATCTTTTCCTAATTCAATATCGTCTACTTTCCGAAATGCGCACTTAATTTGTTCACCCTACCTTACTTGGCATAAGCCCTAACAGAAATCTACAGTTCTGTTGTGGCCTTGAGTGATAACCAGGGTCCCCATTTCTTACCCCCTAAGGGGGTGCCCCTCAGGGCTTCATTATACCTTACAATCAACTGCAGCTCAGGCGTTGCCGGTAACTAATTTATGTAGTGCTAATGAGAAATACGTTAGAGGTAAAAAGTTTTGAAACAAGATCTGCTGACCAAAGTCGCGTGCTCTCACTTATTCTGATTTAGGATCTTATGATCTTCAAAACTTTTAATAATTCCCGGACTAACCTGATTCTAACGAAATTTGAAACTCATGTTGTTTTACATTCTATTTTGGCTTATATAATTGACAAGTTCCTCCGAAGGTTAGTCCGTGAATTATTGAATAATTTGAAGGGCGTAGGCTCAATATAATCAGAAGAATTGAGAGCACGCTTCTTTGGTCAGCCGACCTTGTTTAAATAGGAATGTCTATGCCATTTTTAAGTTCTAGTAATGTCTATGCTGTTTTTATGGAATAGCAATGTCCCAGGGCCGTTTTTAGCTGTAGTTATCTCTAGATTTTTCATGAGCTGTAAATTAAATTAGTAGTTTAAGGTTGTAGTATTTCCTGATGTTTTGTATGCTGTATTAATATAAAGAACTTTTATGCTGTAGTAATAACTAGTTATTTTTTAATTTATAGAATAGAAATGTCCCAGGGCCGTTTTTAGCTGTAGTTATCTTCAGTTTTTTTATGAGCTGTTAGTTAAATTAGACGTTTTAGGTTGTAGTATTTCCTGATGTTTTGTATGCTGTATTAATATAAAGAACTTTTATGCTGTAGTAATAACTAGTTATTTTTTAATTTATAGTAATCCATGGGCTTTTTCTAAACTGTACTAGGGTCTAGGAATTTTTAAGCTCTACTAATACCTGGACATTTTTTGAGCTGAAGAAATGTCAAAGCATTTTTATTTTCATCTTATTGGTCTTGTGCAAGATTTACCCATCTTCATTTGGGTCGCTGTATTTTTTTATTTTATCGCTCGTTTCTCCCCCTCTTCTCAAGCTCAATTCTCATGTTAGCCTATCCTTCCACCTCAATCTTGGCTTTCCTCTCCTTCTCTTCTCTTCATCCAAATTCATCATTGTTTTGCTAAGGTAGTGATCTCTCCTCACAACATTCCCTCAACTAGTGCAATCTGTTTTAATCTAATTTCTTCACTGCATCTAGCAGTTGTGCTGTAACTCTCATTAAATTGCTTATGTAATATAATATAACAATTGTAAGATTAATAATTATGTAAAACTTTTTAAAATAAATTAATATAAGTAGAGTGTTAACATTCAATATTACGGGAAATCATACCGAATGTATAAAAATTAATTCCATTTGGAATCTGTTAATTACCACCGTCTGCGCGGGCCCTTTAGGTAAAAGAGAAATTGGAAGGGACTCAGTATGAAGAATCATATATATGAAGAGATACATCTGAAGACTTTCCAGGGTTCCGGCTGAGTAAGAAATATTAAATTCAGCCCCAAAGATTTTTTTATCCTTAAAGAAATCCCTGATCATCGTTACCCTGGCTCCAAACAAGCAAGAAGAGAACTATACACCTTGGAGTAGAGCGCTTGCTAGCCGAATAAATACGGCATTGGTCAGAAAATGTTGCAGTTCCAAGTTCGATTCCAGCAAGAGCGGAGACAAACGTCAGAGCACGTAGAGATCTGACTACCAATTCATGGACGCGCTCTGCTCAAGCCTGTACTAGGTTAGGTAGATCGTACATTCTTATCACACACATAGCCAATTAGCCCACGGCACTCCTTCATCTACCATCTTTCCAGCACAACACACGAACCCTCTGCTCCAAGGAATCCTACCAATGTATATGAATATATATATATATATATATATATATATATATATATATATATATATATATATATATATATATATATATATATATATATATATATATATATATATATATCAACATGCCTCCAACACGAAACAGATCCTTCTGTTTCCGGGCGCTCAAAGTTCCCCCTGAACTCTGATGCCAACAAAATAATACTTCTTGACACCTATCCACAAAATGGACCTGTCCCTGGTACCCTCGAGCTCATCAGCGATTCTAATACTGACTTTTATATCTATTTCATTATCTGGTTGGGATCTGCCTGGATATGGCGGGTTAGCTGACTACTACTATTCCGCCTTTGAGTCAGTGCCTCACCTAAAAGGCATTTCTAAAAGAATCGAGCCTTTAGCTACTAAGCCTAACCAAGAAACTTAGCGAGCTACCCAGGAGGGTTACCAAAACTTGGTGACAAATCACCCTTGATAACCAACTACTCACAACCTGACTTAAAGAGCTTATCCTATAAAGCTTTATTAAAGTTTAGGTATTTTATAAACTGTCTTTTAACCTGTAGTAATATATTCGGCTTCACATGCTGTAGCAATATCAATACATTCATTAACCTAACAATTCTTATACTTTTCCAGTTGTAGTAATGTTAAAGTCTTTTCTAAGCTATATTACTTCCTATGCAATTTCTTTTGCTGTATTAATGTCTGATTTTTTTATAATCTTTAGGAATTATAGAATTACGAAAAAGAAAAGTCACTAAGATCTACTTGAGGTTATTTCAAAAGAGAAGTGAAAGGGTGGAATTGAGAAGTGATGGAAAGTTAAAAGACATAGAGGTTACTTCTCCCCAAATATTATTTAACAACTTTTTTCAACAAGTTTAATTTTAATGTGATATTTAGCAACTTTATTATTAACTAAATTTACTGTAGTGATTTCAGCAACATGCATTATATATGCAAGTTATTCTAGGTTTGTATTATTTAATAAGTTATGAAATTCTGCAAAATTGTGTTTTTTTATTCTTTACCAGATGTATCTGTTATATCTATTTTAAATATTGAATTATTGTTTATTTTATTGGAACCGTTTGTTATGCTAAATACTTTGATAGGTTATCCGCGTATATACCAATCTTCCAGTGACAGTATTGTGGATGCAGGTTAAGCGAAAGTGGGTGTGCAAAACATTATTTAAAGGAAGGCCGTAATAAACTAATCTATATTAAAGTTTATATATCTCAATCTTCTTCAACAAGGAAAACTAGTAAAGGATCTCGGGTCAGCGGAAAGCCCCAGAGGTAGTAAGCCTAAGCCCACTGACGTGTGGACTTAACCTGGCGCACCACCAATCCCTGTCCCAGTAAATAAGTAAATTTGTGTATCCTCAACGGCGGATCGACTTTATCGTGAATGTGGATGACGGCAAAGTCAGGTGAGTTGGCTTCAAAAGGCGGAGCCAACAAATAACTAGGTTCCAGGAGCTCACTGCAGTAATAGAACATCCCCAGCCATCTCGATCTTCCGTGCTACCGGACTCGAACTACTAGCGTCAAGTATGTAGGGTCGACGAATGCGTACCTGCCTTCCCACTTTAGGCAATTTCACACGCAGGAGCCATCCAGCTTCATCACCCCATCAATTTATTCAGTAGAGAGCAGCAGTCGGAGGGGAGTGTAGGTCTTTGAAGGAAATCGGCATCGCCGTCTGGCAGAAAAGAGGTAGAAGAGAATAGCCAGTCAACAAACCCTACACCAGGCGCTTTTCCTTGTCCAAACTGTCCCAGAATCTTCCCCTCGAGAATTGGACTAATTAACCAGTCGATGGCAGAGTGAAACTAATAAACTCATGGAGCTGAAACCAGGCAGTCATACTCATGTGTTGAGAGACACCAACGAAGACGACGGCTTAACCAAAACCCACGTTCCAATATTGCTATGTTATTTTGTATATGTAGTGACCACAATTCTACCGCATACTCCAAATGAAGTGGTACAAGCGACTTAAACATATAATAGAAGAATAATGTATTTTGATTGAAAGGGACCCCTCTTTTTATTGTTTTTTTGCAAAAGTACAAAAGTATAAAAGTACAAATATTTGGAATGTTATACAAGATTATCAAAGATACAAAAAGGAGTTATTTATGCATGTCATGAATGGCATACATAGATATAGTCCTGGACAAAAGGTGCCTCTTTCTCTGAGAGGCCTAATAAAGGCAGGAGAAGGGGAGGTGGTGGGACTCGGTCTGGTGATGTTGCTGCCACGAAGTTCAAACGACCATGGCGTCCTCCTGGTGGAGGCGCCTCTTATATAGTCTATGAGAGGCAGCCTCCCAACCACGCTAAATTAAAATTCTCGAAGAGTCGAGAGGCGCCATCCACGATGGGTTTTTTTTTTTTTTTTTTTTGGAAGCTAGAGACACCAACGACGACGACGGCTTAACCAAAACCCACGTTCCAATATTGCTATGTTGTTTTGTATATGTAGTGACCACAATTCTACCGCCTACTCCAAATGAAGTGGTACATACGACTTAAACATATAATAGAAGAATAATGTATTTTGATTTAAAGGCAAACTGTCTAGCTTTGTAAGCTAGAACGAAGCGGCGTCAAAAGCATTAATCAAATCAAGATAACTGTATCTATAAAATAACCCTGGTCAAACGTTGTTATCCATTTGCAAAAATAGAATTAAAAAAAGGCAAACTAGTTAAGCATGAGCCTCTGCGTCGAAAGCAGTGCATTCCTTTTTTTTACTGAGGCCTTATTTAAACTGTCGAAAAGTGTAGTAAATTTTAAACAATAAGAATGTCTAGGATTTTATGAACTCTAGTATTGCTAAATTTTTATTAAGCTGTAAAAAGGTCACTCATTTTTTAGATGTGGTAGTATCAAAGGCCTTTATAAGCAATAGTAATGCCAGAGGGTTTTTAAGCAGGAGTAAGGCCATTTTTAATCTATAGTTAATGTCGATTTCTTTTTCTAACATTAGTAATTCATTAGTTTTTTTAAGCTTTAAGGCTTTTATAAGCTGTCTTAATGCCTAGGCCATTTTTAATGCAATATTAATCCTGGACACAAATGGTTTTCTCAATTGAAACCGATATCTAATTCTGTACGTGGTCGCTCACCAGCATTATAAGCCTCTGATTTGTATTTGGTGAGATGGGAAGCGAGCCATTCATTATGGGCTCTACAATGAAAAACAAACGGACTGCAGACAAAATATTCATTGATTGAAATTGAAATGAAACTTTTTTACAAAAAGGTCCTGCAGTGTCAACCGAAAGGGTCTCTTCGTCCTGTATAACAATCCAGACCTACATGTGATAAATTTGTTCCAAGGAAAACTTTACTGCCTTAGGTAGGGAATTTCTACTTCATCCTACATTACTGTCTGGTCGCGTGTTTTGATGGAACTCCCTGCTACCATGTTTCTAAAATAGCATGCTAACAAAAGGCGATTAGCTTCCTTACGAATTCCTCTTTTTATTTCATTACTATTTTCGATGAAATTTAACTGACCACATAGGTGTCTAAATCCAACGTCTTTTCTACCATAGTAGCCAGAGCCCCTCGTTACACCCCGTATAGACTAAATAAACCAAGACCACTAGCAAGTCTTGACATGCGTCCAACGTCTTCAGCAAAATCAGTGTTGAACCACTCATCTTCTAATTGTTGTCTTTAATTTTAATGTATTTACTTTTAATTCTTAGGTATTATTTGTTCATCACTTTTTCTTAAGTTATTAATAGTTCATACTAATATCAATATCACACCGAAAGGAAATATGATTGGGAGAAAATTTAATTCCATATTTAAATTCATCTTTGATAATAATATATAATTAAATTTTGGTTGAGCACTGGTCAAATATACTTGGTTACAGCCAAAAATGTCCAATTTTTTATAACGCTGTAAATTGTTAGCCATTAAAGCTTGAAGGTAGAAATAAGTATCATTACAAAGAACAATATTTTAAATTTTATTAGCTAGTCTATGCAGCCTAGGCTTAAAGTGGATAGCTTCTATCCCAACCTAGGTTATCAAATCAATGCAGATATTAAACAGTTCTGTTTTAGGCTCTCAAAAATGTCACAATTAACTCTTGAACAGCTCAGGATTTTCGTAGAAATAATGATTCAACGTGGCTCCATAATCAAATCAATTTGTTATTTTCAAGTAAGATACAGCATACGATTTGATAAAAGAGAACAATACAGAAGAAAAATTGAGAAATTTCTCGAGGGGGAATGCACACAGCACAATCCGTAAATTATATAAAGAAACTTCCGGTCTTGAGAAAATTGTGAGAACGAAAACGAATATTGAAAAGGTAAGGACTTTAATTGATGGTGATAAAACAAAGTCAGTGAAAAAATTGACGGCTGAAAGACATTTGAATATCGAAACTGTGAGAACTAATCTTAAAACAGATTTTAATTTAAAGCCATACAAAAGTCAGTATCATCAAGAAATCTCAATGCAGGATAAGTAACGAAGGTTATCATTTTTGATAAACAATTAGTATCGAATAACATGATTTTCAGGGATGAATGTCACGTATAACTTAATAGCATGCCAAATAGACAGAATTATCGGAAGTGGTCATTATCTAAGCCAAATAAACACTTTCAAAAACCGTACCACTCCCCAAAGATAATCGTATCGTTTGGCTAAGTGGCTGTCAGATTTATGGGCCCTATTTATTTGAGGACGATGAAACACTACAAGCTCAGTTCAAAAGAATTTTCGCCAATAGCACATATCCTGCATAATGGTTTCAGTAAGATGGCGTTAAAACCCATGCTGCATGTGCTACTATAATTTAGACTACTTTCTATGGAGTTTTGTTAAGAGAAGACTATGTCGAGCTGCACAATCCAATATCGCAGAACTGAAGAATGTGTTTCAAGAAATCATTGCATCTATTAATATCAATATTTGGAGGAATGGCATAAAGAATTTTGCTAATTGTATTGATAAATGTATAAAGTCCCGTTATGGACATTTTGAATGTTAAAAAGCTAGTTTAAAAAATTTAAAATATTGTTTTTTGTATTTATATTTATTCCTACCTCCAAGCTTTAATGGATATCAAATTAAAGAATTAAAAAGAGGAAAGATTTTTAGCTTTCACCCGGTGCAAGAATGAGAACACTCTCTAGCTCTTTTTCCATCAACATAATCCTAAAATCACTTTAAGACGCTAAACTGAACACTCTTACATACGCCAACACTCTAGTATGTTTATTAAGCTATAGAAGAACCGAACAATACCTGGCAATTCTATGTTAATAGGGGAGAAGATACTCAAATAATTTTACTAGTATTTAATTTTAATGTTAAAAACATTATAGGATTAGATCTTTACATTTAAAGAAATCTCTACTGTATTCATCTATTTGTGTTGGAAATTATAAAATTTAGCGGTAATTATGTACAATAAAAAATGTTTGATAATTATGATAAAATGAAAAATTATTTACAAATAATGTAAATTTTTCTTAGCTACAGCATTCCATAGAGAATCATATTAACTTAACTAGAACAAACCCTTAGATTAGATTAGATTATGCAATTTAATAACCAATGAAAAAATAATATTTAGGTTGCAAAAGTTACTAAAAGTTATCACAATGGCGAAGCATGCTGATGATTACGCAAAATTATCGCTAATATTATATATCCTACAAGAACCTATTAACCCCAACACACACAAATTACCTATTTACCTTTCTCATCCTCTCTGTCAGCGACCCTACAAAGTATCTAAGTATCTAAGTAACTAATCCGTGAATGCTCATTTAAATAAAATCGAATAAAGATGACACTGAAAAGAAAGAATACCAGTGGTTTTCATTTTCCATAGATCTAGAATTTTTTTTCCCTTTAGGAAAGTTCCACATCAAATACCTACGGAAAAGCGATCTTAGTGGCGCCTTGAAAATTTGCGTTGCGATAATTAGCTAATTATCTCGAAAGTTTTCAGAATTATGCAATTTTTGACTTAGGGTGGCAGGTTTTCTTACAAAATTAGGGAAAAAACTTTCTTCTCGAAAAATTGGATCAAATGTATAATTTAGACCTCGAACAATTTTAAAGTTCCGAATTATTCATTAGATTAAGCCTGCTATATTGATTCTATATAATCAATTTATTTTAGGAGCAAGAGATATCTGGCAACTACAAACATACTGCCACCGCTGTTCTTTCATATATATAAGTAGACATGTAGATTCTCTCTGAAATATTTAGGCACACAATTACTAACTTTGCGTGATGAATACTAGGCTTCTTCATCCTTATGATTTGGAATGGTGGTGGATCACGCCTGTCTTGAAATAAGTTATATTTATCCCAAATAAGCAAAATAACTTGAGTTCAAGTAATAGTCGCTGTTATAAATATTTCCAACTCTAGAGTAGTCAACGTTAATTTTATAATTGAACATTTAAGATAATGAAAAAATAAATATAGGCATAAGATAAAAACTACTCTTGAACACAACGGTGTTATCAGATTTTTGATATAGCGCAAAGGAAGAGAAATCAGCATTTATTTTTATGATGTTTTAGAAGGTGCGTAACAATATCCTTCTTAGGACACACACACCCTACCCTTACACTATCAACAACTACAACTTGGTATAGATAGTTGTTTTACAAAGTAATGGCGTGCGGAAATAACAAAATTTTCGCCACTTTATCTTCCATTCCACCATTTGCCTAACTCCAGAATAACATTTGAGAACTTGTTTGCCCACCGGTGTTTAACAAGCATCAATCTAAGTATTTTGCATGCCAGTTAATGTATATAACTTTTTGGAGGTATCACCTGTTAACACTGTTTGAGTTATGGATGGATGAGATTTCCATATCTATGTGGATGTTCTGGAATCATAGTACCAACATTTTCTTCAAAGAAAGGAGTAGGCCTACTTTCAGTATGGCCACGTATTGTTGACCGGTAAGGCGCTTGCAGTAAACACGCCACATATTCCTAATTTGATTCTGCTGCTGCCGATGCTTCATATATACATGCAAGGAAGAAACATAGGCGAAATATGATATGCATCGTTAAACTGATTTAGAAAAGAAGACTTAACTCACGTTCTACATTTTCCGGATGAAAATGGGTAAAAATTTCACTCTTCACCAAATTTACACCCTTCCAATTCCTATGGCGACGTGAGTCTATGGTATTTTTGAGCATTTGAGCGTAAAGTACGAAAATGACATTCGATTTTTAGGATATGGCTCGTTTGTTCGTAAATTGGGGAATAAATCTACTGAAAAATAGCAAAAATAGATTATTAATTCGTTTTTATTTCAAAATTTTTAACTATTTTAACGAAATTTCTATATTTCTTTTAGAAATATAATTAATTATGCTAAAAATTCAGTGTATGAAACGTTCAGATTTTGGGGGTTACTTATGCGTCTTCTTAATATTGAATACAAAATAGAGAAAGATTATTCCCTTGATAAAAAACATAATTATAATATGGTTGCAAAATAGGCGATCAAGAAAAGCATGGGCACGGTATATAAGTTGTACTCCATGTTTAAATGCCTTGTTCTAATAGTTTATGCTAAAATTGAAGAATTAACGTTAACGTTAGTTTTGCTTACAAAGAGAAAAATAAATCAGGAAAGACAGTAAGAAAAGAGAAGGAGTCCATGAAAACCCTCACTAAGAGGGTCCCCTTGAGAACCATTTCCGGCAAGAGCGCGCCCTAGAATAGCGACCTTTGTTAAACTTTGGACGCACAAGTAAAAGTAGCATTAGTGAAATAGATCGAACTACCTAACGGTTTCATCGCTATTTGCGCGGAAACCCGAGATGTAGACAAGTTGCTATCGGGAGGAGGAGCGAGTTTACTTCAGACTAGAAAGATGGCAGCTACCAGAAGCGTTATCTGCCAAGGTGGAAAGATGGGTCGGAGAAAAAACAGCAGATGAGATAAAATCAGAAATTAAGAACTAACAACCCTGGGGGAAAGTTCGCGAAGTAATAAAACTTCGAGAACACACACACTTGTTCAAAGGGAGTTATACCTCTACAGAGATTCCAAGAAAGGTAAGGACAGAACGATTCCTGGTATTTAGTATGAGCCTACCAGGAGAGAAAATCGAACAAGAACAGTTTCAGGGCCATCAAATGTGTTTTGTATGCTACAAACTGGAGCAAACCACTATGTGAAATGTCCCGAAAGAGAAAAGACGTAGTGCAGTGAAGGGGCAAACAGCCAACCACCGAGAGGAGAAGTGTAAAAAACAAAAAAAGAGAGCCTAAAGCGTAAGGGTGGCCATAGAACTATGGCCTTGAACTGCCAAAAAAGAAATAAAATAATTAAGAAAAAAGAAGAAAAAAAGGCGAAGCAAAGGACGTACGCGAGCGCCAGTAAGTAGAGCTAGGAGATACAAGAAGCAAGGGCATCCCCCTCAGAGGTACGCATACGCATATCAAATGACCTTAGCGCTCCCATTTCAATATGAATTCGCACACTAACGTAACAAGCGCCATATAAACAAGCTGCTAAAATCAAGTACTACTTTCGCTTCTAAAAGCGAATGTCTTACCATCGATCATCATGCCGGAAAACCAAGGATGTTCTAAGGTTTTCGAGAACTCGGTTAATCAGAATAACGTGTTCAAGAATGCCGGGTCTTAAAATCGAGAAATCACCCTCTCTGGAAAAATCTGAGGAGGATAGAAAGAAGAAGCTGAAGACGAAGAAAAGGAAGAAGAAGAAGATAATACCTTTTCGGCAAGTGCTGAGGGCCCATGCACTTGTAACAGGGCGGAGAGTAAATCCAAAACTCTAAGTTCTTCTTCCGAAAAGTACAAAACCTGTACATGCGCAATCAGTTACTTAGGCTAAAAAGAAAGGGAAGAAGAAGCACCGATAATTAACACTACGTCATTTGAAAAAATGCACAAAAGATATTGTAAATAAACATAAACGGATGGACGAAAAAAAGAAATCTATTGATGAAATGTATTACGGAAATTTATTCAGGAAAATGATGCAGATATTATCCTAATTTTGGAACAGGGCATCGACACACGTAATTCGGAAATCACAATCTGGAATTACGAAGTGTTCATCACAAATTATTCGCAAGAGCCCTGCAAAGGAGCCGCGTTCTGATTTAAAAAGGGTTTAAAAACAAGAAAGTAAGAAATCTTGCGAATACCAGCTGGCAAGGACAGACCTTTTAACTCTACAGTCTCCCACTAGCTTATTTGCAGAAGAACCCTAATATTCTAATCGGGATCTGAAAGCCACGTGTCAGGGAGTCAGGCTACATAACCTTTAATGGGATTGGAGGGAGCCTGGATAATTGCTCCACAGAAGAATTGTCCAGCAAATAGGCTCCAAAATCCCAGACATCGCCAGAGGAAGGAGTGCTACGTAACCTATCATTTGTCTGGCAAATCGTCAGCTACCGTTAAATTATAACATGAAAACAGTCTATATACCATGTAGTAATCATATAGAAACCCCACTAACAATCAGAAGGAACCTATACAAGTCTCAGCTGTAGTTAGAAAAACACTTCAAAAAAGCAGACTGTGCACGGTACGCTCGCTTCTTTCGGACCAATTATCCGCGAAACTTGGATGAAGCGATTCTCGAGGAGATTAAGGAGGCAGTAAACAACCTTCTCGACCATCTTATTAACTCCGATAGAGCTTGTATTCCTAAATCCAACTATAAGTCCATCTCAACCAATAGATGGACCGAATACATAAAGGATTAATACCATGAACTGAAATTACTTTATGAAATCAACATCAGAAATGCAGCAGTTGAATCAATACAGTGAAGTAAAGAGACCTTGTCTGGCCCTACCAGGTAATCCTCAAATAACAGTGGAGACTTCGCGACGATGCGATTTAAAGTCTCTATAATGATGCATCGCCCAAAGATATTTTTGCAACAAAATTATGCGTCACAAAGTATTGACCGGGAACAAGAAGAAAAGAGAAATATTAAAAGATGACGGAAACATAGAAAGAAACGAAAGAAACTTCGAAGAAATATTCCGACTTTATTTGGAAACAATCTTGAGTATAACTGAATAAGTAAACCAAAATCATGAAATAGAGTTTAAAAGCAAGATAATAGAAGGGCTTACTACCCACCAGGTGGATAAAGAGTGCGATGGAGACGCCGAGATTACCAAAGAAGAACTACTCGGCACGCTCCGCTAATTCAATCAGAAATACCCTTGACAATGGGGGTTACAGAGTTAAACTTCATAAATGCACAAGCCAATATCATCGATGGAATAAGAAGAATTTGTGACGCCCTCTAAACAACAGGTACTTATCAGATGCCAATAAAACAGCCAAATTGGTTTTTCTCAAAGCATGGAAAGGAGGCAGCGTTGAGAGAGAACTACCGGCCAATTTGGCTCCTGGATAATGGCGGGAAGATCTGTAAGAAGATCTTCAACCGAAGACAGGTTTATCATCAGGAGGAGAACTCTCAATACGACCCATACCAGTTTGGGTTCAGAAAAAAACGATGTATGGAAATGGCGGTAAATATCATCACGTGAAACCTTGCCCAAGCCAAAGGGGATGGAGTTACGTGGACATTATTAGTTGGGATCTGTTAAAGGCCTTTGATCTGGTATGGCTGAAGGGGATGCAGTATAAGATCCTAAGGCTTAGCCTAAGTGGCAAATTAGAAACTATCTGTCACTACGTCATGGAGAGAGCGGTCTATGCCAGTTTAGGGAGCACGAATGGGCCGAAAGTTCTTCTAAATGTGTACTTCCCGTAGGAGGGGTGTCTCTCCTCTACCCTGTACTCAATATACACTGCATATGTCCTGACACCTGCAGAGCCCACTTGACGCAACATTCAATACGACGATGATTTCAGCCAGATAATCACTTGTCCTTGATGCAACGCGCCTATGCAAGCTCGTATGACAGCTGCAGAAATTGAAAGATTAAACATCTACGACGCCAAATGCACAATATGAACCAACCAAAAGAAATTCAAGGTAGTCCCTATTCGCAGGAGACTACATTCAAATGTCAGGGTGGGAGATAGGCGCTATCCCTATACCACGCATTGCAATATACTCAGAATGAAGATTACTTCCTCCTGGTACATAAACACATCGATGATCCAATTTCTAAGGCTACAGTCACAGTCAGAACTCTATATATGTTTAGAAATCCTCGTTAGAGCAACAAGAGAAGATCTAAAATGCAATTGTAAGATCTATGCTGTTCCTGGTTGCTTCCGTCCTCTCTTGTGCCTCGAGGACACAAAAGAAGAGACTAAAAGCCGTGCAGAATAAGTGTTTGCACCTAATTATGGGTACACGCAGGCGAGAAAGAAGACATCAAGAAGAGTTGCACAGGGAAGCGGGGATAACTCACATTAACAAAGCCATAGATGAACTGACAAGGAATATGCAGTAACTAGTTAATCAGGCGATGGATGCCGAAAGAATTTAAATGATTAACTGGAACAGCGTAGTGGCTGGCGGAGAAGAATTGCTGTTCCACACAGAATAAAACTGATAAGTTGCTAAATGATCTGAAAAAAATGACTAATATGACTTGATATGACTAAAAGAAAGAACAACGAATCATGCAAATCCAACGAACTTGAAAAATGCGCCTTGCATCTCTTTGTAAATCTCTTAAACTAATTTCTCTTTTCCCTAATTTTACTTACGTCTATCTATGGTACACCTTTTGTCCCCATACACACACATAGGCACCCTTATACCAGTTTGTAATTGGTAATTTTGAGAGGGACCTCTTCATTGCACATATCACTTATTATTTAGATTATTAGAAATAATAACTCCTTGATATTTAATTTGATTCCTAAGCTTCAGCATCAAATGCAATACAGGACAAATTATCCATTTTTATGTTCAAGCTTAAACTTTTTTATTGAAAATACAACTCTATTTGTAAGATTCGCATACCTTTGAGCATGACGCAAGAAAGGCAATATCATCTGCTTAGGCAAGGATATTTTAACGATATATGTTCAACGTCATTATATTGGGAATGATTTTAATGTTTAGATTATATACATGAGATGGGTAAAAGGGGAAGAGGAAGGGATAAATTATCACTACTTGCCCGATTCTGTGGTCTAGTTTTCAAGAGAAGGATTTCCGTCTGCTGAATTTCCGAAATGCTGCTGGCTCGTATTCATACTCTTAATCATGTCTTTTACATAAAAAGGGACGTTGCTTTTAATTCATTTCTTTATTGATAAAACACATGCTCTAAAGCTTTATTTTCATCTCCAAATCAGCATACTCCTTAGAACCATAGTTGTTATATGAATATATAATTTACTTGATCGCCATAATGGCCGTCGGAGCAGACGCAATCTTTGTAAAATAAAACTGATTACTTGCGATTTAAATATAAATATTTAATTCACTTATCCCACAATATTGGAATAGTTTAAGTAACTTAGAGGTAATCATTACCGCACTTGGGAAATAGATGTGAGATATCATGAGCAAAAAGCGTTTACTAATAAATTCGTACAAAACAAAGGAGCCAAATTTTAGATAATATGATTCCAGATAACCATTTCCCAAAAATAACAACCTCAAACTGTTTATTGTAATTTCTTTAAATTACAGTATTCATAAAAGCTTTATTACAGCATTCTAAAATTCTAACTTGTGTTATGTGTTATTTACCGTTAATTGTGGATGGAGAAAAATAATTTCTTATTCTGGTCTTAAAATGTTGAAGTTTTTGATTACCTTTTTACTTGACCATTTTTATAAATCAACTTTCTGGACTGTATTTAAAGTATTAAATCTCCTGTGGCACTTTATGTAAAACTCTGCCTAGATCATTCCTACCAGCCCCAATCATTGCAGATTTTAAATGGAAAAATGAAATTCATCAGAGGATAAAGAATGAGGAAGATATTTAAAAATAAATCAAAGCATCCTCCCGAAATTCTTATAGCAATGGAAATCAGGCACCGTGAACCTTCACAATAACTAAAAATAATACGTTTACTGAAGCACCTTGAATATGAAGATAGACTAAGGGTATTCAATATCTTCTCATTTGGAAGAAGATGCTTGAGGGAAGATATGATTGAGCTATTTAAAATCTGTTCTGGGATGGATAAGTTGGATTTTAGCAAGTTATTCGAGGAGGAAGGTAGTAATAGGAGTCTGAGTCATCTCTTACATACTGGGTTTCCTACTCCTTACAGCAATCACGCAAGGCAGCGGGTAAGCCTCATTCAACTTATGCGCCAGCCCATATTATTTTAAGACAAATCTGTTCTGGGATGTATAAGTTGGATTTTAGCAAGATATTTGAGTTGGAAGGTAGTAATAGGACTCTGAGTCATCTCTTAAATACTGGGCTTCCTACTCCTTACAGCAAGCACGCAAGGCAGCGGGGAAGCCTCACTCTACTGATGCACCAGCCCATATTATTTTAAGACAAAACAAAACAGCCAATACAATTTCAAGGCAACAAGGGCTTCTTGGTGCAACATTGTGGCATATATATATATATATATATATATATATATATATATATATATATATAAGTATATATATTTTAAAAATTATGGCAAGAACGGCAGCCAATATTCAATTTACAAAGTCAAATAATCTGTCACTAAGGCGTGATTGAAGAGCAGATTTAAAATCATCAATGTTTTTACATTCGTGGCCTATTGTGGAAATCAGAGATTTGCGAAGGAACAAGTCTGTCCTAGACACGGAAGTGCTGTCATAAAATATTCCAGTATTTAATAATGTCATCCCTCAACAACCCCCCCATTAACAGAGAATAAACTGTTTATCACACTTTATAGCAGGTCAAACTTTTGGCTGATATTTTGAATAGTAAACATTGTACAAACGTAAAACTTGGTCCATTGAAATATCTTAGGTAGGTACATATACGCAGTTAACATTTATATCGTATTGATAAGATACATACATAGTTATGTTGAGTTATGTATTTTGATGTGCATTCAACTGTGTCACGCTTTATTGCAGGTGTATGAAAATTACCCTGAAACGATGTCTGACAGCTACAGAGAAGCCAGAGATTGTTATAGGTCTCGCACAAGGCTTATCTGTTGGGAAATTAGCCCAAGAGCTTGGTCCGGATACAAGATCATTGAAGGCGTATGTGGAAATCCCCATCTCCAAACCAAGAAGAAATGTATCCCAGCGTGAATTCAGGAAAATAAGTAGAGAAGTAAGAAAAGACCTCAGTAGCACAAGTGCTGCCATATTTGGAAGTACTGGAGTTGCTCTTTTTTCCAAAGCACTCAATGTAATATCCATAAAAACACAGCCAGAAGGGTTAAGTGTATCGCTAAACCTATCCTGAGCAAGAATCACTAAGAGACACGTATTGATTGAGCATGGAAGTACATAAGTATCAATTTCTAAGATTTCCTCTTCATGGATGAAGCCAGAGCTACTCTGGATAGGCCAAAGTGTGGTACCTCTTGGAGCCCTTCGCCCGCATTGCATTCGACGTAAACAAAGAGGTGGTGGTGTCATGTTTTCGGCGGGAATCATAGGAAATTAAATGATTAACCAGTTACTGCATATTCCTTCTCTGTCCATCTATTACTTTGTTAATGGGAATTATCCCCACTTACCTGAGGAGGTCTTCTTGACGTCTACTTTCTCGCCTGCGTGTACTTGTAATTAGGTACACACATTTATTCTGTTTGACTTGTAGTCTCCTCCTTTGTGTCATCGAGGCACAAGAGAGGACGAAAGCAACCGGGAACAGCATAGATCTTACAATTGCATTTTAGATCTTCTCTTGTTGCTCTAACGAGGATTTCTAAACATATATAGAGTTCTGACTGTGACTGTAGCCTTAGAAATTGGATCATCGATGTGTTTCCTGAACTATAATGAAGTAATCTTCATTCCGAGTACATTGCAATGCGTGGTATAGGGATAGCGCCTATTTCACACCCTGACATTTGGATGTAGTCTCCTGCTAATAGGAACTACCTTGAATTTCTCTTGGTTGGTTCTTATCGTGCATTTGGCGTCGTAGATGTTTAATCTTTCGATTTCTGCAGCTTTCTTAGAAGCTTGCATAGGCGCGTTTCCTCTAGGACAAGGGATTATCTGGTTGAAATCACTGGCGTATTGAATGTTGCGGCAAGTGGGCTTTGTAGGTGGCAGGAAATCTGCAATGTATATTGAGTACAGGGTAGGGGACAGACACACCTACTGCGGGATGTCCACATGGAGTGTAACCTTCGTTCCATCCATGCTTCCCAAACTGGCATAGGCCGCCTCTCCATGACGTAATCAATGATAGTTCTTTCTAAGTTTTCATTTAGGCCCAGCCTAAGATCTTGTACTGTATCCCCTTCATTCCTACCTTATCAAACGCCTTTGACTCATGGCAACAAATATTGTCCACGTAACTCCCTTCCCGTTTGTCTTGGGGAATCTTTTCTGTCATGAAATTTATCGCTATTTTCATACTTCGTTTTTTTCTGAACGCAAACTGCTACGGGGTGTATAGAGACTTGTCTTGGAGGTGAGACACCAGTATTTGGTTGAGGATCTTCTCGAAGTGTTTCCCGACAAATTCCGGGAGCGAAATTTGATTGTAGCTCTCTCTCAACGTTGTCTATCCACCTGATGGGTAGGATCCTCTTCTCTAACCTCGCTTACGAACTCTATATCAGAATCTTCGTTTTGGGGTTCAGTTATACTCAAAATTGTTTCTCAATAAAGTCGGAATATTTTTCCGATATTTCTTTCTTATCTTTCTATGTTTCTGTCATCTTTTAATATTTCTATTTTCCTCATTTTCCCGGCCGATCTTTTGAGACTCTTAATTTTGTTCCAAATATCTTTGGACGTTACATCATGATCGAGGCCTACGATCACATCATCCCTACGTCTTCCCTATTGTTTAAGGATTAACTGGTTGAGCTCTAATTTGATTTCTTTACTTCACTGTATTGAGTCAACTACTGACGGCCTTTCTGATTCTGATTTCATACAGTAATTTCAGCTCACGGTATTAATCCTTTAGGTATTCAGTCCATCTATAGGTTGAGATGGACTTATACTCGGATTTATGAATACGAGCGCTATCTGAGTTAATAAGATGGTCGAGAAGGTCATTGACTGCCACTTTGATCTCCTCGAGAATCGCTTCATCCAAGATGCGCGGATAATAGACATCAAGGAGGCGAGCGTACCGTGCACAGTCTGCTTTTTTGTAGTTTATTGTAACTTCAGCTGAGACTTGAATAGGGTTCTTGTTGATAGTTAGGAGGATTCCAATATGATACTACATGGTATATGGACTGGTTCCATGTAATAATCTAGCGGTAGCTGACGATTGTCCAGGTAAATGTCTGGTTACGTAGCAAACCTTTCTCTGGCAATGTTTTGGATGACGGAGCCTGTTCACTGGACAATTTTTTTGTCAAGCAAATTATTATCCAGGCTCCTTTCAATCCCAGTAAAGGTTATGTAGCCGGATTCTTAACATCTGACAATCATAATCCGATGAGTATCTTGAGGGTTCTTCTGCAAATAGGCTAGTGGAGGATTGTAGAGTTAAGAGGTCTGTCCTTGGCGGCTGGTATAAGCAAATGTCTATTTCGACCTCGATTGTGAGATAGGATTCTTCAAGATTTCTTACTTTCTTGTTTTTAAACCCTTTTTAAATCCAATTGCGGCTCCGTTTAGGCGCTCTTGCGAGTACTTTGTGATGAACACATAGTAATTCCACATCTTGATTTCTGAATTACGAGTGTCGATGCCCTGTTCCAAAATTAGGATAATATCTGCATCATTTCCTTGAATAAATTTCCATAATACATTTCCTGAATAGATTTATTTTTGTCGTCCATCCGTTTGTGTATATTCACAATATGTTTTATAAATTTCTTCGCATGACGTAGTGTTAATTATCGGTGCTTCTTCTTCTTCTTCTTCCCTTTCTTTTTAGCCTAGCTAACTGATTGCCCATGTACAGGTTTTGTACTTTTCAGAAGGGGGAACTTAGAGTTTTGGATTTACTCTTCGCCCTGTTACGAATGCATGGGCCCTCGGCACATGCCGAAGATTTATTATCTTCTTCTTCTTCCTTTTCTTCGTCTTCGACTTCTTCTTTCTATCCTCCTCGGATTCTTACAGAGAGGGTGATTTCTCTTTTTTTAGACCCGGCATTCTTGAACACGTTATTCTGATTAACCGAGTTTTTGAAAACCTTAGAACATCCTTGGTTTTCCGGCATGATGATCGATGGTAAGACATTCGCTTTTAGAAGCGAAAGTATTACTCGATTGTAGCAGCTTGCTTATATGGTGCCTGTTACGTTGGTGTGCGAATGGATATTAAAAGGGTAGCACTAAGGTCATTTGAGATGCGTCTGCGTACCTCTGAGGGGGATGCCCTTGTGACTTGGATCTTTTAGCTCTTCTTACTGGCTCTTGCGTACGTCCTTTGCTTCGCCTTTTTCTCTTCCTTTTCTTGATTATTTCTTTTGTTTTTGGCAGTTCAAGGACATAGTTCTATGGCCGCCCTTACGCTTTTAGCACTCTTTCTTTGTGATTTCACACTTCTCCGGTCGGTGGTTGGGTGTGGTACCTTAAGTGAACCACATTATTTCTTTTTCAGGTCATATCGCAAGTTGTGTTGCTCCAGTTTGTAGCATACAAAACACATCTGATGGACGCGGAACTGTTCTTTTTCAATATTCTCTCCTGGTATGCTCATACTTATTAACGGAGTCATTCTGTCCTCACCTTTCTTGCAATCCTTGTTAAGGTAAAAGTTCAATCGAAAAATGTGTGTGTGTTCCCGAAATTTGATTACTTCGCGAACTTTCCCCCAGGGATGTTAGTTCTCAATTTCTGATTTTATCTCATCTGCTGTTTTTTCTGACCCATCTTTCCACTTCGGCAGATAACGCTTCTGCTAGCTGCCATCTTTCTAGTCTGAAGTAAACTCGCTCCTTCTTCCGATAGCAACTTGTCTACATCTTGGGTTTCCGCGCAAATAGCGATGAAACCGTTAGGTAGTTCGATCTATTTCACTAATGCTACTTTTACTTGTGCGTCCAAAGTTTCACAGAGGTCGCTATTCTAGGGCGGGCTCTTGCCGGAAATCTTTCTCAAGGGGACCCTCTTAGTGAGGGTTTCCATGGTCTTCTTCTGTCCTCTTACTCTTCTTTCCTGATTTATTTTTCTTTCTCTAAACAAAAAGTGGTAATAGAGGTAGTATAGGTAATAATATTAATAATAAAGCTAATAATAATAATATCAATAATAATAACTCATAAAAATATTATATAAATAATAATACTTATATTAATAGTATTAATAATAAAGCTAATAATAATATCATCAAAGATAATAATCATAATAATAAAATAATACTAATAATAATTATAATAATAATAATAATAAGATAAATAATAATTATATTAATAACCAGGAAACTATTCTTGCGAGGACGACCTCCGCTAACTATCACGATTCTTGCTTCTATCACGCGTCGAGAAGGATTTGTTCGTTCTTTTAAGCTCCACCGATAAATGAAATTAAAAGTCAAATATTACAATTAATTCTACGAAATATTTGTAGATAACGACAGTTGTTCTAGTAGAAGGTTATTAATTAGAAATGCATCAGCGTCACTTATATCCTAAAGTATATCAGAACCACTGTCCACATTTTCACTCTAACCCTTGTCTTACTTTCACCATACTTTCTTTTCACACCATTTTGTCACCAGCGAAAACGGACGTGTAAACATATTTAGTCGCCTAATCCAGCGAAAGTGGCAAAGAAGGTTTATCCACATATGTAATGACGCCCATAGCCTATTGCAACACTCAAATATTTCACTTCTCTCCTTAACATATCACTTCCGTCTCTAGAAATACTTCTAAGGGGCTTCTGGTCCACACTTCCCCGAAGACGGATGGCTAACTCTCACTTGGGCCACGGGGTTTCTGAATGTCACTTGTGTGTAGAAAATGCATATGGCCTTCATCGTCCCCTCCCTTGCCCACAAAAAAGAATACCCTTTTGGTGGATTCAAGCCTCCAATGATTGTCATCCTCGACGTTGCGGTGATAAATCCACAAGCACACACAACAGTACATTTTCTCCATTAATTATTTGAATCTGCCATAGCACTTCCACGTCGCCTTGATCATACACCTCCAGATAAATGAACCGAACACACCTTTCACATCGCTTAACCATTGTCAGCTGAGCCTATTTGTCTTTATGTTAATACCACTGCCCACTCTAAACACACATCTATCATCCCCTACACTCCCTCAGTTATCTTTCTTACGCATTCAATCTGAATTTGACCACCCAGCTTGCCTTCTACATTACATATACTTATTCCCTTTTACTTCTTGCATTCACCCACCTCTCTCTTTAATATCGTGCTATGTGTTCAAATGTGTTTTATGTGCTATTCAACGAGCCCTAACGTCCCTAGATCTTAGAGTTGAACTGGATTCCTATTCCAGCTCTAATCCTCTCTGTTCATTAATTTTATTCAACTTCTTTACATTAATGGCCACTACTCCACTTCTAGATTTCTTTTCTCTCCCATCTTCACAGTGCAACACACCTTCTCTGTTCCAAGGAATCCCTCCAATGGTATTTATATCCACATACCTCTGACGCGGAACAGGTCCCTCTTCCCTGAGGTGACGAAGGTTTCCACCTGAACGCTGTTTGGTGTCAAAAACATAATACTTCCTGGCACTTCTCCCAAAAGAGGACCTTCCCCTGGATAGGAGCAGGTTAGCAAACTTCCACTAGTACTACTAATACTTCTTCACTTCTTTTCGTTATTTTTACTATAATTTTCCGTGTTCATTTGAGCGGTCTCTTTCTGGTACTAGAGAACTCCATTAAATTTCCCCTAAATTGTTCCACTAAGAATACTGCTTATTTTTCCTTCTGAATTAATATCCCTCGTCTACGTGGATTAGTCCGTTATTGCTTGTTTACATTAGAAACAAAGCTGAAGATCACAGATAGTCGTAAATTAGGTCTGGAAACCACCAGAAAATTTAATTCCCATAAACATACATGACGTAAACAAATGAATGTTTGCTTATCTTTATGAAGTTTTTCATAGTGTAAAATAGAAATAACAAATACATGCCTACTATTTCCATAAAATATATTTATAAATATTCCAAAACTAAGAAATGAAGGATAAATATTTACACATGTGTATAACTTCCAAACAACTAACATTTACATATTAGATAAAACTCTTATTACGAGAGAGAAAGATTTAAGAGCAAAATTTTTAAAATCCACTTTGTGAGGATGTAAAATATATACAATAAAACCAGCGTACGAAATATATGTATTTCGGTAGCCTTTGACAGTTTGATAGTTTGATGCTGTTTGCAGAACAAGAAAGGAACACTAGGAATGAATGAAGAGCATAGTATACGGTGATCACAAATTCTTTCCGCAGTAAAAATATTTTATTATTGAAAAGTGAAGTAACTCTGCAGTGAAAACAAGTATGCGAGTATAAATGTATGATATAACTTGTTACAACGTCTTTTACAATAAACTGAGATGGATTAATCTTTGTATCCGAGCACAAAGATGACATTCTCAACAGTTAACGTTAGTAAAAGAATAATTTTGTGTTTAATTTTAGTACTAAGAAGAGACTTTCAGTTCTTCCTTTATTACTTCATTCAACTCTTTTTTTTATTACAAACAGAGGTTTCTAAATTCTCAACAATTGTTGATCCATGAACCATACTAGAATAAGGATACAGAAAAAAAGGAAGTCTTATGTCAATTCAAACTTGAGGCAATGGATCTCCTCTGTGTCGACAGAATATTAACTCATAATGGGCAACATTTATTCCTAGGCATATATATAGTTGTGGGAATTATAAAGTAACAGAAACGCGACTTGGGCCAGGGAAACCTCTATTCTAACCGATTCTTACACATGTCAAATGAAGTCCATTCAATGACATCGATAATGCCAAAAATAATAATTTTGTCATCGAGAAAGGCTATATAATCATATTTTTGCCATTCTACTTTAAAAGTGATAGTAGGATAAAGGTCAATAAGATTTGAAGGGAAATTGTCGAATATATTTAAACTTCTTATAGGCCGAATTGATAGGTAATTGTCTACATACCTAAACGATACAAATTACAAACTTCAATTCTTCCGATAAGCATTGATAGGGCAGAGGACTAATCAGGCCTTTGATGAAAAATGCAGTTCTAAACCAGCCCCTTGACTAAATTAAGACTTGTAAATGTGTGTCTTTAGGTTAGGTATCTCTGTATTCATTAGTTTGCCAGCGATTGAAGATAACTGATGTCTTCGTCGAAATCGGTTTTAGCAATTAATCGATCCCAAAGAATCTAGTTTCTTTCCAGAATATATATATATATATATATATATATATATATATATATATATATATATATATATATATATATATACATATATTGGGTTGGGGAATAAGTTCTTGCGGTATTATCAAATTTATTCATTACTATTAACAATTAGAAAAAAAATCATTTTTAAATGATAACAATATGCAATTTAATCAATAATATATTCTCCATTTTTATTTACGACTTCTTCCCAACGTTCAACTAGTTTTTCGCTCCCTCTGCAATCAAAATCTCTGGATTTTGAATCGAAGAATTTGCCTAACCAGGTTCTTAATTCCACAGCAGTATTGAACGAAACGCCGCGCAAATTGTTGGAGAGCGATCGGAACAGATGGAAATCTGATGGAGCTAAGTCTGGAGAATATGGAGGATGCGGGAGGATTTCTCAATTAAGCGTTTGGGTGGCGTCTTTTGTCATATTGACAATGTGAAGACGAGCATTGTCGTGTCGCACAAGGAATCCATAACGTCGATGAGGTCGCTTTCCACGAATAGCTTCGGCGAGTCGATACATTTGTTGAACGTAGAGTTCTTCATTGACAATCTCGTTGTTCGCAAGGAGCTCATAAAGAATGATGCCTTCAAAATCCCACCACACACACACAGCATCGTCTTCGTGGATGAAGTCCTTACTTTAATCGCGGAAGTGTTTTTTTATTGGGGCTAAGCCATTGTTTTCGTCGCCAGAGAAATCTGTCCTTATTTCCCCGAGTAACCTTGTGAAGAGCAAGCAAACCTGCGGCATTCGTGGAGGGTTGAAGGTTGTTACTTTTGCTCAAGGCGTGTGGAACCCCTAAACCGAGTTTTTGAACTTTCCCCATGGAATGAAAGTGATTCATTACAGTTTTCTGATCACACGCCAATTGTACAGCGAATTCTCTAATCGATTGACGAGCATTTTCATGAAGAAGGTCTTTGAATCGATCTTCATCCAATTTAATGTGGCAACCAGAACATTCTTCGTCATTAAGATTGAAATGACCATTTTTAAACGTGAAAACAACTATTGAGCTGTCCTTTCTGATAAAGCATTTTTTCCGTACACATCACAAATATCGCGACGAGCTTTGGCTGCGTTTGCATTGTTCCCTTCTCGATTGAAAATGAATAACAACAAGTGTCGAAAACGCGCTTTTCTTTCAACTTGACATTCCATTTTGGCGGTACAGAACAAAAATTAAATTAACACAACTTTTTAATAAACAGCCAGTTTGGATACCGTAACAAGGAGATAGTACTTTGTCTGTACAACTCCCTCGTTCGGCCGCACCAGGAGTATGCCGTACAATTTTGGAGTCCTTCGTTTCGAAAGGATATCAAAAGGTTGGAACGCGTACAAGCCAGGGCAACCAAGCTGATTTTCTCTATCCGACATAAAAGTTATGAGGATAGACAAAGGGAATTAAATCTGTTGTCGCTGGAAACCCGTAGACTGCGTGGTCTGCTCATCGAAGTTTTCAAAATACTTCGAGGGTTCGACAATGCTGACTACCGGGATATATTCACAGTGATTGAAAACAGAACGCGCAATCACGGCTTCAAACTTGAACTGTAGCGTTACAACCGCAATCTGTGTGGAAATTTTTTCACTTACAGTATCTGCGGTAAGTGGAACGCACTTCTAGTGGGAGTTGTCGACAGTGAATCTGTTGACCAGTTCAAGTCAAGACTAGACAAAGTTTTAAAAAGCGGCCGTTCAGGGACGCAAAACAATTGAGCAGCCATGTGCCTGCTCGATTGCTAGTCCAAAGGTACCCTCTTTGAATGGACCGTAAGGTCTCCTAGGGTATTTCCTTTCTTAGTAACTTCCTTGTAATTACTCAACTTCAAGACATAGCCTAACCTTTTCGAATTTTGCTCTCATTATCTATTATTGTTTCTTAATGTGTACAATTCACGTCAACAAATCTTAAATCAACACAACATAAAAAAACGCAAGAATTATTCCTCAACCTAATATATATATATATATATATATATATATATATATATATATATATATATATATATGAATATATTAGTGAAACCACTGTATAGGAGCAAAATGTTTAATTTACGAGAGTAGTTTCAGTATGTACTGTATTATACCCTCTTCACTCGTATACCGACAATGCGATTGTTACAAAAATCTATAAATAGCGTACAGATCAGAAAACCCCCGAAAAAAACACAAAGAAACACATAACGGGGGTAAAGGTCATTAAGCAGGGGATGTGAGTCTAAGATCTTTGACTAAGCTGTTAACGATGAGGTTACGGGATTGGAGGCTGCATTTCAATTGCCCATCTGACAAATTAAAATTGGAAATTGCTCCTATTAATATAGATTTACTATTTTTCTTTTACGGAAATCTTTACAATTATATATAATTTTCCCTTTGAATAGTCAATTTGCTGATTAAAATTGCTAATATGATTAAAAATACTCAAGGTGGTACTCCTTTGTCTGACATCACTTTTATGTTTATAAATTCGTTTTGTTAAGGTTCTTCTGGTCTCTCTTATGTAAAATGAGAGACAATTTGTAGAGCCACACGCAATTAAATATACACCTGATTCATTTGGCTGATCCACGTGCTTGTTCGAAGGGAAAGATTTAAGCATAGAAAAAGGGTATTTAAATGTGGTTAGTCCTGGAGAAATAACTTTGTTCACTCCTTTGAGGAGGGCAGAAAAAGGGAGGGATAAACACTTCATTTTATTAAATTTGATTTTATCCTTGGGACAGTAATGAGTAGATTTTTCTTTGGATAAAGTTTTATTGATTACTTGGACTGAAACATTCAACAAGAATGTGACGAGCCGTCTGTATGACAACACAATAATCTCCAGATCTAGCTAGTTCACGGAAAGTATGGGGTCACGGATAGCACGAACAAGGGGGTAAGAGATAGTAATGCCCGAGAGCACGCGCGGTGTTTTGTCAGTTGATAAAGAACAAAGTCCGCTCTTCGAACGGAGTACGATCCGTTATCTCGCGTACTAAGCAGTATACTGAAATCAACTCGGCCGTGAAGACTGAGGCACTGCATGGTAAAGCCTTGCTTACTTCAAACAGAGAGGTTTACTGCGTTGAAGCAGAAACCCACTTTAAGGATTTGGAACCATAAGAATATACTAGTACGGATCCACCAAATTGGAGGTGCAGTAGTCTATAGAAATTGGATGTAAACTGGCTGGGTAGAGTGGTCTGTCCTTGGGTTGCGAAAAAGAGACCATGAACCCATCGCCAAAAGTATGTGTGGATACTCGCAGTCCAGATCCTGTTAAACAAATTAGACAGAAAGACCATGCCTTGCCCACCCAGGTATCTAAGCAAGGCGTACGGGACATCGTCCGGACCAGGGGCGGTGTCGGCGTACGAAGCGAGAGCCAAACGCAACTCATTTAATATAAATCTATAGTTGAAGTGTTCTTTATCTCTGGAGGTAAAGTCCAGTCAGCGGTCTTCGGCGACATCACGATGTATATTAAATGCGATGGAGCAGCATCCCGGCTCGAGAATGCAGTCAACGAGGTCTCAATGGACTTTGCCACGGTTGTGGTATCCAAGATTGCGTTCCAATTTTCCTGTAAATCGGGAAGAGTGTCCTGCATAAACCCCCTAGAAATCAATTTGAATGGCTTACACACCTTTACTATAGAGGTTTTCCGTTTATTGATGCCACTTTTGCCTGCCAGGAAGAGCGGAAGCCGCTTTTCCAAACATACCTGATCCTAGCTACAGCTCGACGAAATTTCCCAACATAAAATCGTTAGGGCGGCGCTTATAACGCATGTAAGCATCTCTTCTGTTTGAGAGCCGGTTTACACTCAGCTGACCACCACAGAGCGTTCGGCATGCAAAACGGCGATACGTTTTTAGAAGTATTAGGTAGGCTCAAAATAGTAAGGTTCATCGACTGCTTCAAACTCCTAGAAAGGTGATAGTCGTGCCAAGCCTCTGCGAATGAGTGGGGGTTGGGCTCTCTCAGAGGAGGCTGGTACAAAAAATGATATTTGAATTTGAATGTAAGCACTACCATGAAGATCATCGGTCACATTCCACCCAAAATCATGCTGTTAATGCGAGAAGGATACATATATATCAAGACAGCTAAATCAAGCGTTTCTCGAGCAATGATGCATAAACTCATCTACATTTAGGACATCTATCTCAAGCTCATAGATCAGATCGGCAAGGACATGGACACTGGGATTAATGGAGTAGTGTCCCCAGAAGAGGTGTCTGCTGTTCAAATCCGTGAGCAGTAGAAAGGGATTTAGTAACCGTGCCACGATGGGGTGGAAGTCATTCGCGTCGAAGTCCGCTGACAGTGGAATATTCGCAGAAATAATAGTATACTTACTATCCAAGAGCAGCTGCAGTGCTACTGACTTAAATGAGGTATTGAAAGCAAAGAGAAGAACAAAGACATCGTGCTTGTTACATGGAGCATCCTCCTGCCTAGCTACCCTCCCGTTGTGGTTGGGTTGCATAAACTTTATAACTCTAGAGGAAAAGGGTAAGGGGTCTCGCGCCCAGCATGGTTTCCCACAAAGTTAAAGCCTCCGAAACTCCACGCACTTAGCCCGAGTTCCGCGGCAAATCAATTGAAGGAATATGTTCTTCAGGCGAGGCCGAAGGTGATGCTTGGCCATTCGTTGAGAAGACCCTCATGGGAATAGCCGTACACTTTTCAGAGGCAGATCTCCTGCGCTGTTGGACGAACAAAGCGCTAAAAGCGCTGTCGTTTCGAGGACCTATTGGGGAAGGTTGGGCTCGCAATGAGATTCTTTTCCTCTCTCCCCCTCTTAACCATTTGCATGCGGAGTGGCTATGGAGACATAGGACATTCCTTTGAGGATTCACCGTCTCCAAACCATCTAGCCAGCTTTGGATGGGAACGTAGGAGCCGAAGTTCCTTTGATGCTGTTCTACTTTTGCGGCGCAGCTTTAGGAATATCGGAAGATGGCCTCACGATCAACTTCAGGGGCTGTTGTTTTTGTTAGTCTAACCATCGCGGGATATGGTTACGCTTGGACATGAGGTGAACCGTGAAAAGTTTTGACCACCAGCTCTATCAGGGAAGCGCTAGAGGTGAGTATAAGCGTCAGAAGGGTTCAGTATGATAGCTCAAAAGATTGCGCTCGTAGGCCTTAAGATTTGAAAAGAAAAGGGTGCCTTTTTTGAATCAAGCCCGCCCGACGTCTCAGGCAGAGTCGGGCGGGCTTGGACCAAGTCATTAGCCTGGCAAAATGAGAGCATATCCGTAGCCTGAGCGGGTAGAATTACCTCCTCCAGGATAGGAACCATATTGTGACGAAGAAGGGTTGGTGCAGCTGTCCGCATTTGACACTTATCGATATACACGTTCGGGACGTATCGTGTAAGGGCTTGGAGCAACTTACACAGATTAGGGTAAATTCTACTTTGCAGGTGTACACGAGCGATTCATATTTTGCGGAAGCGGTGGCAGTTGTAGCACTACCGCATCCATGGCACGAATACATTCACACGGCAGCAATATAAATTGGCAGGCACAGACTCAGGAAGCCTGTCACGGTCGAACGCGACAATGAGGGTGGGGAACTCGAAGCGCCTACCTGTTTTCTCATCACAGGTTTTCTGGCGACTTCAAGGTCGGCCAGCTTTAGAGTGCTGTTTTCTAGGGAGTAGTCCACAAGTTCCCTCGAGTAAATTACTCCTTTCACTAAGTTTATGGTAGCGTGCGAAGCCACACTTACTGGCGAGCCATTAAGTTTCGCAAAGGCACTAATCATAGCCGCCTCGGAGGGATCTGACCCAATCGTCAGAAGGCTCCTCTCCGGGCAACGGGACACCTTCGGCTCTCTACCAATCCGACAGGGTAGTTCTCTCATTTGATGAATCATGTTGCCCTTGTTCAACATTCGGTTTTCAGTGGAGCAAATAACAAGAAAGCGTTTGAAGCCAGAATGCTCAGAAACGCCAGGTAGTCTCTATATGAGTCACATGAGGTAATCAAGGCTCCTCTGAGTTAACTTGCAACTTTGGTCTTAGTCTGTGCTCTCCCACATGAGCGTGCCTTGAAGTGGACGAGCCGATTTTACCCTGTTCGTTTGCCGAAGCTGCACTGTACCCGTCCTTCATCGAGGCCCCTCGCAGGGAAAAGAACCTTTAGTACTCCTATAATTTTTATTCGTCTTCTTTCTCTTTTAGGGATAGGAGGTGGGGGAAGAAACCGCTTCTTCCCACCGCCAAAAAGAGCACCTAGGCTGGAGGCATCGGCCTCAGCAAGATCCATTTCTGAGAGGGAGAGGGTCTTGGCCTTGGAAGTGGCACCAGCCAGGGTAAGAGGTCCCTCTTCTCCTTGTGATTCTTCGGGAGCCCGAGCCAGGCGGAGAAACTTACACTGGGGTGGATCGATGTTCAGTTTTTGCCACCGATCACAGGTTCCTCTCCATGGAAGGTCCTGCTCTACTTTGCTGCTTCACCTCCAGAAACCAATCCATCTTAGTGAAGTCTAAACGTGGCGGACATCGACCCTACCGAGGCAGACTGCAGACTGCTGCACGTTAGGCAGGACGGACTAACGTGCTTTGCTACCCCATGCTCTCCAACGTGGGTTGGCTATATCGAGCCACTCACACCACGAGCGATCAATTATCAGCCTCTTGACCTTTCTCTTGGCACTTCCTTGTAATAGGAAGGCAGGGTGATAGATTGGTCTGAGGGCGCATCCAAAGTTTTAGATGACGGTAAAATCACACCTATCGCATGCCTAGAAGAGGAATAAACCAGCTATCCGTTAGAATTTGGAGGAGCCCCTGCGCAAGCACATAGTGGCACCTTCTTCTCAGTTGTTGAGCTGCCCGATAGTGGCTTTAAAGATGGTAAAGAGAAAGCCCCTTTGCCGCATGTCGATGGTGAGAAGATAGTCTCTCAACCGGTCCAATGGGTGCTTTGGTTTTCCTCGTCCTGACCGACACCTAGGAAGGGCGAGGTCACGCTTGGAGGTGGATCTCCATGCGCTTTATCATTTTTGCCTTCTATTGTCACCATATTATTAAAAAAAAGGAAAAGGGGCTAATGGAAAGTAGATACTATGACATCCAAAAGACTTGAGAGGTTAAGAGAAAATTCTACATAGGATAAAAAATTATAGACTGTGATTATTCATTCATAGTTGGTCCTGTTCCACCGTTGATGGGTTTTGGCAACCCGGATCGCTATTTAAGAGGAATTGTCCTGGAACTTGCAATTGCCTCCGTCTACCTTTGTTTTCAGGCCTGTCAGTGTTTCCCTTGGGAGTTTTTCGGCGACCTTTTCCCACATATTTTCACTCCTTTATATAAAGGTGTTAACGGGTTCTAGCATTGTTTGTTCTTGTAGGCTTTAGACTTCCGGAACTCTTCCTATCTTGTGTTGGAGATGAACCGGAGTCCTCAGTTATACACCCTTTGCAGGCTGGTCATACTACCCTTTGATAAAGTTTAGAGAAGGATTGCATGGAATAGCAGATTAGACCTTACTATTCCTTGGTATCATGTCGTTTTGCTTTTGACGGATAGGTTTCGAAATTGGCAAAGTTTGTCCTGTTCGGTGAGCGTCAGTCCAATTATTGCACTAATATGACTTCTCATGCAGAGTTTTGCTAAACTGAAGCCCACAACGCACACCGAAGGCGAATAAATTTGCGAATTGTCAATAATGATGAGAGCTGTCCGGTGTAGCAGGAACGGCACTGCCGTCAATTTTGCCATGTTTATCTGTCGAATAACGACCTGCATGATATCTTACGCGTACTGCAAATTCCTCTGTTTGGTGATTTATATAGTTCTTTGTTAGTTTTTTTTGTAGCTATGTAAGAGAGTGTGTCTGAGAGAGACATTTCACTTGTGGGAGGACAAATAGGAGTCCTCAGACTTTCCATGCGTGCTTCTTGAGGTGGATGAAGGCTTGCCAGCTGCTTAAGAAACTACAGAAGATTTTTTCGCAGTGGGGCACAAATCTCGGTCCTGACAGCTTCTATTTTAGTTTCTTGATCCAAACTTTATAGAATGTTTTCGTTTACATGTCTCAGACTATTTATACAATGCATGTCTTTGCTAGCCCTGTTGCAGCGTGTTGAGACATTAGGACTATGGCTGTCTCCGTTGAGGTCCAGGCCAATGTTTGAATGGACGAAACCTAAAGGTGCATTTAAGCATTATTTCTAAGCAAAGAATACATCTTCTTTTACCCTCCTTCTCCTTGCATCAATGGGATCTGGCATATTTCCCGAAGACAATTCACCGACAATAACTCATCGATAACTATTTACCTACAACAATTCATAGACACGCTCAATTTATTGATATACACAATTCATCTAAAAAAACAAACTCCAAGATCTCCAAAGTTTGAGCTCGTTATATGGAATGTTTTGAAACCGTTTTACATTCTTTACCAATAACAAATAATTTGCTTGAGGGATGGCTTAGGACAATTGAGACACAGTTGTTGGATAACTCGCTAATATTTGGAAGTTTTTCGAGTGGCTGAAGAAAGAACAAAACTATAATGATGTCAATGTCGATCAATACTTAGCTTCATCTTAACAACAAACAAACAAATATTGTGAATCTTCTGAACGAATTAAAAAACATTATAGAGATATATTTTTTATATATCAACCTTGTTGATAATTACTTGTAAGCAATAGCCCATACCTAGCTTTCTGATTTTAAATAAACTAATTTCTAGTTTTAATCTTACTTTAAACAAATTTGTAATTTTTAATAGTTCTGTATTTAAATAATTTTTAACTATTCTTAATAAGTACTACGAAAAGAAATTCTACTTTGCTTTTGTAATATCCTAAATATAGGCTAGGAAAGTAATTATTTCCTATATCAATGATAAAAGTATATATGATAAATCACGGATCATAACACAACCTAGTCATATATTTATTTCAAATTAGAATATTATTTTTATTTTTCGAGGATTTGTTATTGGTGAATTATTTATATCGATAAATTGAGCTTGTCGATGAATTGTTGTCGGTAAATTGTTGTCGAGTTATTTATTGTTGCCGGTAAATTGTTATCCGTAAATTCGTCTAGACTCGGCATCATTATTGGGGCTAACAAAAGGCTGCCCACACTCGAGAGAATGGGGTTCATCGCTTAGATTTTTACTATGATCGCTGAGGAAGCTTCCCGCCCTGATGCTAGTTTGTTGCTCAACAATAGGGTTGTTTGTATCCTATGCACGTTATCTAATTCACTATCGACTTATCTCCGGTTCTTCGACATGTATGTTGCCCTTAATCCTGCCGAAATGTACAGCTGCCAAGGGACTTGATGGCACAAATATCACGAGTTTATATATGACCTTTGGATCCTAAGACCTAGGCGTGATGATTTAAATCTTCCTTTTAGCTCCCCGAATGAATGCTTTGGGTAGAGGAGTCTCTTATATTTTTGCTCAATATAACGCTCCTCCTGTTGTATTAACTCCTTACTGCACAGCCGGTAGGCACGTAAGAAGAATAAAATCACAATGCCTGATTTTATATTTTGTTCGTGGGAGGAGAAAAATTATATGAAATCGTCATTCTTAATCGCTTTTCTGTAAATAGAGAATTCGATAGAGATCTCACCTCGGTGAACGTACACATAGAGAAAAAGGGATAGCGTTTTTTCTTCCTCTTCCTAAGTGAACTTTATCGTAATTTGCAGGTCTTTAAAATTCAAGAAGAGATCTTCTGCTTTCAGCCTTCCGGGAACGTGCCGTATGCCGTTTCATCACTCCTTGGAATAGAGAAAAGGAAGAAAGATTCCAGGATTGGGCGACAATGATTTCTTCTCTTATCTTAAAAAAGAACACCAGTTCTCTAAAGAAGTTGGGTCACAGTGAAAGGTTTTAATAAATATTCACCCTAATTTGGGCCCTGACATTCTCCAAATCCTCAGTAAACTCGTCGCAGAATTTTGTATCACACGTACACAATATATATATATATATATATATATATATATATATATATATATATATATATATATTATCGAAAATAACATGACACGTGATATATAAAAGATGCATTTAAAGGCTCAAAGAAATGAAACTAGTAACACACCTCGGATAGACACTCAGGAAAATAGGAAAAAATTACGTGAACCATTAAAGCCTAGGAAAGAAAATGGGAGATATAGATACAGAAATAGGTCAAACTATTTTAACCTTTATATGAAAATTAATTAAAGAGTTAGATTTGAACCTGTGTCATCAAGCACCAATCGCTAATATGACCACGATGCTCATCGCCAGAGTTGCCATCGTCGTGGTTATATTAGCGATTGGCGCTTGATGACACAGGTTCAAATCTAACTCTTTAATCAATTTTCATGTAACAGTTAAAATAGTTTGAAATATTTTTCCGTTTCGATATCTCCCATTTTCTTTCTTAAGCTTTAATAGTTCACGTAATATTTTCCTTTATGCCTTTGTTTTTCTAATTTATCCACCTGAAGGTTTCTTCTAGACAGGAAATGAAAAATTTCAGAGAGTTAGTATCTCCCTATCTTGAAACTCTCTGGAATTGAAAGATGTCCGAATCCTTATACAATCTAATATACTCGTAATATAAGTAATTTTAGAGGGTTCTATGATATTCTACTCTGAAGTTTTTTCAATTAGTTTGTTGAGTGTTTATATGGTCAATCCTTTTTTAACCTTTTCTGAAAACAGGTTCTTCTCTTAGTTGTTATTCATCTTGCTGATTTTTCAGTCAGTTAGTAATGACTGTTGTGAAGAGTTCATAGGTAAACGAACATGGCTGATCGGTATGGAATTTTTTATGTCTCTATCGTCACTTGCATTTGAAGAAAAAATATTATCGCATTGGCCAGTCTTCCGGAATCTTGCCTTGCTTTAGAAAGTCAGTGAAGAAGAAAGCTAACTTGTCCACAAGGATATTTCCGTGAAGTTGTCTTGTTCTGGCTGGGGCTTTGTGTCTCTTAATTTGATTAATTGCAATTTTAAATTCTGAATTGAGAACGGCTGAGACATTATTGGGTGTTTTCTGGTTAGTTCTGGTCCTCGATAGTGTTTTTACTTGATTTTAACCTTTCTAGACACTCGATGATTGTACCATCTTCCTCCTTTATAGCTAACATTTGAGCTTTTCCTTCTTGAAGTCTCATTTTAGTAATTGTATACCCCTTTCCTTTTTTATGGTGTCTTCAACACGAGTTCTATTATATTTTATGATCTCAAGCTCTTGATTTCTTTTTAATGAGCTTGTTTATTTCTGCCAATGTAAATTGTTCGTTAGTGTCAGAGAAATATAGAGGCTTTTTATATTATGCTCTCTGATGATGGCACTGGAATTTTGGAAGGAAAGTTTTGTTATCTTATTGTGCTTAATCTTTAAGGAAAATCCATATGTGAATTTTTTCTAAAATGTTCAGCAAGCAAGCCATTCAAAGTTCTAGCCTGATGAGCACAGGAGTTGTTTTTATTTTTCTTTGGGTATGTCTATGGATATGTTGATATGGGTTTGCATGAATATGACCAATACATCTGGAATACAAAATAAAAGTGCACGATTTTCCTTGACTTTTGGGGAAATATCGAAAATGGCGATGATATTGAAATGTACGAAATCTTCTGATCAGTAAGCTGTATGTTACATGCAAATATCTTCATATATGAAGTATATCATATTTGTTAATTATTATGATATTCCATGTAAAAATTATCTAATAATTGCGAAAACACGTAGCTATACCATGAAGGAAAGAATTATGATAGGCAAGCTACCTGAGAAGAGTCAGCCTTCGAAAATCACCAGGAGGTTTAGCTGATCGTAATCTGGCGTTTCAGAGGTGATGAAAAGCGATTCTGGAAACTGTAAAGATCTAATGTTGACTCAGTTTTGTATGACCTAGGGTCAGTAGGCAACGTGACGACATGTCTCTGCGTCCACAAAAAACTCTCGGAATCATACGAAATATGCGGTCCAACTGCAACAAGAGAGAACAGAATGGGGCCAGGTTAATGCACCCAACAAAAGAGCCCATCGCAGACATAGTCATATGGACTGAAGTCATGTAAAGCCCTCCAGAAGCCGCTGATCAACTTTTCACACAAGCGACGTCAACTGAATAGGCAACTGTTCAAGGCAATCGGACGATGCGTCAATAGAGATGTGTCTTATTGCCCGACGAGTCCACGTTCAAGTTGAACTCTACCCTGAGGCAACGTTAGAGACCACACGAGGCTAATCGAGAGTGAATATTGCCAAAAGAAAAGGATACTGACCGCTTTGTAATTATATTTGGTTCTATATATAATTCAAGAGGGGGTAGCCTCATCGTTTGTGATGCCACCATGGATTCAGAGAAGTATTAAACTGTCCCTAGAGATTACATGCTGACTTCAGCCCGAGTAGCCTAGAGAAATCCTCTCATCACTGGCAACGAGAATATTTAGCCGTGGATGACCGCATTAAACTGGAAGCTGGAGTTTTACAAGCAAGAAGAAAATACATTTAAGGATACTTTAAGAAATGATCAAAAGACAGCTCAATAAAAGGAATTCCTACTTAAGAGGAAAGGACTAACGGTCCGAGAAAAAAATTATGGCCAGATATCAAACCTGATAAAATGACAGCTCAAGAAACGTAATTCATAATTAAGAAGAAAGGATTAATGGTCTGAGAAAAAACAAAATATCCTGGCCGGGTATCAAAGCTGGGCCTTCTAAATGCTATTAGAATGAGCATCTTAAAACCCACCAAGGTGTCACCAAATCTCTTCCAGTATTAACCGAATTTTTCCTTATTTGAAAAACTTTTTCAAAACATATCCTCATCCAACCTTTAGAATTCGCTTACTGAGTTTCGAAAGTTGACAATCTTAATAAAACTCTTCAGTATATTCTAACTATCTATTTACAATAGAAATTCCAACTAGCCAACTATCTAGTAGAGCTTCCTCCAAAATGCACTACTAACTAATATAGCATTATCGAGATATTCTCTTTTGCTTAAGAATTAAAACGATATTTGTCATTGTTGGCATTATAAAATACTCTCCCATTTTAATAATGCATTTCTTTTTATATTCTTTAATCAAAAAACCAAGATTTGAACAGTTCAGTTGCACTATTTTATCTTTCGAGGGGTTCAAATATGTGATAAAAAAGTTTCGTTAAAGAAACTTGAAGTTCTACTTTTCAAGTACATATCATTACAGCGTCTCTTCCATTTTTTTGAATGTGTGTCGAGATTGAAGTTAAAAGAATCGAGAGCTCTGCTCTCTTGTTCACGGGCCACAACAAGTTCGAAATTTGCTATGCGTCTCAACGTCACTTGGATGACCGAACACAGAGTAGCAGAAGAGCCTCGGAACGGAGAAGACGTCAAAGATCAAATGCGTCCAGTGAAACCTCAAGTTATAAACTGTTTGGTTGTGAGAAAGGTTTTCGAAAGGGCTCCGAAGGTTAAATATTACTGCGAACTCGAAAAAAAAACATCTCGGTGTCCACGATGTCTAGGGCCGTCAAAGAAGAAGGCACCTTGAGCTTGAAGTACCTGAAAAGACCTCTACTCACCGACTGTATGCGAAAACAACGTTGGAAGCGCTGTCGTTGCCTTCTTAACGATTTGAAGCCTTATGGCAATCCAATTTTTATTTTTTTTGATGAAAAAAAGTTCACTGTGGATCTGGTTATCAACAAGAAAAATGAACACGTAAGATTAGGCCAGGACATATCTGAATCCACTACGTGTACACAATCAAGCACCCTGTCTCCATGATGATGTTTTGCGTCGTAGCTTAGAATAGCTAGAAGATGCCGTTGTTGTGGGTCGCGGACTGTTACAGGCTCACCACGGTCGATTAGAGAGATATCTTGGCCACAAAAGTCCTGCCCTGGGTGAGAAGGATCACGAAGAAGGAGGACTAACTCTTTCAGCAGGATAGTGCACCGGCCCAATGGCCATGTCATTGCAAAGGTAGGTGGGGTTGGAACACGAACTTCTAGATAAAGGAACTTTGGCTACTGCAATCCCACGACTTTTGACTAGAACGTTTGGGCGCATGTCGAGGGAAAAGCATGCAAAGTCCACCACAGCGCCATCGGTAATATGTAGTCCTCCGTCAACAGCATGTGGAGCAGCATAAGGACTTCGTCCGCAACGTGTGCGCGGCCCTCTATGTATGGCCTGGAGCGCGTGTTCGTCGTTGAGGGTAGCCAAATTGATCAATATTACAATTTAACCACATATGTTTATTTTGACACAATCATAACGTCTAAGTGCAAAAAGCTATTATTCTGTCGTTAGTTGATAACGTCGTAAAGTGTGTAAGAGGAATTTGCAATACACGGAGTAGGAAAATTCGAAAGCCTTCGCTAAACAATGATTCAACTGCGGCTACGTTCAATATAATTTAAATAATCTGTTCCACCCTCCACGACAAATTTTCTTCTGTCCCACATCACCTCATATGATTCAGTGCGTTCCAACCTATTCAAGACGGTACGCTACATAATTCGTTATCCTTACATACCTTACTTTTATAGAATTATAGAAACAAGAACAGCAGAGAGCCAAAGATACTATCAAGGGCCAGTCGTGAAAGAGTTTTGTCAGCTAAGATAAGGAGGTCTTGCTTAGAAATGCTGGACCCAAATTTCTTCTTCTGCGAGAACGAAAAATCATTTTGTAAATGGTTGGATTATTGTGGAGCCTGTCCTGGTAATTCACCTAAATTGTGAATTTGTGAATTGAATGAATAGTTCTCATCAGACAGAAAAATATAAAGAGAGCAAGACTGTTCTAGTGGGCATGTAAAAAAACCGAGATCTTTAATTCTTTTGTTATACGTGATGAAATGAAACGGACTGAATAGTTTGGCGGGTTAGATTGAGCAGCATGCAATCAGTTCTGACACATTGTGCAAAGGGGTGGGAGCGTACGACTCTGGAGGGTGATACTGATTACCAAAAATAAAGTTTGGTAGCTATAATGGAAAGAGAAAGTGGAATTCTAAATGCTAAACTGATAATTTTTAAACATATCATCAGAAGAAAGTATTTTAGGCTCATATATGGGACTTTTGTGAGGCAAACGCCTTGGTCTTGTTAGAGCCAGACATTGATATTAAATTAGAGAGGAAAGCGTTTACTGACATCGAAATACGTTCGGTACTTGTCTAAATTGAGATCTGTATTTTTATACGCGATCTCGGCGTATTCCTCGAGGCGCTTCCGCAAATCTATCACATCAGAGCGACTTAATTATAGGTTGCCTATTCAAAAGGGAAACTCATTTGCCAGATTCAACTCAGGAATTATTTAGGGAAACACCTCTACAAATATAAGCTTTGAAACAAGATAAGTGATTAAATATGGAAACAAGAATAATAATGGAAATTAGCACAAAGGTTAGCGTGACAATGAATATTATAGCAGGCAGGAATTAATGGAAACTGGGCCCGGGAATTATTAATAAATTCGATGGTTTAAATACGAGGAGTAAGTTACTAAATCTTTTCGTTATGCGATTATGGGGTTTTCTTAGTACTTGAGAGAATGAGGTAACTTACGAGGGTAGGATTCTGGATTACCTCGAATGATTTACGGAAGCGGAAGACAAGTGGCCAGGTCTTCGTAGAACGAACTCGGGGTATGGGCGTTGAGGGAACTCCAGCGGGTTTGCGATTATCCCAACTTCCGGGGGGGGGGCAACCATAGTAGTAAAGAACGTCAAGAAAACGGCGTAGAATCTCCATGATTACGGATGAGAAGAAGCGAGGACCAGAAGAGTCTTCCAGGACGTAATAACGTAATGGTAATCTTCTTCTAAACAGAGCGGATTACGGAGAGGATCTGCTCAACAGATCACGAAAACGAAGCTCGGTTCGATTAGGGTACAGATCGCCTAAATCTGAGCGACAAAACTTCCTATGACGCACTCACTGATGAAAAAAAAACATTGAAATTTGTGTAAGTTGGCCTGTGAATTCACCAGAATTTGAACAATAGAGAAGTTATTTTGGGGCGATAATCAAACTGGAGGTTGAAAAACAAAAGCAATCCAATTGTGAGCAGTTGCAAGTGGTTTTGTCGCCAAAGTAGGACAGTGTTTGTGTGTGCCTGTCATTTTCTGGAGGACGTGAAGTTTCATTTGTGTATAGGCTAAATACTGTAGGTGCCAGCACGCTTCCTTGGTGCACGCCGTCGCATACTGCAAATGGATGTGATGTTAAGTTGTTGTATTTAAATGCGACATCAGCTTCGGCAAAGTAAAACGAGAGAGCCCTTCTGGTGCGGAGAGGGGGCTCTGTTTTGTGGATATTTTTCAACAGATTTCCTCGTGCCACACTTCATCGAAACCTTTCTTACGCCCTTGCTTTTTGAGCTTCCTTTATTTGCTTGTCGTTTTTTTTTATTTTGTAAACAATGGTTTTAACTACCTGAGTGGAGCAGCCTCGCCTTAAGCCATAATCATAAGTTTGACCGCAAATCTCTGTCATGTAGCAAATTCCGGAGACGAGTGATAACAATACGTTCGAGTATTTTGTATAGGTTCTCTAAGACAGCAATAGGCCTACATTCGTTTTGCGGTTTAGATTCTTGGTTTGTTTGGGGATTTGTATATGTGTGAGGTTTGGAAAATTTACGGCAAATTGCCAGACGCAGGTGGCGTTAAGAGTGAAGTGTTGAAAACACGTATCTAGGTATGTATTGGAATAATGAGGCTGGTAAGGGGGATGTGCCGGGGGCGCGTCGATAGTGATAGGTTTTGTCATTGCGCTGGAGTTTTCTAGCACTTTCATCATTATTATGGGGACTGGCACAGACTCTTAAGCGTGAAGTCGACACCATTCCAGGACTTCCTGGAAGTGCTCTCCTGCATATGGCTTGAGTATGTTTTGTGTATAAATGGTGTTCAAGTGGGACATGGAATCGTCGAGGATGTCTTTAGTGTCAGTGAGGGTACAGTTTTTGTTGTAAAGGGTTACCAGTTTGGCTGAGTCCGTGCCCATCTTCCTTTTCACGTGCCACCAGAAGAAGTAAGGGTCAGTCCAGCGATAATCCTCCACTATGCCTGTCACCTAGGTCACACTGACGATTCCGATCCAGCTGCATACATTGAAGGATGCGGCCACGTAGGAGGTAATATGTTAGCGTAGGCCTCAGCCGTATTGGCTGTTGTATAGGACATTAGTCTTTGTGTGTGTGTTTTGAGAATATGAAGTGTTTAATGGATGTGGAGGTTTTAAGTGGTGTGTACATGTTAAGTCATGAATTTACGTTGTTCATGAGTGTGCTGCAATGGTTGTCTTTATTAATATATATATATATATATATATATATATATATATATATATATATATATATATTTATGTGCCCTGTGTGTATGTATATAAGGTTCGTTTTCTCAAGATTGGAGTTGTGTATTGCGTTCTTTGAGATGTCGTGTGAACTCCTCCCATTTTGTGTTTGTGTAGTTGTAAGAGAGTGTAGGTATAGGATAGGTGAAAATGAGAGTAGTAGTAGGCATATAGGGATTTTTTCTGAAAGTGCATGGAGACCTGGGACTATTTGGGAGTAGAATTAAAAATGGATGAAGGCTGAATCAATGAACCCCTATCAGGTGGGTGCCACGCCCTTACTGGTTGTGGTTATCAATAGTTACGTTCACTTTACGTAAAAACGGTTATATGTCTCTCTATAATTTTGCTCTGGCCCACAAGATGAAGTTTAGCTTCTCAGCAGGTTGGAACTCCGTTCCATTCCAGGATTTCCTTTGAATTCGGGTTTCAGAGCGGGCGGTGACAAACCTTTTTTTTTCTCAGAAGCCTACAACTAGGCCATTTCAAAAGAATGGCCTATTCGCAACAAGGGTTATGTATAGAGTCTTCATACAGGGGGAAAAAATACTTGGAGGGTGTTAGACTTTCATTCGTGGACAGAAGAGCCTGAAAAAAGGTAATATTCTGCCTGAATTGGGGTTGAAGGGGGGCAGAGGCAGGGATAGGTATTTTTTATATGGTGCTTATATCCATATGGTTTTGGAGACGTTTTCTGGTGAGCTATCCTCCTGAAAATCAAGAGGTTAAACAAAGCAGTATTTATGTTTCAAAACCCTTGATGGTCTTTCCTGATATGGAGAAGACAAGACAGGATAGGAATACAAAGAAAAGTGGAAGGCTTGCTGTAGTCAAGTTACAGCAGTCTGAGAGGAAGGTTTCGGAAATATCTTAAGAGGAGATAGAAGGAGGGAGATATCCGGTGGCTATAGTCCGGTGCAACGTGTGCTTGATGGCTTTCGTGTTGGGGTTAATTGCTTGGTGAGGCTGGCAAGTAGAAAGGGGCCCGGCTACTCGGCAAGGTTCTTGGTGTGCAGGATGCGTGCGGCGTGATTCATATACATTTAGTGGATATAGGTGTGGGTATAGGGTAGTTTACCGCAATTGAGTATTTGTATGCCAGGGTAGCGTGTAGGATATTATGTATTTGGTTTCATATTGGGACTCCCTCGAATTTACTTAGTTGTTGCGTTAATTGTGTGGTTATATGTATTTAGTGGCGTTAGTTTGTTTGAGTCGTGTAGAGTACGAGTAGACATTCTTGTGTACAGGGGAGAGAGACAAGCGCGCTTCAGAGCAGAGTGCTTTATACGGTGTTAGCTCCTCTGTCATGTGAGGGTTTCGACCGTTAGTGGTATTGATGCGTATGTGATTAGTAGTGTGACAAATGTCTGTAACTGCATTTATATGTTACCGAGATGAAATCTCCTCAGCATGTTTTTCTATGCTTAGCGTTGGATTGTACGATGTTTTGGTGTGTGTGTGGAAGTGTAAGTGATTATCGAATGTCTCCCCAGGTAATTTTGTTGCTGGTTTGTATACAAGACTTAGGGAGGCAGGGCATCGTGGGTTAGGGGTGTGTTAGTATATTTGTATGTTGCGCATGTAGCTATCAGACGCACCCTATACTATCACCTGTGTCTTGTAGGGATTGGTGGTCATAATACGGTGTGTGTGTTATTCTAAATTTGAAACTGATTTTATTCTTTGTATTTTATTCTTTCTTTAAATATTTACTCTCCTATTCCCACAAAACTTCACTTCGATTATTTTACTGTTAGAGGATAACATTAATATACATATTAATTGAGCAACTCATTTCATACCAACACCCTCAATTTGACGATAAATTTTATTATGAAATGTGAAGTAGTTATCCTTTATGGCTATTTGAACTAATTGTTGGAATACTGAAAATTAAAACCAAGAAAAATGTATTTATCTGTAAAGGCCTTGCAGAATAATATGCCAATTGGTACCAAAAGGAGTCAGAAATGGAACTATAAAATTAACATATTATAGGTTGTAAATGTATACGACAGTAAAATAGGACAAATGCTAGGGCTAGGCTTTCAAGCTAAAAGAATTATATGGTGTTATTTAATTTGAACTATGTCTGTAAGAATTCGGATTCATTCTGTGATGATGAAAATACATATTTTGGGAAACAATTTACGAACTATTGGTGATAAACATATGAATTCAAATGCTGGGGATATGTTTCCAGGGTCGGTGACTTAGATTATTTCAGTTAATTTCTGCCTAAGACAGATTTAGAATATGATATACAAACCTTAGATAAATTTGGGACGGCAAATAAACGTTCAACGTTATTATAGTTGTTTTTAACGTCGGGGATGATTTGTCTCTGACGAACACTATAACTTGCATTTGGTTTGGTTTGGGCTTTAATGACTTTCCAAATTCTTTAAAGTTAAATGTCAAAGGCATTGGCGAATGAATGTGCCCTTTTAGTTCTTTTGTGTTATAGCATTGGAAAAAATGTCAGAAAATGCCTCACCTTGCAATGTTAAAAGAAAGATTAAGTAATCCTAAATACACATTTTCTTCTGGCTCCAATCGAAAATCTAAGCAACTTTTCCTTGATAATAAGCCCATCCCTTTAAATTTTTTTATATAAATCCGTGAATAATTCTTTAAAAATATCTTGTATACAAACAGACATACAAACAAATATACACAGGTGATCGTAAAACGTCCGTCAAACTCTGTTAGGGGCGGCTATAAGATTTTTACGACGGGATGTTCTTCCATCTCCCACATTCTCACTGGATTTAGAAACAAGAAAGACCTCGTCGAGCGCATACCGAGGCCAAATATGAGAAAATACCGTCATGCACCGTTTATGAAAGAGAGAATTACGTGAACTAGAAACTGCATCATCTAGAATCTGGATTCGTCCCAAATCCTAAGCAACTCCTTAATAACTCATGTGCAATCCTTCCGTCAAGTTTCCTGTAAATCCGTCGAAATCTCTTTGCAATTTATTGTGCATAACCGAAAATTGATTAAGCCATTAAGAATCCTTGTCTGGTTGTGGATCTGTCCCTAAATATAAATAACTTTTCAGTCTCTAAAGACATTCACTGCAAAAGAAGAATTCATTTGGAAACGTTGGAATTTCTCTGGTAAAAAGTTGGAAAGTTGTGATAGAAATATGTACAGGCCTTCTAATCATTCTGGAAGGTATTGTCGCCCATAGCCAAATCTTTTGGCTGCGTAATCTAAGATGACATTGAAAATGACTTCTCAAAAGTGTTTTGCGAAAAAATCATAAATTTTTAAACAAGGAATGGAAAAATATCCTTCTCGTTGGACTATATTATCCATAATTATATTCATTACTTTATTGATACTCAAGTTATGTAAACTTTAGTAGCATGTTTTACTACTTTTTGAAAGGACGGAATAAATTTCCAATAGGCCTAAAATATTTATTATTTAAGATTTATTAAAATTCATAGTACATTAACTCACTGATGCTGTATACTACGTGATTATTCAATATGACCCTCACCCGCTTCAATAACGTCATCTGGGTTGTCCTGGAATCAGAAACAGGCGCGTTTTATAGTTTCAGCTGGCAAATTTTGGAATGACTTTCAGACGCATTGCTTCAGCTAGTCTTTGGTCTTGCAGCCAGTATTGTTGTTGACACTCTCAACAGCGTACTAGTCAAAATAGTCAATAAGATTAAATTTTAGAAAGTTAATATGATATATTTCAGGTCAAATGTTGCCCAAATAGTGTAAATGAGTCACTTCTGTCTCCATGGCCGTGTGCGCTGGTGCAGAATCCTGTTGGAACACAATAGTTGTCCCCATGCCATCCCCTCAATCAAAGGTTTCACCATAGTCTCCAGAACTTTACAAAGGGATATTCCCCAATGAACCGCACGACTTTATGGATGAAACCAGCATCCAGCATCTCTTATCTAGTGTAACCATGAGCTTTCCTATCAATCACAGTGCCGACATGCAAGTTACTGTCCTCTAACACCTTCCTCACCCTCTGCACTGTGCGCAGTGGGAGCCCTAAGTTAGCGACAATAGCCTGGTTGCTTATCCCGGCACAGACCATGTACATACAACAATAATTTCCTTCACTCCTCATGCCACTTGTATTCATCTAATCTGTCTGGGTTCTGCATTGTTTTGAAGTTAAGGACAATTTTACTAAAGAAATAATAGTTTAGATCTTAGTTTTCAAAGTACTCATTTATTTGTTTTTTTTATAGAGTAGCGCCAATTGTAAGTTCGCTCCCTCTATACCCCTTGAACTCATAAGAGTTACGAACCAAGGTCAACTTAAAGGCAAGAAGTATTTGACACGTCAACACTCGACCGGTGGGCAACACTTTATTGAAACTATCACTTGTATCACTGAGGCCTTTGTTAGAGTTTAATAAGTCATAATAGCAAGGTTCGCGAGAGATACAAATCAGCATCCACCAGCATTCAACCGGCTACCTCGCGCACACGAACTGCCGGCGTTAACCTCTCATTAATGGTGAATGCCACGATTGAAATCCGAGATTAATCTCGGGTTTCAACAAAATTGTAGGATTATATAATCCCTGGATTTAATCGTTCAATTATGGGATTATTGCTATTGGTCATTTCATCGGTGTAAATGGCTACAATTGAAATTTACTCCTTTTGAACTTAAAGCTACGCTTTGACCTGGCGCTTTGCTGCAGGTCAAAATGAAAAGGAGTTTCCTCCTTTTAACACCAAACGTGACAGCTTTTCAGTAAAAACTTGCCGAGTAATGAATCGTTAACCCTCTTCACAAATTAAGCTAAACTGCTGGTGGATAATTAACTTTGTCTAATCGATTAAGTTTAGTCTAAATAATTATCTTTAAGCATGCTAATTATGCACTTACAATCTCTATCTCCTATCCTATACATTGAATTGTGTAAAATAGAAACATAATTTACTTAAGAACTGAAGGGGATCACAAATAAAAAGCAAATACGTAAATAACATAACACCTGAAAAATAACTTTCAGATGTATATTTAATAACCATAAAACAAAATTCCTTTGCAAAAAAATATTAATATATCAAAAAGTTCAACGATCAAGGCACAATAGCAAAATCACAGTATATATATATATATATATATATATATATATATATATATATATATATATATATATATATGTCAAAAATTTGAGAGCCTGTCTAGAATTCAACTTGTCAGCAGTGTCAGGTACACGAATCAAGTGAGTCAAGTAGCCGAAATTGCAGAGCGTCAGCATGGAGTCAAATAACGATGCGAATTAATCTTGTATTATTGAATTTCATGCTCAATAGCACCTTTTAACGAAAGAAAAGGCAGGATGGTCCATTGACGCACATCACGGCATCCAGAATTTGAGGTGAGCCTTATATTTCCGTCTACCAGGCGAGTAAGAGCGAGACACAAGCTCTGTAAGTAACAAGAATCACCAGATTACTTTTGTTTCTAGGGAAGGGAAAATCCATATTTTAATTTGTAGAAAGAAGAAAAAACGCTATAAACGGCAACAGGCGCTATAAATCTAACAATAAATTTTTAAATAAAAATCCCATTAGATTTTGACCATTTTTTCTATTTTCAATCTTTCTAACCGAGAAAAAAGAATTTTTTTCTCTTAGTGAAGACAAGAGTTCCTTTTGTTTAACAAGACAGGATTGTGCTCTATTTAAATTTATATAACAAAATATTACACGCAATAAAGAGTCAAAGATTTGTGTTAAAATAAGAAAATAAAGGGAATAATTGGTAAATTGCGCTCAGGCTAAATTTTCTCCTCAAAGTATCTTGCCTTCATCAAGCATATCAACACTTAACATGTAGTTTTCTCTTTGTTCGCGTGTTTATTTATCTTAAAGACATTTTTTCCTCTTCCTTACTTTACCATCTTCTTCATTAAACGCTTTTAAATTCCTTGATGGGGGAGCTGCTGACGTTTGGTTTGCTCTTCGAATAAAATAAGCCTGTATACAATGTGGATCAGAGGATTCAATACAGTTACCAGTGAATCAATCGATAATAAACCACTGTATGGGACCATTATATTTAATATAGACTAGGTTCAGTATGCGGTTCCTATACCATCTTTACTAGTGAAATGATATAACCCAAAGAGATAATTAACTATAGCTTCTTTAATATATGGCCTCCTTACCTATGTTCTGTGAAGCGAGCGAAGTCCATAATCGTCATTACTCTGCCTGGCGGGAATAAAGGTCCCATCCTGATATGATATAGGACATGTTTCGTGATTATGAGAAGTTTGGTGGGAAGGTTTTTATGGTCCCATTGGTCAAGTTTACATCCCATGATGGTTAGTGTTAAGGCAATAGAGGTTTATTTTGGGAGGATGATCTCGTGGCCTAATCTTAATTGAGCCAGAAGTACTCTGTGTGATTTGGGCATTTAAGGAGGTTGTGTTTATTACGGTTGTGGTTTGGGTGAGTTAAAAGTTTATTATACTTTAGCTTGTAATAGTGTCCCGGGGTAATTTTTGAGACCTTGTAAACATGGTCTTGGTATGAAGTGTTTTTTTGTGGTGCGATTAGTTTATTGCCCTGCTGAAGTGTTGAGTTATTATCATGATTAGATGTACTCCAATTTGTTGGATCTTGGTGGATCTTGTGATTTGCTCTACTTTTTAGTATTTTGATCTTCTCTTTGTTGATTTTGGATAGTGTAGGAGCTGCCGAGCTATTGTTACATAATTTATGGAAGTACGGATGAATATATTTACAGCGTGATTAATGACTATTTCTATTGTCCAAATGTGGTGTATGCTGATCATTTAGACTCTGGATTATGTGTAAATTTGTTTATATTGCTTCAGTAGTTAGGAACTGAGAGAAGGTCTTGTGCTTTTATAATGTGATTCCCAGGTAGTTTCGTTTTGTTTAAAGGTTTGATTTGTCCATTCCCTCTGATTTTAGTATCATTGTCAATTCGTACATCAGAATAGTGTTACTGATATTTTGTAGATAGAAGCTGCCATCCAGTATTGTGCGTGAGTCATCGTATAATTGTGTTTATGAATTTTCGTCTTGTCCTAGTTGTTATTTTGTCATGAGAATTTTGTAATTTTTGGTTATTTCAACAGATAAGTGGTGTTTAGTTGCGGAATTTCTTGTGTGTGAGTATTTCTAAGGATTTAGATAAAGTTTAGTTATGGCCAAATGTTTTGAGACTAATATATATTTAATTTTTTTCATTCGTTTTTAAAATTTATGTGATTGGAATATTTTTTTAATATTTAAATTCTTGCATTTTATTAAAAGGTGAGTCTTTCAAAAATGATAAGTAAAAGTCTATTCCTTCGCTGAATTCAAAATCGCTGCCATGGTCCTGTTCGTGCAAGAGGTGAATTTCGGTCTCTGGAGCTTTGATATTCGATTTAAGATTTCAAATTATAATAAATATGGCTTAAATGAATGATTTTGGATAAATATAATCTATTTTCTAATTTTCAGGGGTAAAATAAATGTTTGAATCTTTTTGCATTACCGAAAAGGTTCTTTCCAAAGAAAAGCATTCAAACATTTTTGCTCTGCAGTAAATGGCTTTAAATGCAATGAGAGAGTTGATATGGGTATTGAATCAAGGAACACCAAAATTAATGATCATTAATTACTTGAAAACGACTGGTTACACTTATGTGAAGATTTCTTATGAAGGACGCTAGGAAGCTACAATTGTACGACACGATCGCCTCCTAGTATGCTCCCAGCTCAAGGGTCGGGTAGCTTCCATGGTCAAACTTATCCACGATTGTGGAGAGTAGGTGTGCACCTTTCAGCGGGGTCTTTTCGACAAAAGTCTTAAGTCAGGGATGGTTGGGAAGAAGTCTCCTCTCACCAAAAAGAACCTTACGGATAGAATCCACTTTTGTAGGAAATTGCAAGAATGGTCTGTAGAAGACTAGCACAAAGTGATATTCTCTGATGAAGCTCTTCTTGTGTAGAGCTTCTATGAGACGCCTCGTTAGGGCAAGAAAATGGGAGTCCTTTTTCGTGCCCACGGTGAAGCACCCGAGCAATCTCCAACCCTGTGGCTGGCTCTCAATAAGGGAACTAGAACGCAAAATGCTACCAAAACTTGCTCACTAGCCCCTTTTTCCAACAATTTATGAGGATGATAAGAATGATTTCAACATAATGCCACACTGTCACAAAGCAAAAGCAATAAGAAACCTATTGTAAGTGAAATAAAGTAGGAGCAAAATTGCTAATGAAATTTTTACAAAAAAATGTGAACTAACTTAACAATTTTGGCTTGTCTGGTTCGATTAGTGATATGATGTTTTATGTTTTTCCCATTGAAGGAGTATAATTGTTGAGCAAGTAGTGGATGAAAATTTTGGATCACATGAAGATGAGCAAACTCTAGCTTTCCTAAAGTGGCATATATTTAAGTGAGAAAAGTTAAGGTGACTTATCTTCAGGTGGAGGTTTCGAGGGTTGGACTGAGCACAGCTCTGGTAAGATTAATCTAATCTAACCTTACATAACCTAACCAAAGCCCTTTCTAGGATGATAGAAATTAACGTTAAATTAATATCATAATCACTTAACAATCGTAGAAATTTTGGTTTTCCTCGGGTTAGATAGAGAATATGTCATGATAATGGCTTCTTAATTGTTCGATTTCAATGTTAATATTTATTTTCCCTGGTCCTAATTTTATTGCTATATTTTCTTTTGATTTGCAACCAGTAAGGCTATTGTATTGGTTTTAAAAGCTTCTAAAATCTTTTGCTATGTCCATTTTGTTTATTATTTAATTCCAGACCAGATTTGATTAATTTTTATTAGTGTTCTTATTTGCCTTCGTCGATTTATTATCCTTAAGTACTGTATTTTTCTCTGCGGTTTCCCATTTCCGTTATCGTACTCGTTATAAGAAGGAATTCATCCATTTTCCATTTTATTTCTTCTGCCATTCCGCTGCTATTAGTATTCTGTTTTGGGCGTGTAGAGATTGCTTCTTTTATTTTTTCGGCGTTCTATGTATAGGTTTCAACTTTCGTTTTACAGTTGTTTAGTCTTTCTCTCGCAAAGTTCCTGATATGTTCTTTATATTTATTCCAATCTTTTTGTCTGATAGCCTTTCTATTTTATATTCTATTTTTTTCAGGGAGATATAAATATATGTGATTAGGCTGAAGTGATCGGATATGGTTACACTGCCTGGTTCGGTGTAGTGAACGATATAAAAAATCAGATTTGTCAACTCAATGTCCGGGGATATAGATAATCCATCGGTTATGAATGTTGGGAAGTTCGGTCCTTTCCTTTGCATTAAATTTATTTGCAGTAGTAGCAGTAGTGTTTTTTTCTGGCACCATTAGGGTTGCCGGTGTTTAAGTCTTCTCACATTATTTCTGATGCTGGACGACGAATGATTCTAATAAAATTAGTGATGCGAAGATATAAGTGCCATTTGGGTTGGTATGCCTCCGCTACTATCAGGTAGCCATTTTTATCATTAGAGCAAAATGGGATTCTTCTACTTTTCTTATTTCCTTATATTCAATATCTTTCTTTATACCCATCATTAGTTCATAATATGCGGTCTGAGTGTGGCATGTTGTGATGGGGGTTGTATTTAGGTATTTTTACTGTTTCTTGTTTTATATTTATTATGTGTTCTTTCAATATTACTATGGTTGGATCTTCACCTTTAAAGATAGTGCAGTAGATTATTCGTTTGTTTTTCCGCCATTTGCCTTGAGAACAAATATTTTGAGTTTGTGTTGTCCGTTTGTTCTTACTTTTGCTTGTTAACATTTTATTCTTTTTGTCTTTTCGGGCGGGTGAATGAGTATATCCGGATCGTTTTTATTTTTAAACCGTTTGTTTATAAATTTTGGCAGGATTAGATGGAGATCAAAATTTTTCATTGTTTTTAAGCGTTATTAATTTTCTTTTGTCTTTCTCTGTATCGTATGCCCGTTTGAACTTCTGCTTAGAAGCGTGTTAATTATTACTTTCGGTTTGTAGTTTTTGCAACCATATATTTGGATGCTCAGTTGTTCAGTGGCAGGATTTTGTGATATTTTTTAAGTTCTTTGACTTATTTTGTTATTTATTTTAAGGTTTCGAAAGCATCTGTGGGGGTTTCTATCAATTTCTCGTCGGTTTTCTGTTCTGGTTCTTGTTGTTCTGTTATCATTGTATTGTAGGTTTACGTCCTGTTGATTTTGTAGATTTCATTTAGGGTGAGTTCTCTAGGAACCACATAGGTGTCAGTCCGTATTTGGTTTGCATTTCGGTTCAGTCCTTTGCGTATCATCCGGAATTTGCTATCTCAACAGTGTACATGCATGATGCACAAGATCAAGCCTAATCTCGTGTTTCCTTCAGTGTGGACGATGGCGTTTTGTGCCTGGGTAGTCGTTTAAGTAGTCGCTCATTCGGAGTATGGCCTTGAACACATGAGTGTGTTATTTTTCGGCGTTTCTCTACAGTTTTTTTGCTTTTTTTACTATGTGCACCCATGACTGTTGTCTCTCAATTTCGATTCTTATATCCTGTGCCGTGTGAGTTCTTACCCATGGGTACAGGCGACGGCTAATAACGACTTCTTTATGGTAATCTTAAAAGGAGTTCTTGGTTCCAAACCAATTTTAGTTAGTTTCGTGTATACCTCTTGGTTAATTAATTCGCTGAGATCATTTACTGCATCGCAGAATGAGACGTATATCCTGAGTCGTTATTTCAGATGGAGCATTATGACGCCAAATTCAGATTAAATTGTTTGTAACGTTTTCTCTTTTCAGAGTTTCTCTCTTTCTGCAAGGAAACGAAGAGGGACCTATTTGCTCTTTCACGGTCGTCCACTTTTCTTTGTAAATTTACAATATCATTCTTTGTTTGTGGGTACTTATCATACAACCTCTTATTTGATTGGGATGATATTAATGGCCCTTAGTTAAGTTGATACAAGGGTTAAATGATAAATGGATGGGTGTACCCGAGCAGGCCCTTTTGAATGATGACTAATGGCGGACTTGATGATGGGTGGCGGTCGAATACTACTGTGACTCGGACTGTCGCCCCCTCAGTGATTTGTTTAGCGAAATAAATCCAAGGAAGATTTTAGGCTACATTATTACTTCTTATGATACACTTATTAAAAAAATCTTTTAAATTTACCTGGGGAAAAATGAAGGAAAAGTGAAAAAAATGAGATATTAGAAGAAAAGCTTGAGAGTATAGCTCGAAATAAGCGCTCTTCTGGTCAGGATAGGATGTGTGTTATAGTTCTTATTTTCCTCTTAAATGTTTCCAATATTGGAGTCAGGTGGTCAGAAGATTCTTCTTGTGTTGCGAGACCTCAAATTTATTCGGGTCAGCTGGCTATATATGGGCAGTCAATGGAACTCCTTTTTGGAGAGTAGGAGGGAAAGATTCATCGGCTGCATAAGTACAGTTCCACCCTCTCCTCCCTAAGAGGGGAAGGGGAGTGGAAAAACATCTCCGTTCCACCCTATATATAACACCTTCTCCTTCTCCTTTCCCAGAGAGTCCAAGTGAACCTAAATTGGCAATGGTCTATGGGAGCCGATGAAGGTAGAGAGGAGTAGGAGGAGGAGGAAAGTCTCTGCAGTGGGAGAGTAAGGTAATAGAAGATGATCTATTTTGACGAATTTCTTACAGCAAAAAGATAGATGAAATTAAACAATTCAATTTTGCGGAAGTACAGATTTATGGTTGATTCCAAATGCCATCGCTTGCGAATCTTTCATTCCATTTTTACATTTTCATCATTATATAGATTAAGGGGAACCGATAAATCTCTGTTAGGTTTTCAGTTTTTCTTTCATTCATGTGTTTATAGTGACATTCAGGCCGTTAAATATATTTAAGTTATTTTCATAATGTTGTATATGTTGCGGTGTTTTATTTATTAAATTATTATTTAACTTTCCACTTAAGTAATTTAATCTTAGAGTTTAGTATTTCACTTTTTAATAAATTAAACTTGATTTCACTTAACTTTGTTCATATCACTTCCCTTTTGTTTTTGTCTTTTCACTTTCCAAATCACATTGTGTCTTTTTGTATTTTAGTATTTCACTTTTTATTCACTTACACTTAAATTCAATTCGCTTTGATCTAATTACTTAACCTTTGTTTTCGTTTAGTGTGTTATTAAATAAACAAGGATGTTTTCTCAACTCTCAGCTGACATCTTCCGCAGGGAACTCGAGTGTTAAAGGGGTTTTCCGATCTAACTGTTGTGTGTTCTGCAAACATTGAAGGTACTAATTCCTTTTCTTCCACATATTTTCTCTCCTTTTCTTGATGCTGCCATTGAGCGCTTCTCTTCCTGCCAATTAATGCAGACACAGCTGACTTCTTTGCTCTCTTCTATGGGTTTTCGTCATTACTATCACAGTACGAGGAGCTGGCAATGACCTTCGGTTCCAGACTACGCCAGATCATTAATCGGGAAGTTTACAATCTCATTTCTCCCACGGTTATACCCAATTTTATTTTTTGTAAGGTTTTTATTCACAAAGTAAGTATCCAGCCTATGTTGTAACATCTTTACTAAAGTACTAGATAATACTCTAGCAAGTAAGCTATTCCAAGGCGTTATTATCTTAAATGAAAGAAAATTCTGATCCTAGAATGAAACGACTTTAAACAATTATTCTTAGTAATTCCTTTGTTATTCGTGATGAAAAGTGATTGGAGTACAGTTATAAAATTCTATTACGATCTAAAATCCTAGGTTAGTTCATCCCGTAATCGAAGCGTTGTTAAAGATGGCAAACCAAAATATTTTAAGCTACCCGTATGGTTTATGGCGGAGTTCTGAAATCATATGTGATTCCCTGCGTGACTCTCTCCAATCTTTCTACATCATTTACAAAAAAAATGGGGACCATGATTGAATCGCATACTCCAGATGTGGACGGAAGAATGAATTATACGTTGATATAAGGAGGAATAATAACAATAAGTTTTATGTCATAAACAATCATTAAGAATTAACAAAATAAAAATTTGCAAACACAACTCACATCAGCACCATGTAACAGATAAGTAGATGAAGCTCTGTTTTGAAAATTAGAGCAACACCAATTTAGTACAGGAAGCTCTGTAGCGTAGCGAGAGTTCTATGGCAGTAATGAGAGCATTTATTAAACGAGGGATGCTCGCCGAGAAGGTACATATAACCCTCGAATGGTGGATGCTGGCCACCTCCTTGGTAATCTATGGCTTCCGTTACACATTGAAATATGCTGGCGATCTATTTTCGCCTCGTTTACGTCCTAGCAGAAGCGTTGCAGTGGATTCATATCCGAAGACTAGGGAAGCCAAGCCATGAGCTTGATATTCTAGTCTCAGAACCACTCTATGGTGACGCAGACTAGTGATATCTCGCGTATTGTCCTGCTGAAAAATCACATTCCAGGAATTTCTAGTGAGTTCTAGGGATGAGGGCAGCATGTAATCTCTCATTACAGCTTGATCATTCTGTGAATTCTTGGTGCCATCATAACCAGTGAAAGGACACACGCCTAAACTTGCCAACACATTTTATTGTTTGCACAATGGACTCTCGCTTCCATTGTTCATCTAGCCTCATCCGGATTCTAACTTTGTTTGAGCGCGAGAAAAACTAGGAGGGGGACTCATCGGAATATAAGACACCTCCACACTGAAGCATGGTACTGTGCAGGTGAATACGTAACTAGGCCAGTCGACTTCGTTTCTACTAAAGATTTTTCAGGGGGTTCTGGTGGTATTTATGTAGATGAATTCAGTCGTCCTCTGTCCATTTATGTTATAGCTGGATTGCGGTTTTCTTACGAAACGCTTATGCCCCGAAACATAGCGTCATGTTGCCTACTGACCGTACTCTGTGCTGGATGTATACACTTTCTTGGTTTTTCTTCAACGCTTCTGCAACACTGGAATGTGATCTCCAGACGTTCCAGGCAATTTTTCCTCCGCTGAGATACTCCTTGTGCAGCGTGCGTATCAGAATTCTTTTCTTCACGGTATATTTACGTGTTTTCGTCATCATCATATCATTATCAAATCCCGCGGAGATAAAATATCATTAAAAAATTATGAGGGTTTATATGAAGATATATTGATTGTAACATACCGAATGAACCAAGATTTCAGACATTGCAAAAGAATCGCTGATTTAGATATTTAAACAGTTTTGAGAAAGCTTAGACTTTGATTTTGCTTGCCAGATCCATTGAACATATACATGCAATCTCACACCAATATATTTATAGACATATCAGATGAATAAGAAAAATTCCAATATTCTAAATCTTTGGGCCGCGGCTGCAATGAAAGCTAATACCTTATTTGCTTTTTGACAAACATCTAGACACTACATTGTTAACTTAAAGTCGCTAACAATTACCCCAAGTTTCCTTTCCTATAAAATTCACCTAATACTCTGCCTGGCTTTGTATAATAAGAATTTATCGATCCAATATACATAATCTTGCATTTATTGACATTAAATTTCATTTGCCATGTGTGTTCCCACTCAGCTAGAATATATAAATCTTTTTGAATATAAATTCGGGCTTCTTCAGTCAGAAAGCCCCCTAAAAGCTCAGCATCGTCATCTAACTTGCAAATTTTAGTGACCAAAGCAATAACCAAGTCCTTAAAAAATCAGGTATATACGAGGGGCGGTCAATAAGTTTTGCAATTTGGATATAAGGAAACGAGATATGAGAAAGTGTTTTATTATTTTTCAATATAACTACCCTCGACTTCAATGCACTTGCGCCACTTGTCTCTGAGGCTTCAAATTCCCGACAACCAGAAATCTCCCGACTGCTGTTCAATCCACTTCTGGACTGCGAGCTGGACATCTTCATCCTTCCCAAACCGGCATCCACGCAGTGCAGCCCTAAGGTGGCGGAATAAAAAGAAGTCGCTAGGGGCCAGATCTGGACTGTAGGGAGGATGCTTGAGCTCCTCGAATCCGCACTCACGCAAGGCAGATTTTGCAACTCTGGTCTTGTAGACTTTGACCACGTTGAAGGCGATCATGGGGCGTGCGTGAGATTTCTAGGGACCCAACGAGCAGAGACCTTGGTTATGGTCAAATTGTCGTGGATGATGTTAATAACGCTTCCATGTGATATTCCAGCGAGCAATGGTTGCATAGGAAGGGGCGGTGTCGGTGTACACTACAACCATGCGTTCATTGATCTCTTTTGCATTCTTGCCTTCCTTAGTCAAAAATTTGATCACTACGTGGTGCTCAACCTTCTCCATTGTTGAAAAATTTGTAAACGACGATCTGCAATCAGCTACTGCTTCTTAAATAGACGAGGCAGGAGCGTGCGGCTGCAGGTCCTGACTTGTCATAACTTGTCCTAACACTCCCACAAACGGCTATCCCCCTTCCTCTGTTTTGCTCTACCGATTCGCAAAACTTATTGACCGCCCCTCGTAGCTTGTTTTGAATCCCTGGAGTTTTAGTCTTTTTCTTTAATTCTCCCTTGATCATGGCGGCATGGTAAAAGAAAGACTTCCTTACTAATGTCATATAGATTTCTTTTTTGCTCCTCATAACTAAAACAGTTAAGCTACTTAGAAAGTTTGACAAATGTTTTGCCTTGTTTTTTTCTTTTTGCTATTTGTTTTAATACCCTTTTCCTGTTAGTTTTCAACCAATTACATAGACTTTACGCTCTGTAAGATATCTCTAGTTCTGATCTTAAACTTAAATATCTGCTACCTTGATCCTGGAGATTGGGACTATCGTAAATTTCCTTCCATTAATTCTATCTTCCAGTCCCCTTTAAAAACTATTGTTGATTACTAATGAGGTTGGGCAGATCTGAAAGAGGGAACTATTGTTTAAAAATTCATGCATTAATTGTGGTGGAAGGTTTGCTATATATGTAGATAAATTACAGCAATTTGGAGAAGTCTCTCCCAATTACTGTTCATCTCGAGATTGAAGATCATGTATGGCATTGCTCTGACCGAGACTTTGCCAAATGCTTTCTCTATATCTCTCATGAATCGAACAATCTAGTTTTTCTCTTCTTTTGCCTTTAATTTTTCTTATTATTTTGCCAGTGCCGTCGTTCAATTACTTCCCCTTCTATATCAAAACTGGTAATAATTATTTAGGTCATTTTCTTAGAGATATTCTTTGTCTTCGTTTAAAGTTTTTTTTTAAACTTTGCCCATGAAATTCAATATTGTTATAGACTTGTAACTGTTGAGGTGAATAAGTGGTTTAATTGGTTTTGGAACGAATATAAGTGGGTTAGTTTATAGCCATCTAGTAAGTAAGCAGTGTTAGGCAAGCGTTATAGATGTTCATTAATGTTTCTATGATGTTACTCGGTGCCTTAGTATGATTTATTCTGGTTATTTAAGGGGGTCCGACGATTTCTCATTGTAGGAATATATTAGGCTTTTGATTACTTATGTTGTTATATTGTCCACTGTACCCAAGATTTCTTCTCTCTATTGTGCTCCTATTAGTCCTGAGCTTATTTTGTCGATGTTTGTTTTCTCAAGTGGGAACCATTTCGTCTACATTATCTCTTGATTGAAGTCTTCATTCTCTTCTAGTGTTATGGTGTACACAGATTTCCATTGAAACTGATTAAGTTTTCTATGGTCCTATCCTCTTGAATTTATCTTCTCGCTCGGTTTTAATTGTTAGATTCTTTCTCAGGGATGCCTTGGTGTTTGTTTAGTAGTCCCAAGTATTTTTAAGGTCTTCTTTCTACAATGAATTTTTTCCATTACGCTATCCCGTATATGAATTTGTGCTCTTCTACGAGACGCTTTAGTTCTTCTTTTCGCTTCTTTAGAGCATTAAATATTTCTCTTTTTGGTCTGAGCAGCTTTATTTGATCGTTTATTCTATTAGTGGTTTAATTTCCTCTTTTTTTTCGTTGATCGTTCTTTTTAAACTTAAGTTTTCTTTGTTAATTTTTTTCCAGGTTTGCGTCTAAAAGATTTTTTGGGAGGAAGTTACGGGGTGTTCTTTGTAATATTCCCATTTAGCTTTTCTGTAGTCTTTTGTGTCTGGCTCTGGTATCTGTATTTCTTGTTCATTCATGAGCAGAAAGTTTCAAATATGGTCACTACATGTTGTAGCTGTTTAAAATGAAATCAGGTTTCATCGCAGCTTTGCCTGTGACACATGATGAAAATTCCGTTCCTACTATCTTGAAAATATTTCTTTGCAATCTCATTTCTAAATTATATTCTCTGCTTTTCTTGGAAGATCGAAGGCTTCGTCGACTTACGCTTTAAGGTTAATATATGTTGCCCGTATTATTTTGTTGGTTCACTTTACCTCTTACCTTACTTCTTCATGGGTTCCTTCATTAATTCTCATTTCTCCTCCTGGTTCTGATGTCGTTGTTTTCATGTGGTAAAAAAATGAAAAGAATGACAGTACAGTGTTGCGTAATTGCATAGCAGACTATGGTTCCAAATTAACCTAATGATGTAATCGCTTCACGATCAATCTGCCTATATGGACCTAAGCTATTAGGCGCATAAATATAATTTCGAACTTGTGGTCCTGAGGACCACTCTACTTCGCTCCTCCTAGTACGGCTTTCCCAATGTGGTTCTATATAGTCGGTATGGGTGCTGTGGTGGCAATGTTGTATTGCTTCTTGTCACTTAAATTTGTGGATGTTTTAGGGTGAAATGAGAAGAAATAATTTTACCCCTTCAAATTATATACCCCTCCACTTTAAACAGGAGAAATCTCCAATCAGTACATTGGAAGCATATATTTCTTCTTTCTTTCGTAAATATTTGGCTTTACCGCTTGCCGTTTTAACCTTCTTTAGCCAATTCTAAGCTCTTCGTTCAAGTTTGATTTCAAGCCGACTGACTGAGATCTTACAGGAAATACAGTGCGTGAGTAAGGCTTAATATAATTCAGAATGGGGGAAGAAATATGACAGGGAAGGCAAGGGTTGTTGGAGGCGGAGAACCTCCCTGTGGTCATAAATGTTAGGTGGCTGACCACACAAAATGTTTCTAACAATCTAATAATATGATATATATATTTTGATTGAATCGTTGATAGATTGCCATGGCTCATAAACCGCTTCTTTCCTTTTTTGCTTGTTTAAACAAAGTTGTGTCCTTTTCATAAGCTAAAATTTCAGACTCAATCTCGGACCATATGTCCGATGTATAAACAAAGAAATTAATTTGTTTGAGACCACTGCCTTGGAAAACACGAGACAAAACTGCTAAAACATCCATCAACTGACACTGTCGTTTTTTTTATTTAAGAACTAGGACAGCAGATCAAGGAAGTTGCCACTGGTACCAAGAATGAGCCTTTGCAAGCTCAAATGACGGCAGCAGAAATTGAAAACCTTAACACCTACGAGGCCCGGTGGAAAATCCGCACCAACCAGGATAAGTTCAAAGTAGTCCCCATAGGCAGGAGACTACTTGATGACGCCAAGGTGGGGGATACACGATATCCCTACACCAATGAATGCAATGTACTCGGCATGAAGATTACCTCAACCGGGTACACAAAGCACGTCCAAGAACGAATCACCAAGGCCACTGCTGCAGTTAAGACTCTATATAGGTTCAGAAATCTTCGTCAAAGCAACAAAAAGAAGATCTATACTGCACTAGTAAGATCGACGTTGCTATACCCCGCTTCCGCCCTCTCGTGTGTCTCAAAGACACAGAAGAGGAGACTTTAAGTGGTGCAAAACAAATGCGCGTACCTAATTACAGGTACACGGAGAATGGAAAGAAGATCACAGGAAGACCTGCACCGGGAGGCGGGGTTAACCCCCATTAACGTTGTCATCGAAGAACGGACAAGGAATATGCTGGAAAAGGTCAATCGAGAATCGGACGATGAAATCGAACAAATGATTGACCAGAATAGAAGAGCTGTATGTCGCGCCAGATTTCCAAGCTCCGCTGGGATTTTAGCTGGCCGAGCAGAAGTGCCGTTCTACACAAGATGAGTTGTTTTTGCCCCAAACCAAGACGAATTAACCTAACTAAGAAACAAAACCGATTTTGACAAAAGTTCCCCGATATCGACAAAACCCACCGATTGAGACAAACCTACCGAAGAAGAAAACCTACCAAGAAGATGAAACACACTAATCAAGACTACAAAGAAGAAAAAAAATACACAAACTACACACACTACAAATTTACAGAAAAACAAAGACGTTAATACAAACATAGCAAGTTATAATTAATGAATTACCAAAACAACAGCAAACGCGCACAGCATAACCAAATACATTTGCTAATATGAAGACAAATGGCTTGAACGCCAAATTATATATATTATATATATATATGTATATATATATATATATATATATATATATATATATATATATATATATATATATATATATGTATAAACAAAATGATAAACAACAACGGAACTACCATACCTGAAAAATTTAAAGCGATAGGCCTGATCACCAGGCTCTAGCATCACTTTGCAGCCTACCACACTTCTTTTTCTTTTTACCACTCGTCTACTTTCCGCTGTCTATCCACACACCCTTTCTATCCCCTCACCTGCATACTCTCACATACCTGGGTCGAACTGGTACCAACAGATCTAATTTTGTACAAGAGTGCTTTATGCTAAACTCTATCAAAGGCTTGAAATATAATTAAGGAATAAAAATCTTGACTCAAAAATAGCATAAGAAAACACTTGCATGCTTTGTGTGAGTAAGAAATGATCATTAGTGGTACTCAGATCTTTTATAAAACCAAACTGGTTAGTTGGTAGGTAACAAGTTATCATATCAAAACTAGTGACCCTCTAGCCAGCAAGAGCTCAATGATCCTAGATAAAAACCATTGGTTATAGAGAGGGAGATGCAATCATCAGTGTGAACGGAAAGTGAAGACTCCTTAGGAAGTAAACTTAGTAATACGAAAGCATATTTCAAATGAACGCAAATGGAAAAGAATTGTAAAAATTACAGCTAATTGTGAGCCAAAGTAGTCACATTTTTTATCAAACAAGAAAGGAATTCTAAAATTTAAGGTATCAAACGAATCCAGATCATTCATAAGCGTGTTGAGCTCAGAAAAATAAAAAAGCAGGAAAACAAGACAAAAGCTTTCATATAATCAATAGAGATAAGCTCGACTCCACGCCCGAAAAGTATAGCGTAAGTACTGACAACCCTTAATATGAGTGGAAGAGTCCCAGTTAATACAATTTTAATGTCATTTCTCCGTTCGCTCTAAGTAGTAGAGTATGTTCCCTGTACTAATAAGTTGTAACATATATATGTAGTTGTACCTAGACTCGCTGAAATGTAAACGAAATCCTGCATAGAGAAGGACTTGCGTGACTTGCTTTTCACGTTGAGCTTGTCTACAATCCACATTAAACCAAACCTTGTCTTTACGACTAGTTTGAATAATTTTAACAGGAAATCTTCTTTTATTAATGAAATGAAGGATATTATTTAGAGCCTCAACCAGACAATCATGACTAAAAGTATCAGCCTACCCAAAATTGCCTCATCTAGAATGGATAAAGTAGTCAATAATCTGATGTTTCTGTGATCTTTAAATAAGACGCGGAGGGTGAATGGCATTTACATGCATTCTCATCTGAGCCATGCTTCAACTATTGAATGACAACGTTCAAATATAACATAAGGGGCGCAAGCCTCATCATATTCTCGAATGGGAATTAAAGAATAAAGCTCATATTGTGTTTGCTCTCAAGAAGTTTGTACCTTCTACAATAATGTGATAAATTTGCTTCGGATAAAATATGTCAAATGAACACTGGAATTCTAAATATGAAAAATATTAATACAGCAAATAATCGTAAAACATAAAATATTTTATGCCATAAATAAGCGTTTTTTACTTCAAAAAACAATTGATATAGTACTATTTACATGTCTAAATAAGATTCAGTCAAATATGTTTCCAACAGTCGATAGTACCTAAGAACTATTGCGAAAGGTGAAATTATTACACCAAACCACTTGGATGGTAAAAACTATGGCTAAAAGTTTAAATTTGCACGTAAACAACAAATAAAGAAATTAAACTACATCATTTCTAGAACCAGTAGCATAAAACTTTACTCAGGCAATACTTTCTTAGATATTATAAACATGATCTTACATAAATTTAATATCTCAAGTTTGATCTTATGAGAAAATAAATATTCCCGAAAAAGATATGCATCGAAGATTAAAACAGACAGAGGAAAGCAATTTTGGACGTAGTTTTTCAGGGTTTTTTTGCATATTTAAAAAACAAAAACAAAGTTCCAGAGAAGAAAATGGATGTTTTTGTCTCCTACATGATGAATTTTGTCAGTTGCATCTTTCTTTAATTCATGATGGCATTGGGAGAGGAGATATGAGATTTTATGAACTACAATTTAGTGAAATTGTTTGATAGTCTAGTTGCCAGATTTATTTGCCGGTCTCTTTAAATTACCCTCAGGAATTCCGAGGAAGTTTGTTATATAAAAGGTTGACTATAATATTTAAATCTGTTAGTTAAGATTTGTGGATTTCCAACTCTTTGACTTGACAAAATTTAGGTCATTTATTAATTTTATGTTTTGCCGTCACGCGTAACGAAAGTTAGGTTAGATCGGTGTTGTTGGTTAATTATATTTTATGGTCAAAAATTATTGTCATTTTATGTAGGTTGTCATTTTATTTGCATTTGTTAGTTTATTTGATAATTTTTATGGTTATGAATTTTTAGCTGGGTTACGTAGCTAAGGTTTATTTATTCGGGAATTTTGGTTTTATTCAATAATTTTGAACTCTTTGATTTTCGGTATAAGTTAGGTCAGATTGTGTTGGACTGTTTGTTTATTTGATGTTTTTGAGTTAGTTGATGTTCTGCGAATGTTAGGTGAATTCCTTTGAGCCTATTGATTTTATTAGACGTTTATAAATCGTTCCTTGTATTACAAAATATACGTTGGGGTTTTGTGTTGTTTTATTTTGTAAAATGATTATTTTGTTTATTCATGAGATTAATGATGAATTGTTATTAACCTTCTTACCCCTGCCTAAAGTTGAATGCACTTTCATATGTTTAAATGTCACAGATTTGGTGCCTAGGGCAGACAAACTTATATAAATTCATTGAATGAGGCAAGAAACGAGGCGAATAAAGGTAAAAGGAGGAAAAGAAGCCATATCAAATTTGTAAAGGGAAGCACCAGGCCCGGAATAAATGATGAGGTCAACGCCGTGGCAACGGCTTCCTGAGAACCAAAAGAAGAGGTCCAAAAATATCTTGACCTAAGAGCAAAACACCCTAAAATGAAAATTTTATTAATCTATTTAACTCTATAAATTGTGTATTCTAATAAAAGGAACTTGCATAACGAAAATTCGATCACTTTCTCTTGCACTCTTTCATTCACTTCAATATTTGCAATAATGAAGAATAAATACCTAGGTTATACAATATAATGATTACAATAAAAGAATTCCTCTTTACAAATAAGAGGTAGTGAAAAATTACCTAATATATTAAAACTAGATTACTACTCCTATGTTTAAGTGAGAGCTCAAGAAAAGAGAGCTGATAATCAGATTCAAAGAAAGTATGATTGATTAATCAATTTTTTTAATCATTAGTTTACATTGTCCCCTGCCTGGTTATGTTCAATCGAGCCCCTTAGATCTTAGGGAAGCTAGCATTGCATCTTCACTTCTCTAGATGTCTCCTAGATAGGCTGGTGGAGGTTGAAGGAATGGTTAGGATCTGATCTGATTTTATATTCATGCGTGGCAAGGTAGTAGTGTTGTAGCGGGCCGAAAATATATCTCTGATCCCAATCGATCCAACCCGCTTCCTACACTGTACGGACGTGAGAAATCGAGGGAGAATGAAACGGATTGTATATACAGTCCCTTTACTTACAAAAAAAAGTACAATGATAATTACAGTAATTTATTTTACAAGGGAAGTGTGCACACTTCAAAATGAGGCCAAATTTCCCAATCCAAATAAGATACCAAAAGAGAATTTTCTAACAGGCGAATACAACAAATTTACTTAAATATATCTACACAAAACATAAAAAAAACACAACAACAACCGAACGAAAAGGGGCACGCGCTATCACTTGTGTGCTGGAGGTGAGTGGTAGTAGGCTAACATAAAAGGAGGCAGGCTTGTCAGCCAATGCGGGTGTGGTCGTCCAGGTGTCTAGCGAGGTATGAAAGCCCTCCGTCTCAGGGCTGGGCTGAGCACTTGACTAGAGAACCCTTCTTGCCGTCCGTCCAAGCTTCCACTCTCTCTAAATGTATATCCAAACAATCCTCAAAATATAATCTTTTGATAAAAGATTATTTTAAATAAAGTACAATCTGATAAAAGATTATTTTAAGCAAACTACAACCTTGATAAAAGATTATTTTAAACAAAGTACAATCTTGTTTTAATTATAGTGATATATCCAAACTAGCTACTATCTTTCCAGAATATGGCGCCTGGAAAGAAAGAAAAAACATGGTAATCATTTTATACATAAAATAAACAAAAACAAAACAAACCCATTCCCATTCACACACACACACACACATTCTTACAGAGGGAGGGAGAGGGTACTGAGAAAAGGGGTGGGAGAATGGCCCTTTTGCACACACTCACATTCGCTCCACCACAGTGTCTTGTTAAAAGGCGGGCCAGTAAAATTCTGGTTCGGCCGACTATTGCTGTTTCGGCTCTGTGGATATCAGGTGGGACGCTTTGGAGTAGGGCGTTTTGCAGCGGGTTTTAAAAAGCCATGCTGGTAAAGTGGGTGTGTATTTGTTAATGAGTTCTTAGTTGGGTTAAGTTATGGTTAGATTATTTAGAGAATGAGAGAAAAGGGCGAAGGCAATAGTTTGCGTAGTTCTGGGGGTTGGAAGAGGGTGGTGGAGGGCGTGTAGGCGGGTGAGGAGCAATACAGCAATTAAGAATATTGTGCCTATCAAATTAGGTCGGTTATCGAATAGAAGAAGTAGCACAAAGCTAAATTGAATATTGTGATGAAGAGGCATCTTAAATGACGAAAGAAGGAAGTGATAAAAAATTCCTATAGGGTCGGATGATAGAGGGTCGCAGTGCAAGATTCTTAGTGGTTGTTTTTCTAAAGAAGAAAAGTATACAAAATAAGGGGATTGATAGATTATAGTTATCAGAATCTACATTATATATATATATATATATATATATATATATATATATATATATATATATATATATATATATATGATAAATAACACCCTCAAGGAAAATGGAAAAACGATTCAGAGCGCTTTCTCCTTTATTCTAAAAGACCTTTTCATGGAATAACATAGGTCAGGACAGACAATGTCTTAAATAGTAAGGAGTGGGGGGTTAATACGGCTCCCTGCATCAAAACCCTAACTAGGGGGTACAAATTCTTTAAACACTTTAATTTGTGATTTAATATAATTAGATATGATAGGATCTAGGCTAAACAATCCAGGGTTAATATTAAAATTTTTGAAAGTATTAAGAGATACACCAAAATATTTCTTGAAATATAGTTTGTACATTTAATAACGGGTTTAGCACTATTCCAATTAATAGTATGATCCTGACTATAGATATGTAAAAATAATGCAGATTCTTGACAAAGATTACGAACAGTAGTTTGGTGCTGTTTAACTCTAACATTCAATTCTTTACCTATCTATCCATAATAGCATTTTTTTTACGAGAATGCGATGGATAGTAGTTTCATATTTAACTTAATGAAAATTTGGTTAAAAGGTAAAACTAATACATTTTTGTCATGAAATTTCGGGATGCTACGATTAAATTGATAAAATGAATTATAACAATTTTTAAGTACATAGGAAGGGTAACACAAATTTAAACCTATATTATATATCCTATCACCCTGTTTTTTCAAGAAAGGGATGGTGTTACATTTTTAATTTTTTAAAGTAAATTTAATTGAGGGCACTAACGTGTCCATTTTTTAAAGAAAAGTATTGATATCAACATCATTAGGCCACAAACAAAGAATATCATCAACATTACGCATCCATAAAATAAGGGTTATGTTGGTCTGGGGAAGTATTTTGGATTCAAAAAACTCCATATATAGATTGGCCAATACCGGGGACAAACAATTGCCCATAGCATTCCAAAGATTTGACGGTAATATTTCCTTTCAAAGGTGAATTTACAGCTGTTAATACAGAGGGAAAAAAGTTTAATAATAGTGGAAGCCGGTATAGGGAGAACAACGTTAACAAGATACTCTTCGAGGAAATTTAGGAGATCAGGTACGGGAACTTTTGTAAAGAGGGAACATACATGAAACTACCAATTACATAGCCCGGACGAGATGACTACTACTTTTATTATAACGTGCCATGCATTTGTTTAACATTTGCTTTTCTTTTTGTTTACGTTTATGTTACTACGCTGCACACTTATCTACATGTGTATCATTTGTCATGCAGGTTCTCTTTTGCCTCAAATGTAAGTTCACACTCATGCAAATTGGGAAGGAGGGGATAATAGTACATTACTCTCTTTTCTCCTAGTTTTTGCCTGCTGGCACTGAAAATAATAAGTATAGGACAGACAGAAAATAAAAAGTGAAATCTCATTCGTTTACATGCCATGCAGGGAGATGTCACTGGCATCTTTTTTTATCTTTCTCATTTTACTCCTCAACCCTTTCTGATATACGAGGTTTTCTTATCTGCATCCTACTATGTGATATTCACACAAATAAAATACACATCAATTCTTTTTTTGAACATATTCTCGGACATGCTTTCCAATACACGGTGTGGTAGGCTATTCCATATTTGCGTGATTTTAAAACTGAAGTAATTTGAGGCTAAATAGAGTTGAAGCACTTATTTACAAATATGAAACTATTTTGGCGTGTGTTAGTTTTTTCTTCCATCAAAAAAAGTCGTCTATAACACTAGTCAACAATCATTTTGCTACTTGGGTATTAGCTTGTGATTTATACTAAATTGAGTAGTCAGATTCCGAATCTGTAATCACTATTGTTCTACCACATAAGGGTTCCTGATTTACACACATACTCTTTAGTTACACCTATAGACAGTGTTGATTCGGCTACCGTAATGAGAGGATGTGTTGTGTGTTTTTAGTTCCTGCGTTACACTCCTGCTCTATCACGTTTTCAAATTTAGCCATTATAGTAGTGCTGTTGAAACGGTATTTACATACTGTGATTAAGTGCATTTTCTTTTAGATTGATCTGTCAATTAATTTGTCAATGAAATAAGATTGTACAAAAGTATATAACAGGATATATACAAAATAAGTTCAAAACATGAATAGTCAAGGATGTATAAATAGCCCAGACAACTTTTGTTATATTTGTTTAAGATTTACTCCAAGCAACCAGTAGTAAAGTTTAGCTAAGATTGAAAACTGCATACAATTATTATTTTGGTTATAAAGTTGCTGACCAATACATGCCCTGGAAACCTCAAAAATCTTGTATTGTCTGTTATATGGGGCTCACACAGTAGTTGAATGGCAAACGGAAGGGTATGCCTTTTGCTGAACCAATAGTGTAGCGTGAGCCAACAAATCATGTTTTTGATTGCTACTTTTGTATGACAAATATTGCGGGATTCTCAAATAAGAAAGTCAAAAACTGTATATCCAAATTGTAAGTCAGCTATAAAACCAGTGTTTTCCATAATATGGAGATGCCAATCCCAGTTCCTCCATTAGCTAGTGCAGTTAAAGAAGATGATTCATCGCCTGAACAGGAGGATAACAATGACGATGAAATATATGAGGATGATTCTAAGGAAAGGACGATCCAGTTGATAAATCAAGAAAGATTGAATGATTTGGTGAGGGATTTGTCATTGTCAAAGGAGAATGCAGAACTATTAGGCTCCAGACTACAGCAAAAGAATCTTCTAGAGGATGGTACAAAAATATCTACTTTTCGTAAACGCCATGAGGCCTTGGCTGACTTTTATAAAGAAGATGATGCTTGTGTATCTACTGATGTTAATGGCCTCATTAATCAGCTAGGAAACGAGCATTCACCTGATGAATGGAGACTATTCATCGATGTAAGCACTGCTAACCTGAAAGCTGTGTTTCACCACAAAGGTAACAAAAAAACTTCAATTCCTGTCGCACTATTGTTGGGATGATATAGACATATGACTCCATAAAATTTATTTTGGAAGGTGTTCATTACTCTCATCATAAGTGAATATACAAAGAATATGTGCGTTTTATGCCTATGGAACAGCCGTGACGACAGGAATCATTATATTGTCAAAAGGTCGCCCGAAGGAGAAGAACACATAGTTGGCTGATAGAATGTAAAGCACATGCCTTTAGTATGTGCGCGCTTTTGCTAATTCATTTTTCATTTTTTTAAGATGGATAGGGTATCTTCGATTTGTTTCATTTTGTTTTGTATGCCATATTTCGACTACACGTGTAACAATAAAACCATTTCGGTTCGTGTTTCGAAGTTAAAGCAAGATTTTTTTCGTAATTAATCTTCGCTTTTCTAACGCCGCTCTCTACCACTGAACAATAATAAAAATATTTTTCCCGATTTACTAGCTTTTTGTTGTTTTTAAACTTCTATAGAATCTGCTACGCTCCTAGATTAGGTTGATTATTTGATAGCCAACCAAGGGTGCCCTCTTTGATTTCCTATTTTTCGACGTATATATTTAACTAACACGGAATCAACAATCAGTATATTTTGCTGTAGCTCCAATTGCATTTCCTTTTATGCCCTATTATGAAAAAGACTTTCCCAATTTATCCACCTTACTCGGTCACGAAAGGCACTGAATTTGCATCTCTAAAATCATCGTATTAATTGTATGCTCTCTTTTACATTCACACTCGTATTTGTTTAGAGCCTAATTACATTATGGTCACTCGTCGCCAGATTAAATTATTTTTAACAGAATCGAATTACACGATTAGACCCCACTTATCATATTTACGATCATCACGTCTAACGTTTTTGCGTTTAGTTTTTCTCTTACATAAACTAATACTGCCGTCTCTTCCAGTTAACGCCGTAAAGGGCGCGGCGATTTGCCATCCTGGCCGCCGTGCTGACGGGACTCAGCACCCCGTCCGACCCCAGCTTAGCCTTTTCTCCTTCCTTCAAAACACTTGTTTCTTCGCTTTTCATACAACCTCTCCCACAACTTTCTCTGGTCAGCCTCTAATTTCACAGGGTAGATGCTGAGCTTCTTCTCAAGCCAACCGTCCCGGATTGGGGCTGAGAGGGGAGGGGACGACGTTCCCTAAGCCCTAAGCTCGGGTTTGGAATGGGTTTTTTTAACAACCTGCTTTATCCCCACCCATACCTCCCTCACATCCATTTTACTCTCCTCTTCACAATCTATCGTTTTACGCTGTGTTCAAGGTGGAGCCGCCATGCCGATGGACTGCCAGGCCACCAGGCGGGAGGGGTGGTCCCAAATGCGGCGCCTGGCTCTGCCAGGCCTGTAAGCACCTCTTGCAGTGCATGCAACTGTGAGAGGTGGTGAGCTATTGCGTCCCGCAGAAAATTTAGGGTCACAATGCCCAATGATATTAAAAAAAAATCTCGCCGTAATTCCCCCTTGCTCATCGACGGAGCCGCCCTCGGGCAGCTCCACCGAAAAAATGGAGGCCCACTCCCTGTGCTTGCGCAGGGGACCCTCCATATTTCTTTAACCAGAGAGGAGGCTTACTTCTCTCCTACGCCTACGGGTGAAGGGGACTCCCCCTCACCCTCTTCTCTGGAGGTGATTTCGGGCACCTCCCTATTTTCAGCGGCAGTCCCTCCTTTTATTTCTAATGGAACTGCTAAGAAAGCCAGCAGGCAGCCCATTTCCGAACGACCCTCGTGTAAGCGGCTCCGTAGGGAAAACTCCCTCAGTGGGGAGAGGAAAACCAGGCCCCTTCGGTTGCTTCTTTTAAAAGACCTGCTGGCAAGAATATTAAACCTTGCCAGGGTGAAGGCCTGTGCCTCCCCACAAAAGACTCTTGACGCTGCCAAGGGGACCTGCGATGTCCTGGGAGGGGATGGCTAACTAGAGGCCCCTCCTGTGATAGACATGGTCCTTGAAGAAACCCAGCCTCAGACGGTAGGGCCTTACATGAGGGAACATCCGGGCTCGGCGCCAAGCACCGAACCCGAATCCGCCCCTATGCAAGGTCCTCCTCAAACGGCTATGGGCTCCGAGGCAGTACAAGGAGGAGGGGGATCTCCTCCGACAGGTGCCCTTACGACTATCAGGACCTTCTCTATTTCGGAGAGGGACCTGGCTGAGGCCGTCCATCTGGCATGGGGGCTTTTGCCGGTGGAGGTGAGAAGCGGGTTCATTCCCCGCCCTCCTCTCTTAAAAAGAAGAATATAAAGACAAAGAGAAAAAGGACTCGGGGCTCCTCTCTATCCGCGGGCGCTGCGGTAACGGATGGGTCTGCTGCAACTTTGTTAGGCGACCAAGCCCCTGACTAAGACTGAGACCAAGAGTGCACAGGGTGGAGCCTCGATGATATCGGGGCCCCTGATTCAGAGGTTACCTGGCGTTTTCGAACCCGCTGGCTTCAAACGCTTCCTCGTTATTCGCTCCACTGATGGCAGCATGTTGTCCAAGGAAAACATGATCCATCAGAGGAGAGGATTATCTAGTGCAATTGGTAGAGAGCCGAAGGTGACCCGTTTCTCAGACGGGAGCCTTCTGGCGAATGCGGCGAATCCCGCCGAGGCGGCCAAGATAAGTGCTCCTCGGACACTTCATGGCACCCCGGTGAGTGTGACGCCGCACTCTACCATGAATTTTGTGAAAGGAGTAGTTTATGCGAGGGAACTCGTTGACTACTGCATCGAAGACATCTCCCTAGAGCTGGCTGACCATGGGGTGGTCAAGGTCGAAAGTGTGGTTAGAAAACAGGGAGAGGCCTCGAGATCCACCCCTACACTCTTCGTCACGTTCGACTGTAACAAGCTCCCTGAGTCGGTGCGTGCCGGTTGGTACCGCTACCGCGTGAAGGCATTCGTGCCACTGCCGCGGCGGTGGTATTACTGTTACCGCTTCGGCCATACGAATCGTTCTTGTAGACGTGCAAGGTCAGGGTCACCCGAAGTTTGTGTAAATTGCTCCAAGGCCACACACGATAAGTCCAAATCGTGTGTGACCACGTGTGTCAATTGTGGAGAGCCGCACCCCGCTTCTTCGAACCAATGTGGTGCATATTTCCTTAAAAAAGAAATCCTGGCCGTTCAGGCCCAGGATTGACTCTCAGTCCGCGAGGCTAAGGAATTGGTCCTGGCGCGCCCGGCTCTGCCTGGGACGCCATATGCCTCAATAGTTACAAAGACACCCTCTGCTCCTGGCCCATCCAGGCTAACGAGAACGGTTGTTTCCGCGCCCATTCGGAGCCCTTCTTCGGGCTCTACTCAACCCGGGTGCTCCTCTGGTAAAGCTGGCTGAAAAAAGGGTTCACATCAAGCCCCGGCTAAAACCAGGTCTCCCCCCTCTTCCCCCAGCGTGCCCGTTTCCCGTAAGGCGAAACGGCCACGCGCCTCCACCGAGTCGTTAGACTCACAGGAGGCAACACCCCTGAAGATGGTCGCTAGGCCATCTTCCGGGGTTCCTAAAGCTGTTTCCGAAAGGAGGACAGCAACAAAGGAGCTTCGGCTCCTTCACCTACGCCTAGTGGTGGAGCGAAAGGCTCGGAGACGGTGGTTCCTCGAAAAGAGGGCTCCCCCGCCTCCGAAGCCGCAACGCCCGGCTAAGGTTTCGAGGCGGAGGCAGCCCAACCTCCCCCAATAAGTCCTCGAAGGTGACAGCGCCTTCAGTGCTTTATCCGGCCAACAGCGCCCGTGGTTCTGCCTCCGGGAAGCGTACGGCCAATACCCGTACGCCATTCGCTACGCTCTACGTGGACGACCTTTCGATCTCTTTTAGCGCGGCCCAGATGCCAACTCTGGAGCGCCGACTCAAACAGGCATTGAACCGCGTCTCTCGCTATGCCGAAGCGCACTGGTTTCGGTTTTCTTTGGTCAAGACTAAGGTGGTGCACTTCTGCCACCATTCATGGCTCCACCCCGACCCAGATTTGTTTCTTAATGGGGTGCGCCTGGATGTGGTTGAGTCGCACCGTTTCCTTGGTCTTGTATTCGACCGCCGCCTCACCTGGGACGCTCATATTCGCCGCCTTAGGGTCTCTTTTACCCACGCCATGGATATTCTCCGTTCCGTGACGTTCAGTGCTTGGGGCGCTGATAGGGCTACTGCCCTACTTTTTTATCGATCCTTTGTTCGTTCGAAGCTCGAATACGGATGCGAGTTTTATGCATCCGCAGCCGAGCGTTTATTGCGGAAGGTGGATTCGATCCACCACACTGGCCTCCGCCTTGCGACCGGTACCTTCCGCACTTCCCCTATTGAGAGCCTGTTAGTCGATGCTGGGGAGATGCCACTCGCTCTGCGCCGCGTGCAGTGCATCACTCGCCTGTACGCGTGAGCACGGTGCCTCCCTCAATCGCCAACAGCTTTCACTGCATCTGCAGCTGATCTCGACGGTGCCTATGCCGCCGAGAGATGCCACTCATACCCTAAGCCCTTTGGGTTTAGGGTCAGGAAACTCCTTCAAGAGCAAGATATAGCTCTGGGGCCTGTGGCACCCTGGGTTTTTCCCAGGACGCCACCCTGGAGAGTACCCTATTTGGCAATTTGTCGCCACGCCTCTGCTCCCAAAGCTTATACTGCGCCGGGAGTATTGCGTTCGACCTTTTTGGAGCACACATCGTGTCACGCTGGAACCGTGCCAGTGTATACGGATGGCTCCAAGTCTCAAGAGGGGGTCGGCTTCCATGCCGTATCCCCTCTGTTTGAAGTCAGCGGGGCTCTACCAGGCGCTGCGTCTGTCTTCATGGCCGAGCTGGTGGCAATACACCACTCGGTACGGGAGCTTACGCGACGTGCCGGTTCGGCGACCGGATTGTGATTTATAGCGACTCACAAACTGCCCTGAGTGCTCTCGGGGCATTGGAATCTCCGCCTCCCCTGGTTCGCGTCATCCGTGACGCCATAGTTTTGGCGAGCCGGGCAGATGTCGAGATTATCTTCTGCTGGGTTCCTAGACATGTAGGAATTGCAAGGAATGAGCGCGCTGATGAGGGCGCCAAAGAGTCCGCGAGGACTCTGCGACCGGACCAACTTTTCGCTCTTCCTCACACCGACTACATGGTAGGAATACGGGCAGCTCTTCGGACTGCTTGGCAAAGAAGATGGAGACGGTCAAAGGGAACTCAAAGTTGCGTGCCGTTGCGCCGCGACTGTTCCCATGGACCTATCCCCCAATGCCGCGACGGCTTCAGATTGTTTTCTGTCGTCTCCGAATCGGACACACTCGTGTGACGCATCGCTATTTGATGGAGCGCTCGCCTGCGCCGTATTGCGACGACTGCGTCGTCCTCCAGACTGTTCGTCACATTCTTGTCGAATGTTCCAGTCTGGGTGATCTTCGCGCACGTTACCTGTCCCGGTACCGGGATGGGCGGGGTCGCTACTGCCTGTCCCTTGTACTCGGGACCAGTGCGTGCACATTGACTGGTAGAGTTGTTGACTTCTTGGAGGAGGCCGGCCTTCTCCCTATTATTTAAGCAGGGTTTGTTTTTTTTGTTTTTTTTCCTTTAGGTTGCACGCTCCTGTGCCGGGTGGACCTCCTCCGACGCACTAGCTTGCTTCCTTTCTTCTTTTTTGGAGTGTTTTTTTGTCTCTTTAATTTAATTTTAAAGTAGCCTAGAACTAGGCCAGTTTTAATACGGCGACTAATGCCCAAGTAGGCAGTCGCCAGATGAGCTCTTAAAAAAGAGAAAAAAAATCCTACAGTTAAACAGTCTTTGTTATAGATTTGAATCCCATTGTACCAATTAAGTGGCTGCCGCCGTGAGAAAAATCAGCATAAACGTTTGACGCTTTGATTTTTGGTCATTCTTCTTCTCTATATGTCTATCTGCCTCTTTCTCTCTCTCCCTTTTTATTCTTGAAGACCTGGAATCCTCATTCAACTATCTCTAATTTACTATTTAATTAACTAACTTTAGTTCTCATCATTTCTGATCCATCTAGATATCAAATGAATGAATGTACGGGAATAAATTGCACAAGGTAACATGTAATCTTGGCTGCTCTGTTGCAGATTAAAAGAAAAGTTCACAAAATATGTTCTAGCTTTATCAAAAAGTCATTAAGATTCGGAATAAGAATTTTTTTAAACTTTAGAGAAAGTCTTTCATCAGCAATATATTATATGTTGGAATTGAAGCAAAATACTTTGATTTTTTTACCAAACGGAACTCAAAGGCAAAGTCTTCATACATTCAAAAGGCTTCGTCTTCATACACCCAAATACTTAAAAAGAATAACTGAAATTAAAAAAATAACTAATGTTAGGATAGTTGGGGGAGTTCGCCTTTGGAAGCCTTACTTCCTTGAATCTTTACATTGCTTTGAGATATTCAAGAAATTTGAAAGTTCACAAACTGCGTCGTCCAAAGTCAGTTTGAGAATGTAATGAAGTCATTCATCAACCTTTTTCCACAACATGATATAAACTTTCCGTTTTGATCTTGACTCATTCTACCCTAACATAGTGGTTCTTAAGTCATCACACTCTACCCAGTTATCATTTTACTTTAAAAAAGCTACATAGTTGCCTGAGCTTAATTGACCAAAAGAAAAAAGCTTAATAGTTGCAACAATTTCATGTTTGCATGCCTTCTACTTTGTACGTCAGAAAATGGTGTTGATTCTGCATCAATCTTTGTTGAAACCATTCTTCGTCCCAAATTCAGGAATTTAAGCTGAATGATGAGGAAATTTGAGGAATTAAATAAAGTTGTAAGTTTAGAGCATGATGTGGCTTGACAGCTTGGTCAAAAGATCTCGAGCGAATGAGTGTCTTAGGTTTGTTTTACAAAGTACAATTAGAATCGTCATATTCTCTCCATTCTTTTGCAACTCTCCTTTCCTTTCACCCCCCTAAAGCCACAACGAAAACAATTATTTACATGGATCAAATTCACCTCTTTTCTTCTGTTACAGCCATTGTCGTGAATCAAATGAATTCTCACTGTAATAAATTGACTAATCAAATGGAAAGGGCGAAGAGATGAAGAAGAGGAGGCAATGATTACATTTACAGAAAAAGTAGGAGGAGGTAGTGGTGGTGGTGAGAAGAAGCAGTGGTTTTGGTGGTCGGCAGGGGTAGTGGTGGTTGCTGGTTAGGAGTCCTGATGGTGGGCTGGTGTAGTGGTGCTGATGGCGGGCAGAGGCAGTGGAGATGGGTAGGTTGAGGTCCTGAATTTTGCTATATTGCTATATGCGGTTCTTCCTGGTGGTGAGCAGCTGCGGTCGTACTATGGGTGGGCAGGGGTGGTTGTTGTGCTTGTAGTAGGCTTTGGGCAATGGTGGTGGTGGTGGTTAGCAGGGAAGGTAGTGGTGACGGTGATGGGCAGGGGTATTGGTGGTAGGCAGGGGCGTTGGTGGTAGGCAGTGGCGTTGGTGGTAGGAAGGGGCGTTGGTGGTAGGCAGGGGCCGTGGTGGTAGGAAGTGACAGTGGTAGTTGTCCGGGGCAGGGGCATTGTCTTTATACTATTATATTTGGTATTAAATTCCCTTTAAAAATCATATATAGCAACATTCCTACTTTTGAAATTTCATCCTTCAACTTGACATAAATTTGATTTTGATATCTGTGGGTTTAATTTAAAAGCAATCGATTTACCCAGGTTTATGAGAAAATAGCCGCGCAATTTCCCCCCAACCAACTCTTATTATCAATTTGTTGGATAGGAGTTTTATTCCTTTGGCCATATACTCAAATTAATCTACATAATGGATCTTAAATTAGGAACTTCGTTCATCTATCATCCATTTATCAATTTTCCTTATTTGTGCGATTAGTATATGGCTTAAAAATCATTTATTTTTAAATAGAAATGAAGTGTTCATGTCTCTTCATAGTGATACAGTAGTGAAGGTGCCGAGATTAATATCTAATTTTTATTAATTTTTTTTATTTAAAGTGAAAAAGATGAAGAATTGATTATTCTCTTCGATCTCTGAACTTTGGAGAAAAAGCCTATAGGATTCTGAACCATATTTTTACAGAACTTCCATGCACTGCAGAGGGACCAGTTAGGCCTAAATTGGTAAGCCTACCCTCCCCCTTCAACAAGAGGTAGCCTCAAACCGTGTCCACCACGAGGCACATTTACACGGGCAGAATAGTCTCTGCAAGAAGATTCGAGGCCATTCGAGAGTAGAGCTGTTTCCCCGCTTACCGCCCCCCAACCCTGAGGAGAGCCTCGGAAATAAATAGCGCTCGAGTCCCATGAAGAGACACAGAGATGAGAATTCTCGCCCGGACCGCAGAAGATTCCCCATAGTTCCAAGTCATGTGCTAACAACAAAGTAGAGTGAGAGCTGAACTATTTTGTGTATTTGGATTTAGCCTCAGCCAGTGAGGTAATTCCACTTAACGATCGCCACCGAGTCATTTTTCCGGCTTCTCTCGTTAACTCCTGTCGAAGCCCTCCTTCGTTCGCCCCTTATTTCAGGTGGTCGAAATACTCTCCCCTGGACCAGAAGTTACCACCGCCCCCCCCTGTTTTGGGAGAACCGTCATCACTTCAAGTTCCCGCTCAGAAGTTCCGAACGGCCTCACCCCACGTGCAGAAGACATCCGTAAGCCAACCCCCCTCTCCCCTTCAGTAACCCAATTGAGTTAATTCCCTCCCACCCCATTTGAATAGTCTCCTTCTGTAATACCTTAAGTTTTAACTTCATAGTCTGAATAATAACTACAATTTTCCCATTCGTTTACTGATGTGATTTTGTCCGTAATTTTCTGAGGTAATTTTACCCATCAATTCTCTCATTATTTTCGTGTAAATAAAATTATATTTTTGATGCCTCTTTAAATAACCTTGAGTTTTGCCATTGTCCATAATTTACCTGACCTCGTTGCACTCTCTCGCTACTCAGCCCGTGTTAATTAGTTGTGTTCTGTCCCTTCGTCGGTTCTCCTGTAAGTTACATCGGTCCCTTCCCCAAAGATATAATATTGTATTGATGTAATATAATGTCATACCACGACATAGATATATTTCAGTCTTTATTTGTGAGCTGGGTATCAGCTCTCTAAGGGGGTATGTAATTTATTATTAGGTTCTCTCTCTCTCTCTCTCTCTCTCAAAGAAAGTAGAGGGAGAGGTGACGCCCCCTTGTCGCGGGAAGAGAGCTTGTGTGTACCTTTGACTTTTCGAGCTATATCGGCGGGGGTACCTCTTCTGGCTACCCCTGGTAGGGCTCCTCTTGTCGATTTGAGCGGAAACTAGGATCCAGACTAAGTGCGTCATTCCTTCCTTTTTCTACTCTATCCTTCTCCTTTCTACTTTTATCCTATCTCTCCCACTTATACAAAAAGAAAAAACAACAAAAAAGAAGTTTACTCATATCATGTCACTCTTTCCCTTTTTTCCCTCTATCTACATATAAGGACTTGGCAGCTACCTCATGCGACAGAAGAGAGGCTTTGTAACCTCTATAAATAACGCCAATCAACGCTTATTGGTTACGAGAGACTAGGACTAGAGGTGTCCTAGGCGTTGGGTCACGATGAATGGGATTAGGGTAGGACCCGTTAACCCCTTCCCTGGCGCGTAATTAATGACCATTCCCAGTGACCGTCGATGGGTGCCTCTGGTAGCATCGGTCTGAGGTGACAGCACTTTGTTTCCAGGTTGGTTGCCAGGCCAATAAAAAGCCTTGGGTCGAGTCTCTTGGTGTGGCGGGATATCTATTGAAAGCTACTCCGAGATTCTGGCCATCATGAAGGGAACTAGTAGGAGTTTAGTACGGGGCGTGCTCCTTTGTTTACCTGGTGAGAAATCGAGGGCCCCTTCGGGGACCGTCAGTGCTGCTTGGTTGGGAGCCACGGCACGCCGAGGTTTGACGACTTGATCGGACAAACAGCAGCACATGGAGCGTGCCTTCTGAAAGATCCGAAACCTCTCTGATGGATAGACGGGAGCGACTCACGCAGGGAGAAAACACTAACCCTCCTTTTTTATCATTGATTGGTAACGAGTTTTGAGAGAGAGAGAAAGCGCTCAAAATGACAGGCAAAAAGGACCAGTTCGTCTAAAACACAACTGTGCAACATGCCAGTTAGAAAAGTGGTGCGTTGACTTTCCGGAGGGCTGCTACTCAAAATGCAGCCCTGAAAGTATCTGCACTACTTGCATATTGACGCGAGAGGTGGAGAAATTAAAAGACCTCTATAGAGCTTCAGAGGAGATAGCTTAAATCCTTGGAAGAAAGTTGGAGAAACTTGAAACCCTTAACGCTGCTCAGATTCGATGCCTAGAAGAGGCGCCACCCACTGACGTTTTGGAATCTCCTGATACCCAAGCGGACATTCCGGCATCATGTGAGGCTAAGCTAGCTGAGGCGCGAGAAAAAGAAGAAAGGAGAAACGAAGAAAAAAAAGAAAAAGAATAAAGTTGAAACAAAAGTAAAACCAAAAATAAAATAAAAACAGATAAACAAGAAGAAAAAGAAAGATAAGAATGTTGAGAGTAAAGAGGAAAATGGGAGGCCTCTTCCACAAGGGAAGACTCCGTCTTCAGAGACCAAGTATCCGAAGGTCACCCTCATTGGGATTCCTACACTAGAGGACTCCCTCAAAGTTCTTCTTTTCAATGCGAGGTCAATCAAGAATAAATTTCTTGAGCTCCAAGCCTCGTAGCAACAGAGGAACCTGAGATGGTGGCCATAACGGAGTCGTGGATAAATACTTCAAGCCGAGATTTTGAAGGTGAATTCACGATTTCCGGTTACCAGCTCTTCCTGAAAGATAAGCCAGACAGAGAGGGTGGCGGTGTGATGCTGTATGTCAAGAATAATCTCAAATCGACGGATTGCAACATCGTATCCGACCAGTAACTACTTGGTGTTGACCTAGAGATAGGTCCTGCCAAATACAGGACCCTGGTGCTTTATAGACCTCCTGCCCAACTCATTGAAAAGGACAGAGATCTGTACCAGCTACTAGGAGAACTTGTCGAAGACAGTGTGTGTATCGTAATGGGTGATTTCAACACACAAGTTGACTGGAAAACCAGAGAACCCTGTGGCGAGAACGCACTACTCCTGAACTTCGCGAACAACGAGTTTCTCACTCAATGGGTGAGAAAGCCAACGAGAGGAAACAATATCCTTGACTTGGTTTTCACCTCTCAGGATGACATCGTTGAGGACCTCTCTGTTGGCGAAGAGCTCGGTGGCAGTGACCACCGACTAATTAGATTTGTAGTCAAAGTCCCGAAGGCAGGGCCTGCAACTAGTAAATCGAGGAAACTCAATTTGAAAAGAGCAGACTTTGCAGGTCTTAGTGATGGACTGATTGACGCGAGGCTAGAAGTGTACGATGTTGTTGAAAACTCGTGGAACAGTTTCAAAACCAAATTTATAAGTCTTCAGTCGCGTTTCATCCCTCTGAAATGTTCCGTTGGTCTTTTGTTTAACCAAAGTGGTTTAATCGAGAAATATGCCAACTGCTTAGGAAGAAGAAAACTGTGTACTGGCATTTGAAGATCTGGGGGGACTTTGACGAATACAGGGTGCTAGCAAGGAGAGTTAAGTCCAGCATAAGGGCGGCTAAGCGGTCTGAGAAACTCAGTGGCGAGACTCTGTAAACAGAATCCTAAAGAGTTTTTTACATATGTGAACAACCGTAAACCAATCCGTCGAACGAGTGGCCCTTTGAGAAATGAGGAGTGACATTAAAGCATTTAGATGCAGAAAATGCTAACCTCCCCAACGACTACTTCTCTTTAGTGAAAGGAGACCAAAGCCAACCGTTATACTACCGACCTATCAGTCTGATTTCGATAGTCGGTAAACTCATGGAGAGCATGATGGTGGACCAAATGACGTCGTATTTAGAGTCAAACCTGCTACTGAGGAGTTCCCAGCACGGCTTCCAAAGGCAACGGTCATGCGTGACGAACCTTATGGAATTCTTCCACTTCGTGTTCAGTGAGCATGATCGGGACAAGGTGGTGGATGTGGTGTACTTAGACTTTCAGAAAGCCTTTGATAAGGTACCACACCGCGGCCCTCTCCTTAAAGTGCGAGCGCTGGGCATAGACGGAAAAGTAGCCGGCTGGATCGAGAACTGGCTAAGTGGCAGACAGCAACGGGTGGTGGTGAATGGACAAGCTTCTGAGTGGGTGCCCGTTACTAGCGGGGTGCCTCAAGGTTCTGTCCTGGCACCCCTACTATTTATCATCTACGTCAACGAAATGAACGGTGACATGGTTGCCAAGATTTTCAAATTTGCCGACGATACCAAGCTTGGTATGAACGTTGCAAAGGATGGAAATACTGCCCGCCTGCAGGAAGATCTTGGGAAGATTGGAGAGTGGTCGGACACATTGCAAATGCCTTTTAACGTGAACAAATGCAAAGTGATGCATATAGGCCACAGAAACCCCTAATCTCAGTATATCTTTAAGGGCACTGCTATTGAATCCACCTACTTTGAGGAGGACTTGGGTGTAACAATCACTAGTGACCTCAAGTTCTCGAAACAGTGCATTGAGGCAGAGAAGAAAGCCCAAAGGATGTTAGGCTACATAAAGCGCCAGTTTGAAAACCGTAACAAGGAGATAGTACTTTGTCTGTACAACTTCCTCGTTCGAACGCACCTGGAGTATGCCGTACAATTTTGGAGTCCTTCGTTTCGAAAGGACATCGCAAGGTTGGAACGCATACAAGCTAGGGCAACCAAACTGATTCCCTCTATCCGACATAAAAGTTAGGAGGATAGACTAAGGGAATTAGATATGTTCTCGCTGGAAACCCATAGACTGCGTGGTCAGCTCATTGAAGTTTTCAAAATACTTCGAGGTTTCGACAATGTTGACTACCGGGATATTTTCACACTGAGTGAGAACAGAACGCGCAATCACGGCTTCAAACTTAAACTGAAGCGTTACAACCGCAATCTGTATGGAAATTTTTTAACCTACAGTATCTGCGGTAAGTGGAACGCACTTCTAGTGGAAGTTGTCAACAGTGAATCTGTTGACCAGTTCAAGTCAAGACTAGACAAAGTCTTGAAAAGTGTCCGTTCATGGACGCAAAACAATTGAGCAGCCATGTTCCCGCTCGATTGCTAGTCCAAAGGTACCCTCTTTGAATGGACCGTAAGGTCTCCTAGGGTACTTTCTTTCCTTGTTACTCCTTGTTATTCTTAAATATGTATATATATTCCCAGCCGATCACGGCTATTAATGCAGAAGCTGCACTGCCCTTATGGATGTTATCTATCAAATTCATTGCATTTTCTATTCGGACTCCTCGCAAACAAATTAAACTTCTTTTACGCGGATTACATATTGAAAATTCATTTTCCTAGATTTAACTAGCGAATCTCCGACGATGATTGTTTCGATTCGTTTTCGAAGGGAATTAGGTTGCTAAACGCGTTACTACCCTCTAGCTCGAAGTGTTTTTCTCTGAAATTTGGGTTCTTCCTAGAAGACTGTAAAATATTTTCCTTCCCCCCTAGTATAGCCGGCACGCTGTAATTTACATCCCCAGTAAATTATCCCCCATTTTCGTGTAGCCGTTGATTGTTTCAAGGTTTCTCCTACATTCTCTCGCATAAATTATATTTGGACCGTCTAATATTGGTTTCAGGACACATATCTCTTGTTTGGAGTCTGCAAAATCTCTATGAATCCCTCTAATTTCTATTCGAATTTCGTTCACTGCATTTCTACTTTCAACGTCGAATGCCTGATTTAGCATTCAAAAACGACTTATTTTACTCCTTTTGTCAACAGCTTGAACATAAATTTCTTTATTGAAGGAAGTACCGAATGTATAACATGGTATTTAACGATAGGCATGGCTTGGGTTAATAATTCGATCCAATATGAGTTGATATTTATAAAATCCTCCTAGATGCCGTAAGCAACTTTGTTTAATACAACCTACAATAACGGCAAAATCAGTTGTATAAGTGGAAATTATAATGTGCTAGGCTTAATTTTTTTAAACGTAGAAAGTAGATGGTTAAATACATTCGACTTGAAGGGGTTAGTAACTTTCGATTTTAAAGCACAACTAATAGATTCCCAATTTATTTCGTGGCACGAGAAAGCGCGCGAGAGAGCCCGATTGAGTAAATGTGATCAAATAAGAGAGAGAGCGAGAGACAGATTGAGGTATCAAAGGGGAGACAGAGCGAGTGAGAGAAATAGCAAGAAAGATAGAGAGAGCGAGAGAGAAAAGAGAGAGAGAGAGCGAGAGAGAAAGAGAGAGAAAGAGAGAGCACGTTAGAGAGAACGAATGAAATAAAGAGGGCGCGAGAGAGACATAGACTGTGTGTATGTTTGTGTGCACTACCTGTGATTTAGGGGCTTTTGCCTCTTGAGTTAAGTGCAGAGATACGAAGTTCATTCATAATTTGGACGATTCTAGATAACATAACTGAGGGGTCTTCAAAAGGTTCGTCTAAATATGTAATAAAATTAGGACAAAGAAATTATAAATTGTATTGCTCAACATATGCTCCATTGACGTCCAAATAATTTTACAAGCAATTAGACTATCCATTTAAGCCATTTCTATAAAACTGATGATGCTGTTTTCAGCATCATCAAAGGATGATAAACGAGTTGCCACTTTTGTGACAAAAAAAAGTTGGATGAGGCTATGTTATCCTTGGTTTTATAAAAATTGGTTTTATGGTTGGAATCATCGCCTGTAAAGGGGTTTGACTTCAAAGGAGCATATGTTGAAAAATACAATATTTGATTCATTTTTTCTTAATTGCATTCCAGTGCCGCTCCACGCACTAAAAACCTATTTGCTTGCTTTGATTCGCCTACCGTGCGCAGAGTGGTTTTGGGGACACTTAATGTATAGAATGAATAAATATATTGTGATTTGTCAAATTGGGTTTCTTTTTTATCATTAATATAACAGGTGGAACAATTATATTGAATTTATGAATCAGTTTATTTCGTTTAATATTGACATAAACGAAAGGTTAATTCATTAATAAGAAATAAAATAAATAAATAGGGTGCTGATATTTACCTTTTAGCGGTAGTGATTTCACCGGGAAATTTGTCTTGGCTACAATCTAATTCAGGATCTGAATATTTCACTATATTATAAATTAATACAATTTCAATAATCAATCTACACATCGCTGCCAGAAGTGGGGAAGTAAGTGGCGGTGAACCATTATATCTCATACTAATATTTTGTCTGTGGTGATCGGAAAAAAAATGAAATCATATTTCAAAGATTAAACAACAAACTAAATATTTTAATATAAATGAAAACACTGCGTGTAAAATGAGATATTCTACATACTTAATTGTAGTGATGTTTTTCAAGGGGTAAAATTTGTCTAGGCTGAAATACATTTTACGAAAAGTGGTCTACATAATTCTAATATGTTACGAAAAACTGTGATATGATATCTGTCGATGTTCGATTGACATAAAATAAGGCAATCTTTCGTTATATACCTGAAACTGAGGTTACATATTTGTTTACAAGACAGTGTCCTTAACATTCGAGGAAAGCAAGAATATGCCTGTATATTACTCTGTGTAAAATGGGCGTTACAGGCCCTTAACATTCGAGGAAAGCAAGAATATGCCTGTATATTACTCTGTGTAAAATGGGCGTTACAGGCCCAATACTTACTTTGCTACGAAATGCCTCTATTGGTAGTAAATTGAGCTCGAGGAAAGAAGATGGGGCATATCGTTATATATATATATATATATATATATATATATATATATATATATATATATATATATGGAGTGAAAAGGCGACAGCACGGATAAAAGACCCTTTACATATGTATTCCAAAGATGCAGGAATATATCTGCCTATTACTGTGTACTTTGGTGTAGAATTGTTATTTTATTATTTATACCAAAATCAAGCATAAATTTATCATTATTATTAATATTAAATTATTACGACTTAACGTGGGAGCTAAACCACGTTGTTTTGTTTTGCCCTATTTCATTTTGTTATATGCTTTCCTTGTTGCATGTATCCTCTCTTTGCCCCAAGCAGTTGATAGATAGAGAGAAAATAATAAAGAGAAACAGAAGGAAATGCGAGGGATATGCGAGAAGTTGAAGTTTGCATGTAAGTCAGGCTAAGTAGTAAGAGTAAAGTTTATGTTTGTTTTTGTGCGTGATTTTTGCTAGGTGGCCTTCCTATTTAGGCATTTAAACCATCGTTAGCAATCTTGCTGATATTGCCGGTAAGAAATAATTCTCGCCTTTTTTTATTAGTGTTTATTTTTATCTTATATTTAAGTACTTATATTTGGGGGGTTCATATTTTGTGTGTAGTTTTAAATTAGTGGTTTCTTTCTTTCTTTATGTTTTTTTTACTTATTAATTGCTGTCTTTCGATTTATTTGATTTTTTATTAGGGTTATTCCGTTATATTTAAGTACTTATATTTGGGGGGTTCATATTTTGTGTGTAGTTTTAAATTAGTGGTTTCTTTCTTTCTTTATGTTTTTTTTACTTATTAATTGCTGTCTTTCGATTTATTTGATTTTTTATTAGGGTTATTCCGTTTCGGATTTGTATAGTTATAGTTGAATTACCCATCTCATGTGTCTTGATTAGGGGATCTTTGCGAAATCTTAATAGGTCCCTCGTGGTATACGAAGAACCGAGTGATGGAAAGGAGTTAGTACGTATGGGTTGTTTACGTACTACACCAAAAAAAACCCCGTGATTAACGTTATATCTCTATAAGAGAGTTATATATGTTTTATTATTATTATCTTGATTATTACTGATTTAAACTTGGAGGGTTCTTTGTGCCATACTTAGCGTTTCGAGGATAGAATAAAAAGTTTGGTAAAACACACTAAAGGTTTAATTCAAACAAAAAATAAACGAACCAAAGAAATACTACACACTAAATGCACAGAAATAACTTCAATAATTTTTAAGTAAGGCTTTCTTAATTGATCTCGCGAAATTATAATGACAGTTGACTCATCGCTCACTTTAATATGAAAAAAATGCTAACGGCTTTACCGACCGGATACCGGAATTTAAATTCTTTTTTTCCTCTTGCGACGGGTTTGAGTCTGACTTTGAACTCAATGAGCTATGTCATCTCAGGAATCTTGTTGTTTTGTGAAGCATGCCTCGGCCAGATGGTTGGTGCGAACGGAAATGTTTTTAAGGCCACAGAGGACTTAGGCGAGTGTGGCAGATGGGAGAGCCACTCGCCTTCGGTAGGAAATGATATCACCACCGGAATGTGAAAGAATGTTCCTTTCTCCTCTTCATATTACTCTGGGGAATAATACGCACTGAATAGCGATGAGCCAGGTGGGAATCCTTTGACTCAGGGAAGTGCTGGGGGCAATCCACTCTGGGGTCTTCCTCAAGGGCGAGGACTATCTCTGTGCTTTGGGCTGCACCAGGATAGGAAGGGGGGGCGGGGGTTCTCTGATGAGAGTAAAATGAACTTGATTCTTAAATCAAGTTAACTTAAAGTTCTGTGTGATCACCGGGAACTAGCTCGAGGATGAGTTTCTTTTTCTTAGTTCCAGTATTCCTCAAATTCAAAGGCCTATCTCGGTGCTGTGGGATACACCAGGATAGAGGGAAGGGGGGTCTCTGACGAGAGTAATTTGAACTTGATCAAGTTAATTTAATGTTCGGTGTCATCACCAGGAACTAGCTCGAGGATGAACTGCTTCTTTGTCCCTTCTCTTGGTATCCCGGGACTCTTGCCGGGAACTTCGTAGCCTGCTGACTCACGTATTCTACCCTACCCCAATGGGGTAGGGGTCTACCCCAATGGGGTAGGGGTAGGAGAGGGGGACTGGTGAAGGCCGCATGAAGTTTCATACTCCAACGGTTTTTCTTCTAGCGTCGCACAGATGACCCAGTGGGACCGTATGTATTTCAAGCGACGCTCCTAGAATTTCGCCTCCTCTGTGAAATTGAATATCTTTTCTTAGGGGATATCTTGCAATTTTAACCGTTCTGCTTTTCATCGGGACGAGGGGCGAAGGAGCCGTGGTTAAGAGTTTGAACCATGGCGTCTGCACTGCAAGGATGTTTGTAGTCAACGTCCCGTGGCTCAACTGAGTGAAGCGGGAGAGTATCGATTTCCCGGCAAGGTCCTTTATTCGGTATTTTTAGCTAGTATTTTGGTAAACTTATTTACTCATTTGGGTAGTCGAAGTTGGGTTTCAAGTGTATATTTCATCCTCTTTTTTGATCTGATTTTGTTTTAGCGCTCGAGAACAGTCAGTTCTATCTGCATCTTTCTAATCGTGATATGTCGTTGGCAAGTTCTCAAATATCTTCCCCTGACATTTTCTTAATCTTCTTAGCCATGTATTCTCAAGATTTACTCAATTGTTCTATGGTTACTTAGCTATGTAGATCTTTCTGGTTCAGCCTTTCTGCACGTCCGGTACCCGTGATTATTAAAACTATTGGGTTGAGGAATTCTTTATCAGAAAGGACAGCTCAATCGTGTTTTTCCCATTTCAAAAACTGTTATTTAAATATTAATTACGAATAACGTTCTGCTCACCCCATTAAGTTAGATGAAGATCGATTAAACGAATTTCTTCATGAAAATCCTCGTCAATCTACTAGGGAATTGGCTGTACAATTGCCGTGTGATCAGAGAACCGTAGTAAATCACCTTCATTCGCTGGGGTAATTTCAAAAACTCGGAGCATGGGCTCCGTACGCTTGAGCGAAACCAACAAACTTCAACTCTCCACGATTGTCGCAGGTTTGCTTGCTCGTCACAAGGCTACTTGTGGGTATAAGGACAGATTTCTTCACCGCATCATCACTGGCGACGAAAAGTGGTATGTTTATGTCAACATTAACCATCGAAACCAATGGCTTAGCCCCAATAAAAAAACACTTCCGCGATTAAAGCAAGGACTTCATCCACGAAAGACGATGCTGTGTGTGTGTGGCCGGATTGTGAAGGCATCTTTCTTTAGGACCTCCTTGCGAACAACGAGATTGTCATTGCAGAGCTCTACGTTTAACAAATGTATCGACTCGCCGAAGCTATTCGCGAAAAGCGACCTCATCGACGTTATGGAGTCCTTCTGCAACACGACATTGCTCGTCTCACATTGCCAATATGACAAAAGACGCCATCCAAAGGTTTAATTGGGATATCCTGACGCATCCTCCATATTCGCCAGACTTAGCTCCATAGGATTTCCATCAGTTATGATCGCTCTCCAACAATTTGCGCAGTGTTCCGTTCAATACTTATGTGGAATTAAGAACCTGGTTAGACGAATTCTTCGAGTCAAAATCCAGAGAATTTTATTGCAGAAGCATCAAAAAACTAGTTGAACGTTGAGAAGAAGTCGTAAATAACAACGGAGAATACATTATTGATTAAATTGCATATTGTTATCAATTAAAAATGAAGTTTTTTCTAAAATTGTTAATGGTAATGAATAAATTTGATAAAACTGCCATGACCTATTCCTCTACCCATTACCTTGAGAAAAGCTTTGAAAAATTAGTACTATACAGCCCCGTCTTGGTTAGCAGCCACGTACAGTTTCGTTCGCCTTGCTACGCCTCCCACTGGCTTCCAGCTACCAACGCGACACGTCACCTCTACGCGGCCTTGCTCACACCTAAGGCCAGAGTTCCTGCCCAACAGACGATAGATACGGACAGGCATCTATCACTCGAGAATTGACTTTGTTCTGGTCTGGAGTACTCCCTCTTTCCTTTCTCAGGGAGGTTAAAGAAGAAGGAAATTTGCAAGTGGAACTTTTCAGCGCCCCGCTTACTCATTGTATCCAAAGCCTCCAGCCATTTAGGCTTCACGTGAGTCTCCCCGTCTTTTGCATTCCCTGCCCTTTCCGTAGAAGCAATCACCATGCATCAATCTCTCGGACTCTCATCCCCATCGAGTCATTTGTACCTCCCCCCGCGTTTGGTACTCCGTGTCTCATCTTATTTATTGTCATTAATTTACCCTTGCCAATAATAAATTAACTATGTATCGGCAGGAAGCCAGAGGAGCATTGGAATTGTTAGTGAATAGTGCAAACAGTAAAGCATTGTGGCCGTTCTCCAATGTTATGGGTTGGGACCCCTCACTGTTTTGATGTTCTGAAAGATTAAATGCTGCCCTCAACAATAGACCTTACAAGAAATCTCCCGAATGTGGTGTAGGCTATAGGCCTAGTTCTTCTCCCATCAAGATTGCCAACACGTAGGGATTTCTATCCGGAGATGCTTCAGTCCCAGATGGCGAGTCTTCTAAGATGGGAGGGACTTAGTGGGAGGCACCCACGAGGCTAACTCTAATCCCATGTAAGGCCCTAATGAGTTGTCATGAGCTCCCAAGGAATCATGAGAGGAGAAGTGACATCCCCACACGGTTAGTACCTCTCTATCAGCTATGAACTTATTGGAAAACGACATGGCAGAGGCTAACTTTCCAATTGTGGACCATCTTCCATGATTGGTTAAAAGAAGACCCACTTTCTCTCATACTTTCTAAAAGAAAATCGAAATAAAACAGACCTGAAGATGATTAGGGGCTTCTCTCCTTCTAGGAGCTTCCTGTGAACAGAGAAACAGTTCGTCTAGTGTTTCGACAGGTGACAATACCACGACTGGCAGGTCACGCTCCGAAATTCCCTGGGTCGGAGAGACCCAGACCCAGAACCAGACTAAGACGTAAGTGGTACTTCAGTGGAGTCTCACTAACGCCGGGGAATCTCATTGAGATGCTGTTGAGATTCTTCGATCCCACCACCTTCAAGCGTTTCTTGACTATTTGATATAACAATGTGAGCATGTTTTTCAAATAACACATGCTCCATCAGCACCAAGAAATAGCTCGGATGAGACTCTTCTGGTGAATAGGCCGAACAGGCCCAAGTGGGCATGGCGATTGGATTGCAGACACTCGATAGTTCGCCACTGCACGTGACACCGAATGCATTCCACTATGAATTTCGTGAAAGTAGTAGTCTATGCGATGGAACTCGTTGACTACTCATAAAAAGATATCAGATAAGAGCTGGTGAACCACCGGACTGTCAGTGTGATATGCGTGCTATCGCTGCTGTGACAAGGCATTCGTCACTTTGCCGTGGTAGTTCTATCATTGCAACAAATTGGCTTTACGAATTGAACTTGTACAAATAGCAAGGGGAGTCAACACGAAATCTTCGCACACTACTCAATAGTTTTACGTGGTAACTCTGATTGTGTAAGACCAAGTGTATGAATTGCAGCTAGACACAACATGCTTCTTCGAAGCACTAGCTCGCATATTTTATGGGCCTAGCCGATTCAACTGTCCACCGACTCCATATCAGAGATGCCGAAGAATTGTTCCTTTTCTGGCCTGTGAGACCTGGGAGTTCCTACGCCTTTCTAGTTAATAAGTTACTATTTGGTCTTGACCAATCCACCCCTAAAAGCGCAGCAGCCTCCCTATCTCTTACTCACACAATTATCTCCCCAGGTAGAGTTAGCGGATCCAGGGGTCCAAGCCTCGCCTCAGATAAAACAAAGGTTTCTCCCCCAACCCTACGTGATACCATTTCCTGCAAGGCAAAACGGCTGTGTGTTTTCTGCACGCAAGCCTCCTGAATGTCGTCGTGATAGCGTCTTCGAACGTTTTAAAGCTGTCACCAGAAAGAAGGGATGCAACAAGGGAACTTCCACTTCCACGTATCCGCTCAAGGATGGACAGAGCGAGTTGGAGATTCTGGCCGGCTAAAAGGGAGCTCCACAACCGAACTGCCCCTCCTTCCAAACGTTTGGAAGTAGAGGGAGGAAACGACTAGTATCACGAGCCAATATCCCCTCAGTATGTCCTCTATTGGGACATCGTAGTGAGCCTGTCTAACCAACAACTCCGTGAGCTATGCCTTCAGGAAGCATACGGCACTTCCCATCAGAGTCTTTTCTTCGAAGAAGGACAACGCATTGCCTCCGATCAAGGCCTAGAAGGCATATTCCTTTAATGTATTTAACGTGGTCTCCGGGAAAACTGAAGAAGCTGTGGTAGCATATCTTTTCCCGTTACCCGTTAACTATTTACAGCGAGTATCAGGAAAATCGATATAGTTGCGAAATCATTTAAACCTGACATCTTCCTTCACGCCGTTTCTCTAGGCTAGACATGAACTGGTTGCATGTTCTGGATAGGAAGTCATTAGAAATGGATGACATTACCTCCCCAATGGGCACGATTAGAGATCCTAAAGTGTTGTAAGCAGCCTTATTAACACTCTTCTCAACAACGAGCCATGCAAAATAATCAAGTAGGCTTACATTCGAGGAGCTTAGCGTCTGCATGCCTAGGGAACAGTGGTGCGGAACGCTGTTGAACTCTACCAAGCCTGTGTTTCCATGAGTTGTGTGCTGCTGTCAAAGAAACCAGCTCAGTGGTGCTTGGGGCGATGGAGGAATGAAGCCCTTAAGTTCTTCCCTAGTAATCTCATTGACGTGTGCCTGAATACCATACCAAGAACATTTGGGCCTGTTAATGGTTTTACGCTTGCTTGGTCGTCTGCAGAGATAAGCAAAATTCCTATATGTGCTATACGTGTCACCCAAACAATTTCAGTGAGTGTGAATTTTCTCAGCTGAGGTCTAGCTAATATTCAATATTTTTTTTTTTCGAACCACGCCGCGTTTTTTTCTTAGCGTGCATACGTGTCTTAAATTAATGCATAGGCCTATTTTTTTTGAGGTGTGAGAGCGCCTCGAAAGGATTAGGAGCAACTTCTCGCGCAACTCCTCTCCTGTTATGCAGGAGAACGGAAGCGTAATTTAGCAGACTGAGTCTGCGGATAAATACTATCTCCATCCCACCACAGCCCTGGTCCTTAAAGTGCTCCCCTGGAATTGAAATATTCGAACCGCTTCCTTGTTTTTTTTCCCAACCGGGCGTATTTTGTGAGGGCTATATCTGCAGTCTTAGGGTTCCTTGTATCCACACCATGGATATTCTTCGTCTTGTGTCGTTGAGCACAGGGGCTGTTGATAGGGCTACCGACTTGTTATTTTTTCATCTTTAGCAAAAGCACTCATTGCATCCACCGTGGCACCTATACGATTCATATACCCCCCAAAGAAGCCAGTAAACTCCTTCAAGAGTTCGATATAGCACACATGCGCACCCATTATTTTACACAAACACAATGTGAGAAATATACCCCTTAGGAACCTTAATAATACGAAGACGAGTGAGCAAGGCCCGTCTGAGCCCAGTTAGCTTCCTTTTATAGTCGGTCGACTATAGGAGTCATAACGTAGGTTGAGTCAGATGATGTCATCGCTTCCGCGCTACAAAGATTAGGACGCGAAGGCAAGTCCCCTGGGTTTTCTTCTGATGGGACCCAACAGGCTCGAGGTCGTCTGAAAAGATAATAATAGTGTTACTGGACCAAAAAATGAGAAAGAATATAAAACAAAAGACAATCAATAATCTTGCCCTTATTAAAGATGTACAATGATGAAGTGGAGTCCCCGAAGAGCCGCGCGTACACCAACCTTAGTCCAAGAAAGAGCAGGGAGATGAACTCGCCCACGTAGGACGGATAGGGGGAGTTGACAATATAGGAGGAGAGGTTACCTCGGGGGGGTACCCATCCCATGAGCAACTCAGAAGCGTGCGCGTACGTGCGGCCCCACGTGAACTCTAGCGGATTCCACGAGCCTCAGGCGGAGGAGAGGAGGGCCTTCAGCATTTAGACCCTGGGGCTGCGTTGGTAGGCGAGCTGAGCCCAGAAGTTCGGCAGGGAAGTGGCGCCGCACACGAAGTTGAAGAGACCTCCCAAGCGATCCCAGAAATCTGAAGGGTAGGAAACCCTGTGGGCCCAGTCGACGGCATAGACGAGCTGCCCCCTCATTTTCGAGGTGAGGCGCGAAGACTTTGATGACAAGTCAATTTCCACACCCAAGTAGGTGAAAGTCTGGCACGATTCCAGGGAACTTTTGGCGTTATTGAATCCAAGGCTGGTTAGGAGGAGGGCATCACTGAGGCAACGGAGGGCATAACAGGAAGAGGACGTCGTTCAGATATGTATATGCAAGGCAGGCGAAGTCCTTGGCAAACTCGGACATGATGGGAGCCATACTCATCTGCATAATGTAGGGGCTCCCAGAGAAACCCATGGGAAGCTTGGTGAATTGATAGGTCTGTCATTTACACTTCACCCCGAACCAACGATGGGCATTGGGGTGCAAAGAAACGTGATAGAAGCCGTTACGGAGGTCTAACTTTATGGTAAAAATGGAGGGGCCTGTTTCGGCAGCACCTTGCTCAGGAATGAGAGGTGGAAAGAGCTACAAGGAGCTAAACGGAAACTAAGTACCCTAGAAGACCTTACGGTTCATAAAAGGAGGATTCTTTTGGCGTAATCTTCGAAGGTGTCCGTTGGCAACCACCTCGAAGATCACTCGCGTGGATCTCGACGGCGATTTCGCGACTTTATCTAGTCTTGACTTGAACTGGTCAACAGATTCACTGTTGACAACTTCCGTCGGAAGTGCGTTTCAACTACCGCAGATACTATAAGTGAAGAATTTCGCACACAGATCACGGTGGTATCGCTTAAGTTCAAGTTTAAAGCCGTGATTTCTTGTTCTCCCCTCGCTGAGCTGGAAAATATCCCCTTAGTCCAGTCTATCGAAGCCTTGAATTATTTTAAACACCTCCTTGAGCTGACCACGTAGTCTCCGGGTCTCCAGCGAGAACAGATCTAATTCCCTTAATCTATCTTCATAACTTTTATGTCGGATAGAGGGAATCAGTTTGGTTGCCCTAGCTTGCACGCGTTCCAATCTCGCGATGTCCTTTCTAAATGAAGGACTCCAAAATTGTACGGCACACTCCAGGTGCAGTCGGACGAGGGAGTTGTACAGACACAGTACTATCTCTTTGTTCCGATATCCAAACTGTCGCTTTATATACCCTAACAACCTTTGGGCTTTCTCCTCCACCTCAATACACTGTTTCCAGAACTTGAGGTCACACTTGATAGTTACACCCAAGTCTTTCTCAGAGTCTGTGGATTCAAGAGCAGTGCCCTTAAGGATATAGGATGATTGAGGATTTCGGTGGCCGATATGCATCACTTTGCATTTGTTTACGTTGAAAGACATTTGCCACGTATCAGACTACTTCCTAATCTTTCGAAGATCACCTTACAGGCGGGCAGTATTTCCATCCTTTGCAACGTTCATACCAAGCTTGGTATCGTCAGCAAATTTAGAAATCATCGCAACCATGTCACCGTCCATGTCGTTGATGTAGATAATGAATAGTAGTCGTCCTAGGACAAAACCTTGAGGCACTCCGCTAGTAACGGGCACCCACTCAGAAGCTTGTCTATTCACCACCACCCGTTCCCGTCTGCCACTTAGCCCGTTCTCTATCCAGCCGGCTACTTTTCCGTCTATGCCCAGCGTTCGCACTTTCCGGGGAAGGCGGTGGTGTGGTACCTTATCAAAGGCTTTCTGAAAGTCTATTTACACCACATCCACCGCCTTGTCCCGATCGTGCTCACTGAACACGAAGTGGAAGAATTCCACAAGGTTCGTCACTCATGACCGTTGCCTTCGGAAGCCGTGTTGGGAACTCCTCAGTAGTAGATTTGACTCTAAATGCGACGTCAGTTTGTCCACCATCACATCATGCTTTCCATGAGTTTACTGAATATCGAGCTCAGACTGATAGGTTGGTAGTTCAAGGGTTGCCTACGGTCTCCTTTTTTGAAGATAGGGTGTCACCTGCGCTTCATGTCAGTCTCTAGGAACGCATTTGGTCCGGATTGACATGTTGAAGATTACGCTCAGGTGTGATTACACTTGATCGCGCACTTCTTTCAACACCTTAGGTAGAAACCCATCCCGGCCAGGTGACTTATTCGTCATTAGGTCACTGATCTTCTTTTTTATTTCTCCTTCGGTGAAGTCCAAATCCTCTAGCTTTTCTCCCGAGTAGGAATCCGTTGGCTGAGGGATTAGACCACACTCTTCAATAAAGACTGAAGAGAAGTAGGCGTTGATGAGGTTAGCCGTGTAGTGTCCTGAGGATGTTTGGGGGGACATATAGTACACGACCCGGCCTTCGGTGCTGTTGCGGGAGACCAGGCAGAGGCGGTGCACACAGGTGACTTCGGAAGAGGGCTACAAGACCTGAGAGCGGACGAGGGCAGCGATGGTTTCCGGCAGGTTGGGCGCGGTAGTCTCAAAGTTTCGGTAACCACCGAGGAACATATTCACTCTCTTGCCGGCGGATGACTTTGCGATGTTAGAGGGCAACAGGAGGCCGAAATAGACGTGTTTCGGGATGAAATCGCAAATGTGACCCACACATTCACCCCTGGCCATGCGGGCCAGCGGGTCGAACAGCAAAAAAATATGCTCGTTGTTTTTGGCCTCGTCCCCAGCCCGGTCTTCCCAAGACTCGACCTGGGAAACCGGTGGCGCGTCTTCAAGGAGAAGCCTCCACTGGCGGAGTAGCAGCTAACTCGAGAACGGGCGTGGGCGGGGTGCCAAACTCGCCGATAGCCTCGATGGCCACCCTGAGGTCTGGGTGCTGTGCAAGTCCAGGGTCACCTGCCAACAGACGCTCCTGTTCCGTAAGTTCGAAGTCCCTGAGGTCCTCCCAGTCCTCATCGACAGCTGCCACCTGGAGGGGAGAACTGGGGGGGGGGGGCTAACGGTAATCGCTAAGGGCTCCTCCGGTGATGTGAACCACTCGCCAGAAGCCGCTATGCCGCGGTTGTCGCCCGCTCTGACCTCCACGTCGATGGCGAAGTTGTTCTGCGCGGAGAGTTCGGGTCCAACAGGACCTCCCCCATGGCCCAACACTCCTCTTCCCACTCACTCCTTCTTCTGCGCTCTAGAGGGCCTTCTTCCTCCACGTCCCCTACCCCTGGGTCCTGGTACTGTTAGGCGTGAGGCATTCCTGACGTAAGAAGAGGAGTATTAGGACACAAGGACTGTCTGGTTATAGATTACCGGGTCGATCTCTTTGCCCGCCACCTAGGAGGACTGGAGACGGGCATCTTCTAAGGTGTAGCACCAGTTGAACAAGCGCTGTAGATAGTATAGACGCAGGCCAGTATTGAGCCTCGCCTCCTTCTCCTCCTTCAGGAGGTATTCACGAAGGCGATGGATTAACAGCAGGAGCTGAATATCCTCAACGTCCCTGGTCCTCAAGGTATTCTCGAAGGGTAAAATGCTCTGATTTTGCCGAGAACGCCAGCCTAGAGGGTACCCTTTTTAATATTTTTCGCCAAATTTCCACTTCCAAAGTTTCTACATTGACGGAAGTATTGTTCTCTACCGGTTTGGAACAAACTTCTTTTCACGCATAATTCATGCATGTACAAATATATAGCTCCAGGTCCCAATAAGATGTCAATTTCTATGCTGTATGTCTTCTGTTTGAAGTCAGAGGGGATCTCTCAGGCGGAGCTTCTATCTTCTCGACTGAGCTGGTTGTAATACATGGCTCGGTTCGGGAGATATCACATCGTGCCCGGTTCTCGCGGAATTCACATATTCTCCCATTTTCCTGGTTCCCTTTATCTAATAAGCCAGGGTTGCAGCGAGCCAGGTAGATTAGGAGGTTATCTTCTGCTGAGTTCATGGATATGTAGAGAAGGCGACAAATGAACTCGCCGATAAGGAGGCCAAAAAGCCTTCTATGACTGAGCGAATCGCTCTTCCTCACTCGGAATACATAGCAGGGATTAATTCAATGCTTTGGGATGCCTGCCAATGAAGATGGAAGACGATCACCGGAGCCCTTAAGTTGTGTGCCATCGCCCATTAATTGTTCCCCTGGACCAACCGTTGAATGCCTCGGTAGCTTCAGGTCGCTTTGATTGAACGCTCCTTAAAACCTTACTAAGACAACTACGTAGTACCCTCATATTGTTCGGCACATTCATGTTAAGTATCCCAGTCTAAAGCATCTTTGTAGACTTGGACACTTACTTGTCTCATTACCGAGACGAGCGCGGTCGCTACCGTTTGTCTCTTTTTAGTAGGAGCGAGGTCGTATATGTACACAGACTTGTAGACTTACTGAGTATTTGGAAGAGGTGGGCCTCTTTTTTTATTCTTTCTTTAACTTATACCATTGCAGGTATATGTAGATGGACGGTATTAAATTTTTAAAAAAATGCACTCACGGCTAAATTCTTTATCTTCGTCGGGTAAAATCATAAACACATCCTTGTAAAATCGCTAAACAAAGCTTTTTTTCCAGTGGGTTGAACTTCGAGTGTTTTATGTTCTACCACGCGGCTAATTGGAGCATGAATTTTAATATTTCGTTTCACTATATTTATCGGTAGAGAGAATTTTCTGTGGTATAGTTCAATGTCCATATTCTTGATTTTCTGGATAAATCTGATGTTGCGTTCCTGCGCTATGGTGGAGGCCAGGTTTATCCCAGTGTGCTGTATTTTCGAACTCACTCCCGTGATGGTCCATGGGCTCTTTTTTGAATCCCTTATTTCACGGTTGCGATGTGATTGCGGTAAAGCCTTTTTAGTTTGTTCGAGGAACATTATGTTTGTTATCACTGTTTTTGGCCTCCATTAATCTTAATAGGTAATAGCATAGGTAACAGACGTTGCCCGTACTAAGAAGTCCTGTCACGATTAAATACATATTTATATTTTTTGAAATTCTTATAATGTGGCACAAAAATATCTATAATTGCTAATTATTATTATTTATTGCGAGGTGAAGGCAGATTCAATAGAGTTGCACACTCTCCCTATCATATAATATTATATATAATATAATATCATAATACACCTACATTGAGTAAACGTTTCACCGCGCGAACCCGGAAACAGATTCAGCGTATAGATACAGATATGTCATATAATATCATATAATATACTTAAAATGGATGAAAGTTTCTCCGCACTGCACACTAGTAGTTTATGTGCACAGGTGAATGACAATTAGTTAAAAGTAAACAACGTTGTGGGGGCAGGAACAGATCGAGAACCTAATAGATACAGATTGATCGATATCCTCAAAGGTAGCTTCCCTTAGATTCTGGGATTGATTTCCTGCTCATTCTTGAGAGTAGGCATCCCAATTGGTCGTCATGGATCTATTTCTTGGGGTACACTTGATTGAGGGTTCAGGCGATTGGAGCAGGTAAATAACAAAGTTTTCTTTACGACCATAGGAATTCTTTTGGGTTAACCCGAAGATCGGAGGCGCGACCGATGGGACGCGCAATATTTTGTCCATGTTCAAATATGTTTCACCTCTTTTGAGTAAATTCAAGAACACTGATCGTGGGGGAGATATCACTGCGGGGGAACTACCCTACGATGATCCTGAGTTTTAATCAATTGGGGGGGTTGGGTAGCCCAACCCCCAGTATATAATCATAAGTGTTTATATAATAATGTTCTAACTTTTTTTTACGTTTTTATTTAACTAAACGCCCATGAATATTCATGTGCGGGTGAACGAAAAATAAATGTAACTTAGTGTCGTTTCGGCTGTAAAGATACACTTTTTCGGCCACGCCGCCGATCTTCAGGTTCAACTTCTTTTGAAGCGAATGTTCCGTGTTTTTAGCTAATGAATTACCGATTCTGTATCATAATCTTGGTTGATGTGACATCATTATCATCATCATCATGTTCATTCAACAGAATGACAATAAAGTTTGCGATGATGCCCCCTGGTTCAGTTCTTGTTTTCTACTGTCCCATCCGAGTATATAATAGTATAAGATTTTGGTCATCCTTTGCGTAACGACCATTGTCCGTGAGTTTATTTTTTGTATTTAATTCGCCTTAGACCATCTACATATTTGCTAGATTTCATTTCTGTTTTGGAGGAGAGCTTCTTTCTGCAGGCGACTTGGTCCTACCTCTTCTTTTCTTTCTGAAAGTAACCTGAGGGAAAAGTTAACACATATTCTTAGTGATCGCAAATGGCCCAGCTATCAACGCCTTTCCCAGCTGGCGTTCTTGTGTCACAGTATTAAATTCTAATGCGTAGGTTCCTTCTGGCAGTGCACTTAGTAATGCATAGATTTATCGTGTAGGAATCTTTTGTTTTCTTCCGCGTACACGTTTAAATGAATTCCTTAGTCCTCGTATACTGTTTTCTCTTTCCAAAATGGGTTTTGCGGATTTATTTGTATTTAGTGTAATAATATGGTTATGATTCTCATTTGCGTAAGTCACGTTGGCTTGTTTCTGTTTTTCTTTATTTTCTGGAATAGGCTATTGTTAATATCGCTGGTGGTGCCAGGAGGTATAAATCTCCTGTAAAGATTTCTAAATTCATGCCAAGTGTAATCATCCATGCCACATTTGGAGCAGTTCTTAATATCCTTTTTATGGCACTCTTTTGAATTGTAGCTATTCAGTTCATAACACCTAGCAATAATACCTTTTATTTAAAACTTCTGCATCTAAAGCACAGTCAGTACTAACCCGTCTCTCGTGAACTCCTGGCTGCAAGAGGTTAGACGCAAGGTTCAGTTATGGGCATTTGGCTGCCGTGAGAGCCAATTAAGTGTGTCGCGGGAGGGACCAAAAATTGTCAAAAAATATCTATTTCAAACATTTCGAAAAAATTTAATGACACTTGAAAGTATTTTAAAACAACATATCTTCTTTGTGCAAGGTAAAAACAACGAAAAGAAGAAGACTGCAGACAGTGAATGAAGAAGTGAGAGTTGCCTTGTCAACTATACGACCAAATATTAAAGAATTATGCAATACTCATCAAGCTCAAATAATCCAACTTCCGGTACAAAAGGGTTAAACTTTTATAGCTCAGATTTTTTTTTCAAAATTTTATATCTTATTTCGATTAAATTAAGTTAAATGTCAATCGGTGTTGATTTTAAAGTGCTTTATACGGACATATGTATTTATACGTAAATTACGATTATATTATAATGGTGTGCGTCCGCTGCTTCTAGATAGCAATTAGGGTGCCACTATCATAAAAAGGTTGAAAACCACTGGTCTAAAGAGATTTAAGCTTTCCTAACGCTATAGAAAAGCATAGAAAAGGTTGTTCTCGATTATATCCTATATTATTTCACAATGTTTATTTGTTTATATTCGTATTAATTTTGCATATTTTTGACTATTAATTCTTAATTTCTACTGGAATTATGTCATAGTGGTTGCTACATTATACAAATATTTCATTGATGAAGTACACATTTGCTATTTGGAATTTTCCAAATTTTAATTTTAAATAATCAAATATATTGGTACTCAAATTAATTATGAGGTAGATATGGTGCACTTTATTTTGTTATTTTATCTCTTCTTTGAATATTATATATACTAGCAAAAATCATCCACACGGCCGTTTTTTGATAGACCTGCGGCGCTTGTTCACTTTTCTTACAAAATTAAGAAAGTGTGCGAGAGAAAAAGGTTTTTATTAAGATTTGAAATTGCATCTTTATCTTTCAAATTCAAAATACGTTCACATTTTTTTAAATAGACAGACGGAAACACACATACACATACACACACAAACAATACGCTATGCTCAGCATGATAAGATGTACTATTACACCCATATCGTTAAGAAAAAATTATAATTTTCCGTAAAACATACCACAGAAAAATTACAATAAGTTTATATCCTATTTATTAATTCAAATGTACATTATATCAATGACTCTAAAATTAAATATTGAAAGAATTTGAATAATAGACACAAACGAAATTAAAATTTGGGTACGTAGGGAAAATAGCTTGAATTTATCGCCTAAAACTTGTAAATATATCTCAGAGATAAGGAAGTGGAGAAAAATAGTTGGATAAATAATGCAAAAAGGACGCATGTTTGAATTTGAATAAACCAGGTCGCATCCTCTCACTTATTCTGATTTATAACCATACGACCTTCAAAACTTTCAATAATTACAAGATTAACCTAGAGAGGACCTTGGCAATTATATCATTCGAAAGAAAATGAAAAACAACATAAGGGTTTCAAATTTCCTTATAATCAGCCGAATAGTTATGAGGTTATTTCAAAATAATTCTCTAACTAACCTTACAAGAACTTTGGCAATCATATCATTCGAAAGAGATTAGAAAACAGCATAAGGGTCTCAAATTTCGTTAGAATCGTCCGAATAATTATAATGTTATTGCCAAATAATTCTTAGGCTAACCATAGAAGGAGTATGGCAATTATGACAATCGAAAGAGAACGTACAACAACATAAGGATTTCAAACTTCGTTATAATCGGCCGAATAGTTATGATCTTATTGCCAAAACAAAATAATTCCCGGGCTAACCTTGGGAAGACCTTGTCAATAATATCATTAGAAAGAAAATGTAAAACATTACAAAGGTTTTATATTTCGTTAGAATTGGCCGAATAGTTACAATGTTATTATCCCAAAAATAAATGAAAAGCAAAACGGGGACCAACCGACCGTTATGGTGATATGTAAAGTCGCCCGCGACCAAAATAGCGATTCTGCCACCTGCTACTGCCAACCCATGTATTTGGCTATTTATTGTGTTTCGTAATAAAAATCTTTCCTTTAAAAGATTGATACATAGATATGTGAATAACATATTTAATATGACTAAAACAAAAACACTCTATGCCATTGATTAGTGGAAGGTCATTACATTGAAAGCTGAAGGAATGAGTCACCACGAGACTGCAAAAAAATTGGGTAAAGCAGAGCTCTAGTGGACAATATTTTGAAGGATCCTTATTGGCACTCTAAAATTCTTGCTTGTGGATGGTCAAAGGTCACTTCAAAAAAGGATAAAAGACTAATTGTAGTGCGATCAAAAACTCAGGTTAGTCTTCAGTTCCAAAATCATAATACCCGTAGGGCTGAAAGCTTCTGTATCGACTGTGCGAAGCGAGATCATCAAGCATGAATTTTCATCTAAATAAAGAAACGGTGACCGGTTCGCTCTTTGGTAGTGTGGTCGCCTCCATCAAATCTGAGATAAGAAAATATCAGAGGTTTTCTTATCTGACGATAAATAATGGAACTTGGATGGTCCTGATGGTTACAAATACTACTGAGTAAAAGTTCCTCATACAGTCTGATGTGGAAACGTCACATCAGACTGCGTCCATGCTGAGAGAGTTGAAGTTTTACAATGGCCAGCATGAAGCCCTGAATTGAATCCCCTAGATAGATCTAAGGATGGCTCACAAATGTTGTATAGAATAAGAGAAAGCAATATTTAATTCTTGAAGATCTGTAAAGTGTAGTTTTGTAGGCAAGTGAAGAGCTGCCTCATGAACTGCTGCAGAGGTTGAATGGAACCATGAAGTACCGTATCGTGGAAATCATTCTGAAAGTGGGAGATGCATCATACTATTATTAAAGAAATATTTTTTATGTATTACAGGGTGTCTCAAAATTAACCGATGTATTTAAAAGTGTCATAGCGTCATGGGAAAAATAAAAAAATGATCAAAGAGCCAAAAGTCTGGAATTCTATTTTGGATGTAACTAATCTTTCATTCGAACTCAACGAGAATACTGTGAACACTTCAATGTCAGGAAATCACTATCAGATTACATGATTTGTCAGTCATTTCCCTTTTAGGAAATATTGTTCAGTAATTAACTTGCCACGATGTAGAAGACCACGTTCCCAGATGCATCGTGAACATGAACGAAGCATTGCTAAACAAGAAACAGGAACATCGATTCGCAGTCACTGAGAGAATGAGGAAGTCTCAGACAGCCATACGCCGCATGATGAGACAATTTCCACCTGCACCTGTACATTGTGCAATTGGTACAGAGGTTACAACCAACAAATAATCCATAACACTTAAATTACTCGCTCCAGATTCATAGGCTGGTTATTCATGATAACGAAATTATCCATTAGCTGATTATCAGTGACGAAGCTTATTTCCATTTAAACGTTTTTTGTTAATAAATAGAACTCTTGGATTTGGGGATTAGGAGCGGTATCGGGTCATGATTGATTTTTTGGTGCCCAGTGGTTTTAACAAGTGAAACCACTAGTCACACGTCTTATTCAACGATCTCGCTTCTAAAACAAACTTTTGGACACGGAATAATTACGCAAAATTCTGAAATTTCTTGATTATATATACTCAACTTTTCACTTTTCGTTTAGTTATGGATTACTGATGGTATTTTTTCACTTCTATTACCGTTATTTAGGCACCTTTTCACATTTAAATTTTATATTTTTCTCATTTTTACTTTTTCTCACTTTTGTTGATACTATTAACACTCAATTTATTTACACCATTTTTCCTCTTTACTGTTCATTATAACTTTAAATCGTATTTGATTTCTAATATCTTTTTTATAATTTATTATTACCTTGAATGTGTTGATGTTTCTGTCTGGAACGAAGATTGCATCTTCCATTAGGAGCTTTTCTACTTCCTCCTGAGGGTAAGTACTCCCGTAGGTATTTGTATTTCTCTCTAGTTATTTCATATATCAATCTGTCCTTCTACCTCTCCGCTGAATATCTTCACATTAAGGAGGCAAAGGGTTTTAGGTCTATATCGTCTCCGTTAAACCCAAATACTTGTCCTAAAATGTCCGTTAACAGCGTTACTGGTACTTGATTCTTTGCCGTCTCCTTGGTAGGGCTATTCGTTATTATTGAATCGATATTTGTGAGTGTTTTCTCTTTTGTTGTCCGTCGTTCGATTTTTGTGAGGGTTTTGTCCGTGTTTTCTTATTGGTTCACTAGTTACTTATCGTTGCCTTCCCTTCTGTTTGGTGGTGGTAGCGACCCCGTCTCCGGCCTGACAGTTGATCGGGAACCCTCACAACTTTTCCAGGCCCCACGCCAGCTTTCCGGACCATCGCATGAGCAGACTCACCGCCTCCCGGGGTCTCTCTCTGAGATTCCCTGGTCCCAGATCTTTGTGTATCTGTGGGCAGTTGAAGTGATGCGTGGTGTCGTGTATCTGTGTTAGGATTTGGGTCAGTTTGGTTTTATTACTTCATGCACTTCCTTCTATTCTTCTACCATGGTAATTTATATTCATAATGGCTTCTGATGGCGGCCTTGAGGCAAACAGTTTTTTGTAAAGCGTTTTTCATTAGTAGGGATTCTAATACTTCGGTGAATGTGCCCTATATTTTTAAAGCCATTAAATCTTTATGTTTCTTTATAAGAGTTATCTTAGGAATGTATTTTCTCAGGATTGGTTGGGGCGCTGTAGCAGCTGCTTCCAATTACATGCTCTTCTTTTCGATCTATTTCCTCTGGCTGCTTCCGGTTTTTTTCGTATGTCATTGAAAAGGGGTCAACTCCTGACTAAGCACATGTAGTCTTTTTTCCACTCATGCCCGACACAATCGCAGTTGGAGCACACTTTTTTTGCTCGTAGGACACTCCCGGGTGCTATGAATCTCTACCGCGTAGCAGTTTTCGTTAATACACAGTTACATATATTTTCTTCTAATTCCCTTTGGTCGAGTGCTACTCTCAGGTAAAAGATTAGGATTCCCTGTTTTGTTTGCCTTCTTGGCTATGTCGTTCTCGGGCTCTCAGAAAGCATAATCAATACGTTGACAAAGGTGTAGAATATCGTAGTGTAACCTGAGGTGATGTCCTGTAGTCTTATCAGAACCACAGAATACGGTTAACTGTTCTGAGAAAGACAGTTCTATCCGGTGTCGTTTTGTTTCGTATTCTAAGGAATGGAACGATCATGGTTTCGTGGGGAATCATTCCCTCATTGGAGAAATTCTGATATGAGCTCATTTTTGCTGTGATCTGTTAGACAATAGAATAGGGGCAACGAGGTGTGGGACCTCTGTCCGAACCACAAAGATCATGCTGGGAAGTCTTCAGGCATTTTAAATTTCACAAAGAAAGTGTCACCTTTATCTAAATTTTACTAAATTTTAGGTTTTTATAGTGCCTCGGAATGATAAAAAGTTGTCTCTCGTGTGGTGTCGGTTTCTTATGCTTGCATGTTTTCATATCATGTGTAGGTTTGTTTGTCCTTTTGAAGGATCTTCTACGAGCCTCTTTATATAAGTTAAAAATTGGTTCTTGCATATATATATATATATATATATATATATATATATATATATATATATATATATATATATATGTATATATATATATATATATATATATATATATATATATATATATATATGTATATATATATATATATATATATATATATATATATATATATATATATATATATATATATATATATATATATATATATATATATATATATATATATATATATATATATTACGAACATGCTTGCAACTCTCCAAGTCTTTGGTCAGCTCCTATGCTGACAATTTCCGTGAGATTATGGGAGTGACTGAATTTAACCTCTGTCGTAGAACAAGGACTAATTTGCAATGAAAATGGCTTGCATTCTCAAGGAACGATTTGGTCTCTTGGGATTACCACTGCACAGCTATAAGCCATTTAATCTGTGGATAATTTGCGATCCGATTTTGCCATGTACTGCATTGTCCAATACTATTTGGTTTCAACTACAGACTCTGTCTTGAGGTCTATCGAGTGGAAAGCCTCTATTTACTTAGTAAATCGACATATGATCGCAAAAGGTATCAGTTCTGGAGTAAATTTTAAGGCAAATGTTTTCTGTCTTGTTTTATAATAATAAAATATAATTAAAGGTAGTGTTTAGCGTTAACTTCCGTTGCATTTTTAACGAATTAATGATTAATTATAGCCACCTCTGATCAAATACAGGATTTCAGAAATTATAAGTAAGGTCTGATCGTATGAAACCTTTATAAAGATCGAAAATGCTAAAGAACTTTGGGAGAGGGTAAGGCGATCTTATGAGATTAGAGAGAAATACAAGTGATTGATTTTAATGACACAAGCTCTACAGAATTTGCTAATTCTTCATAATAGATCATTGAAGATGAAGATGATAGATTGCTCTCCTGAATCGCAGAGGACGTGTGATGTCAATCCAAGGCGAAGGTGATAGGGGAATGGAAAATGGCATTTTTGGATGCTCTTCGCCGAAAATGGGACTGAGATTTGTATATTGTTTCGAGAATGGAACGCTTCAAGGATTGCTTTGCCACAGTCAGTACTAAAAAGCTATTACTTTTGAGCAGGGGGTGGAAATGTATAATGTAAAGTGAAATTGAGAGAAATTCGTTGCTGATTGTGAAGTAGTTCATTTTAGGGCCTTTGAAGATGATTAAAATATCCTGATATCTCCAATGCTTGATAAATCCGTGATCAAATGGAGAGGACAATTTATTTTTATATGTATCAAAGGTTAATCTTCTTTTTCGTCCTTTTTGATTAAATTAACGGCTAAATCGGCTTTGTTGCCCCCATTGCAAAGCTAAATTTGGGAGACGCTTTTTGCCTTTTTTTTAGAAATTTGGTGCGCGAATAAGAGTAATGGCTTCATTTAAGAAATTTTCTAATGGAATTTATGACACCAAGGAACTTCTGAAATTTTTGCAAAGTCAAGGAGCATGGATATCCTTTAATTCCGGAAATTTATCATGTGGAGATATATCTAGGTAATCAACTTCGTAGCTCCCGAAATCAAAAGAAGTTTGATATAAATCGTAATTTTTAAGATTAAATAATAATCTGTGCAACTTAAATTGTTTTCTAAATTGATATAAGTCGTTTATATGCTCGGCTTCACATTTTGCCATTAAAAGGTCCTCAACATAAGAAAAACCGAAGTCTAAGTCACTCAAGATATATTAGATATAATTTCGAAACGATTACAAACTGTTGCATATAACTTTTGTCAGAATGAGTTATACAAATAATAACGTAAGTATTGGTATAGTTGTTTTCTACGGAAGTTAGTGACTCCTTAGAGATATGGAAAAATGTGTCCCGCAAGTCCAGCTGTGAGAAAACCTTTCAATCTTTCAACTTAACTGCAAAATCACGTTCCGAAGAGCAAAGGTTTCTTGTCTTTGAATGTGAGTGTTAAGTAATCGGTAATTACAGGTTTTCTTAACCTGAAAGAATGGTGAGGAATAATTTGATTCACTGGAACGAAATTTTTTCTTCGCTATCATAGTTAGAATTCCATATTTCGCTCGTTAAGGACAATTAAAAATCAATGTCATTACAACTATTGATGAATTAGTGAGAGCAGTGGCGGTACCAACCACGCATGCGGCATACCTTCTCATCTCAAACTTCCTGCGCTTACTTAGAAGGAATACCTCTAGCATTCTGATCGGTGTCCCTTAGGTTCGTTACAGAGAGACTGGCTACACCACAGAATTTATGGTGTAGGAAATACGCTGAGTTTGCTCATTGGTGACAATGTATTAGAGATTGATGGTCCTAACTTTGCTATGTTCCTAATAGGGAGATCCTCAACAATTCCACATGTTATGCTCGCAAACCCTAATTTTGCATTGATCCATGTATAATGCCAGTACAATATATACCATCAGATCACATCACCATGGTTACCACAATATCGACGTCTCCCATCCAGATAAAGATACCGATACGCAGGTGTCTGCCCAGTGTCAACTAGCCCGCCTGCAAACAGCTTCTTCAAGACTACAAATTGGGCCAGCTGGACGGTTCCACACTCGAAAACATCGACTAGCAACAAGAAAAGCGGAAGCGGACTGGTTGAGCTTCTCTACACTTGTATATAAAACTCTTCCGATTCCAAAGTCAGATAGAAATATTAAATACAAAAGGGCTATGTTGATGGTGCTAATTGCAGTAATAAACAACTCAAAACGGCGGATAGTTATCGAGAGCTCTGAAACATAAACGTGGAACATAAGCCTCTACTTACTGTAAAATCCAGCTAAAATTAGAATAATACCCAAAGAAATATTGACGCCAAGGTGTTCCCAAAATGTTCTGAAGTGAGATAAGGAGGAATCTCCGACCCCGTCATTACCAACCAAGTAATAGAGCGCGATTTAACAAAAAATTGGGAAAATAAATTTATGATAAGAGTTAGGGTGAACAAAGACTTTAACTTGGGTTATGAAGAAAAATACTCACCAAGCTGAATTAACTTGGAGCATATATACCATCATTCCAATATGTAGACAACACTCGACCGGTGTGGGAATAAGGAAGGTTGTTTACGCAAGAGGAGTTTGAGGAAGCCCTAAAGACTTTAACTTGGGTTATGAAGAAAAATACTCACCAAGTTGAATTAACTTGGAGCATATATACCATCATTCCAATATGTAGACAACACTCGACCGGTGTGGGAATAAGGAAGGTTGTTTACGCAAGAGGAGTTTGAGGAAGCCCTAAAGAGCTACAAACAGAAAGCCCGTGGTATTTTTATTATCACCTAATTTCATGTAGCTAGAAAAAGTCCTGGCTAGCATCAACCAGGCCATACTTCGTCTATTCAACGCCTGCCTAAATGTGGGCTATTTTTCCCTAATACAATTATCTTCCTTTTAAAATCTGGAAAGCTAAAGAAAGAATTTAACAGTTACAGACACATCTTCCTGTTTGAGTTGGTTGGATAGAGGCTGGAAAAACTCCTCAATAACAACCTAAGGAACTACCTAGAAGTTGAATAAAATATCTATCTGCAACATATTCCGACTCTAAACCGAAAAAAGAAAGGAAATTTCTGTACCCGATCACCATGGCTCCCTGGCACAAAGTTTAAAAATCTCACGGGAGGTTCAAAAATTTAAGAATCCACGTATCGAAATAATTTCCTTTTTCTGACTTATGAAAGTTAGGATATATTTTGTCTCATTCGGAAGCTGTTCACATTGGTTTCATAACAAAATTGGGTAACATAATTAAGAACCATCTGGTACTAGGTGAGAATTGGTGGCACGTAAAGGAACAGGAGTGAAGAGAATGAGATATTTTTAGTGAATAAATTAAATGTGATTTATGAGGAAAAGAAGAGGTATTCTCTTTTTGGTCATGTATGAAGTCATTTCGGTGGCTTAATACAGGAATACAAATGCTCAGATTGTCAGTTCAAAGGCTTTTGAAAAGGGTAAATAATTAAAAATTGGTCAATATTTCGAAAACCGTAATCGCTTAAAACAAGTCTAATCACTCCTATTATGACAAACACATTTTTTTCGAATCCATTTATATAGAATTTCTTGAGCAGTTCATGTTACTATTATTATAATAAGATTTTCATTTTTAATATCTTTTAGCTTCCTTACTTTTATGACTCCTATTCCAGAAGTAGTTTTGCAAACAAAAATAATATAGTAAGGTCACATTGTCTAAATATTTTCGACTACGCTAATTCGTAACTTTAATCTATTTGTCTCTTTTGGGCATTAGACAGCTTTGCGTTGTGAATTCTGGTGGATATGAAATGTATTTCGAAGGCTTCGTAAATAAGGCTCACAGGTGACCCTATTCATGCTGGTTGATTTAGGAGAAACACTGTGCAATTTGCAACTAATTCATCGTGTTGCGATTTCTCTATACAAATATAGCAATGCCAAATAAATATCGCTGACGGATTTGCGTCTTTACTCTCTCACAATTTACAGGCATATGGCTTAAGTAACGGTAATTTTCATCAAAAATAAATTTGCGATTTCTCAACTCTTTTTGTTATCAAAGAAGTTAATCAGGAGAATTGTTTTTAGAATCTAAGAATTTCTTCGAAAACCTTTGTAGATTGGAAGAGATTTGGCGCTGTTTGACGGAATAAAGCGAGACTATAAAAATAGATTTATTGTGCAAGTGCAAAATTGATCTGCCCAAACTTTAATTGCTTCAATCAAACAATAGATCATGTCTTACACAAAGATAATTCTGACACATGGACCATGCGACCAGCATAAAAGTGAGTAGTCAGTCAAATAAAATGGTGGAGGCTAGTCTCCTCCAACAAATTGGATACCATAAGTCTGTGTGCACAGATCTTTTCTGAATACAAGAGCCAATCGTCAGTCATCACACTTACCCTGGTACCGAGACAGGCAACGTGCGCAAAGATCAGCTTAAGTCGACCATTCAACAAGAATGTGCTGTACCCTTCGCAGGACAACGCACTCGTCACAGTAAGGTTTAGGCGAGCGCTCCATCAAATGGCAATGCGTTCCATGAGTGGACCCAATTCAAAGATGAAAGAAAGCGACCTTAAACCGTTGTGGCATTGGAAGGGGGTGTAAGTCCTTGGGAACAGTCGCAGCACAATGGCACGTAATTTGATGTTACCTTCGGCCGTCATCCATATTTTCGACGAGGCAGCCTAAATGGATACGCCGATTCCAGCCAGGTAGTCACTCTGAGGACGTAAGAGACAATCTCTGGTCTGATCGCCCAGGCTTTGCGGACTCTTTAGCGCCCTCATTTCCCGCAAATCCCAAATGTCCAGGAACCCAGCATAAGATATTCTTGACATCCACCCTACTGAGGGCGACCTTAACGTTACCGATACCGCGAAACAGAAGGGGTTGATATTCCAAAGCCATGGAAATAGTCAGTGCGTTTTTTGAGTCGCTAAGGATCAAAATTCGCCCTTCGAACTTGTCATGGTGTGTGTGTCTGATAACAAGCGGTCTATTGCAACGATCTCTGCAGTGCGGAAGTAGGCATTTCAGGGTAGACCTAAGTTGAATTCGAACAGAGGGGATAAACCATTGAAGTTTACCCACTGCTCCAACTTGGAGACATCTGTGTACACTGAGACGGAGCCAGCGCGCCAAGAAGTTTCCACCAAAAAGGCCGAACACAATACTTCCCGCGCTATAGAAGCTTTGGGAGTAGAGGCATAGGGACAATTAGTCAAAGGTGGAAGACTCCACGGTGAAGTCCTTGTAAGTACTAGAGGTACCATCTGAGCAAACGCTACACCGAGCATTCGAAACAAACCTACCCCTAATGATTAATGTGTATAAATATGACTATATGAGCTACTTTAATTCAAAAGCTCTTAGTGTGGTTCCCCTAAAATCGACGAATCTGAAATAAAATGTTTAGGATGTGAAACAGAATGATGATAAGATTACATTAGTGTTGTCATATTACGCATGGCTGTTGGGAAAAGCTTCATTAAAATTGATTCAAAGAGAACTAGGAAATACTAATACTCACCGCCAAACTATTGGCGTGGTTCATGTTGAATGTCTGTTGGATCGAAGGTCCAGAGTTGAAAGATAACCCCAGCAAAGGAGAACAAAAGCTTTTCCACGTAGAGCGTAGCGAGAACATCTTCTGGAAGCACCTAGGTGATGCTGTTGATGCTCAGAGCAAAGAGTCTGACACTAAGGATCTTTCCTTGCGAGACTGCCTATTCCTACTCCATTGAGACAGAGAGGGCTTCCCGTGCCCACCCCTAAGTGTAATCAAAAATCTCACAGAGATGCTGGCTCTCGCTGCAATCGTATGAAACGTTCCATGATATCCTATCGCCATGTGGTACTATAAGCCTCCTCATGATCGAAAAACAACGTGGTTTATTGCTGATTAAGAAAGAATGCCATGTATACAGCATTTTCGCGTCAGAACAGAGCAGCCAACGTAGATTGGAACTTGCAGAAGCCGCACTATGCAGAAAACAGATAAGCTCCGCTGTCCAGAAAAAGGCTACTCCAACATTTACGTATTTATCCATTAACTTTTAAACGCAGGAGGTTAAAGAGATTAGGCGGAAACTAGCCGGAGCAATGTGATCTTTTCTCGGATTGCAATGCCGTGCCTCGATCAATTAGTTAACGAAGCATAGTAAACAAGACATCGTCCTGACCAATTCCGGTATCCGCCACGAGGCGAAAGATGAACGCAACTCACTCATTTTAAACATGTTGTAAACGGGTTATCTTCCTCCGGACGTAGTTCTCAGTCAGGGGCTTTCAGCAACATCGGAATATACCTTGAATGAAGCTTCCCAGCCCCAATCACTTAGGGGTCGTCAAACTCTTATATCTCAGAAGAGGGGGGGGGGGCGGCAGTCACCCTGCAGTGCTTCTGCCCCAAAATTGCTAGAGGTGAACTGGAAGAGACAAGTATTCGCGGCAATTACATTGAAAGTTTATGCGTGACCTCAATTCAAAGGCAAGACCCTTAAGCAAATGGCTGTATGCTTTTCAGTTGCAAAAGTAAGGGCGCTGTTGAGCAAACAAGGCGCTGAAGGCGCTTCGCCTTCGAGGAAATATTGGGTAAGGTAAGGCTCGATATGCGAATCTCTGCTTTCATACACCTCGAAACCATTAGTGGGGGTGGGGGCATTGTAGGTATGCGTGCCTTCTGTGGAGGATCCACCGACTCCGATGCATCCAGTCCTGACCAAGGTGTGAGCCCAGGAGCAGAAGAACCTTTGGTATTGTCCTCCTTTCTTAGGACAGCTGTAGGAATCCCGTATTACGGCCTCATGACCACCTTCAGTTTTTCTGCCTCCTCGTAGTCTAATGATTCGGTAGAAGCACAGGCCGTTTTACCGTAAAGGAAAGGCCACACTGGGCGTGGGGGAAAACTGGTATTTGCTGAAGGATGCTGATTATGAATCATTTGTTCCGCCAGCTTTACCCTGGGAACGCCAGGGGGAGGGGGAGGCTAGAACCCGCAGAAGGTTTCCGAATGGGCGCGAAAAAACGACCGTGCTCACACAACTGGAGGGGCAGGGAGTAGAGGCTGCTTATTTTAAAATTGAAATATAAGATGTTCCATGCAGCGCTTGACGCGCCAGAACCAAGGTCATAGAACCTCGAAATCAGAGAAGAACGTAAGCTTGAACCACCAGGATTTCCTTCGACAGAAGATACACTCCGCATTCCTTCGAAAAAGAAGGGTGTGACTCTCCATATTTGAAACACTTAACCATACACAATGGGAACTTATCGCGTATAGTCTTCGAGAAACTTACGCAGAAAGTTTCCCTGTTTTCTCATGACACGTTAGACCTTGACCGCCCTGTGGCTGGCTAGCTATAAGGTAATTTTCTTCTAAGGAATAGTCCAAGAGTTACCTCGCATGAACCACTCTTTTCAGGAAGTTCATGATAGAGTTCGTCGTTACCTTCACCGGCAAGCCATTAACTGTCCTCAGGTCTATAATCGTGACCACCTAGGAAGATTCGAAAGCATTTGGCAGAAAGTCCCCCCCATTCTCTCTCTACAATTCAAGAGGGGCAATTCTCTCTTCTGATGGATAGTGATAGCTTTGGTGAACATGTTACCTTCAGTGGAGCGAATAATCAGAAAGGGTTTTAAGCCAGCGAGCTAAAACTGCTAGGCAATCTCTGAATGAGTGACCTCGACGTAAACAAAGCTCCGTTCAGTGCACATGCAACTTCGATGTTTGTCTGTGCTTCCACTCTCGAAGGTGCCTCGGGGACGGATGAGCCGATCTTGGGCTGATCACCTGGTAAGATGAATGTACGGAGTGAATTCACTACTCTCCATCCTAGGAAGGAGCCTGCAGGTAGGATGGAATAGCTTCAGCAAGATCATTCTCCGAGAGAGAGAATTGCTTGTCCTTCAAGGGGCGCCAGTTAGGAGAGGAGGTCCCTCCTCTCCTTGTACGTTTTCCAGGGCCCTCGCAGGCTGCGGAGAATCTTGCACAGCGGCGAACTCAGGTTTGGTGTTTATAACAGTGCGTGGGTTATCCCATATGCAAGATCCTGATACCTGGGGCTGGGTCATCTCCAAGACCATTTCAAGCTCAATGCTGGCCTCTGGTATTCATTTATTTGACCGGCAAGCTGTTCTCGATCAGAGAACCGAGGTGAGCAAGCGTACCAGGCCCCTACAAGCTAAAGCCATATGCCAGCTGGATAGTAGATGTCACGGTGCGGAGGGCCCAAATATCTCTTCGCCTCTAAGGGGATTAGCCCTATTTAGCCGCTTCAAACGAGAGCGGTGTATTTTGGGCCGCTTCCCGCTCTTTTGGCATTTCCTTGTGGTGGGAAAGGGGAACTGCCACTGGACCTGAGATAAAGTGGCCTAAAGGTACCTCCAAATAAGGGGGGAAGTGGATACTCCTCACACCCTTTACGAAATGAGAAAAAGAAGCCCCATATCAGCTGGAAGAAGTTTGGAGGGGTGTGTGAGAAAGCACAGGGATCGGCACCTCCTTTTCAGAGGCGGAGCTGCTCGAGACCGACTCCAGATATTAAAAAAAGGGAAGTTCGTCTGTTGCATGGGCATCGTAAGACGGGAGTACATCCACCAGTCAAAGTAGTGTCTCGCATTACCTTATCCTCCCTGATACCGTGTCAGAGGGATAGTGCGCTTGAAGGTGGCTCTTCTTGTATTAACGGTGGACCACTATTACCCTCTGTTGGAGCCATAATACTCTAAAAAATAAAAATGCATGGTAAGTTAATACTATAACCTCTAAATACCTTGGGATGTTAAGATAAAAGTTCCATATAATCAGAAAGTTCCAGAACGTAATTATTTACGCATACTCGGCTCACAAGTAGGAGCTGAAATGGGATACAACAATCCGGTCTGTTATTCATGCGAAATTGACCTCGAACCTCAATAACAATGGATGGTGGCAACGTAAGCCGCCTTCTCAATGTAATGGAATAAGATGAGCAGAGACGACGGTCCAATACAATCCTTGCCTACTAATTGTATGCCTGTTGAATCGACGGTCCAGAGTTGAAAGATAACCCCAGCAAAGGAGAACAAAAGCTTTTCCACGTAGAGCGTAGCGAGAACATCTTCTGGAAGCACTTAGATGATGCTAATGATGCTCAGAGCAAAGAGTCTGACACTGAGGACCTTTCCTTGCGAGACTGCATCTTCCTACTCCATTGAGACAGAGAGGGCTTCCCGTGCCCACCCCTACGTTTAATCGAAAATTTCTCAGAGGTGCTGCCCCTCGCCGCAATCGTATGGAACGTTCCATGATATCCTATCGCCATGTGGTACTATAAGCCTGCTCACGATCAAAAAACAACGTGGTTTATTACTGATTAAGAAAGAATGCCATGTATACAGCATTTTCCCGTCAGAACAAAGCAGACAACGTAGATTAGAACTTGTAGAAGCCGCACTATGCAGATAACAGATGGCCTCCGCTGTCCAGAAAAAGGCTACTCCAACATTTACGTATTTATCCATTAACTTTTAAACGCAAGAGGTTAAAGAGATTAAGCGGAAACCAGCCTGGGCAATGTGATCTTTTCTCGAAGTGCAATGCAATGCCTCGATCAATTAGTTAACAAAGCATGGTAAACAAGAAATCGTTCTGACCAATTCCGGTATCCGCGCACGAGGCGAGAGATGAACGCAACACACTCATTGTAAACATGTTGTAAACGGGATATCTTCCTCCAGACGTAGTTCTCAGTCGACGGCTTTCAGCACCATCAGTATGTTCCTTGAATGAAGCTTCCCAGCCCCAATCACTTAGGGGTCGTCAAACCCTTATATCTCAGAAGAGGGGGGGAGGCAGTCACCCTGCAGCGCTTCTGCCCCAAAATTGTTAGAGGAGTCAAGTCTCCGTGGTAATTACATTGAAAGTTTATGCGTGGCCTCAATTCAAAGGCAAGACACTGGGTGCTGTTGAGCAAACAAGGCGCTGAAGGCGCTTCGCCTTCGAGGAAATAATTGGAAAGGTTAGGCTCGCTATGTGAATCTCTGCTTTCCTACACCTCGAAACCATTAGTCGGAAGTGGGGGCATTGGAGGTATGCGTTGCTTTTGTGGAGAATCCACCGACTCCGATGCATCCAGTCCTGACCAAAGTGTGAGCCTAGGAGCAGAAGAACCTCAGGTAGTGTCCTCCTTTCTTAGGACAGCTGTAGGAATCCCGTATTACAGCCTCATGACCACCTTCAGTTTTGCTGCCTCCTGGTTGTCTAACAAATCGGTAGAAGCGCGGGCCGTTTTACCTTACAAGAAAGCCACGCTGGGCGTAGGGAAAAACTGGTATTTGCTGAAGGATGCTGATAATGAATCATTTGTTCCGCCAGCTTTACCCTGGGAACGCCAGGGGGAGGGAGAGGCGAGAACCCACAAAGGTTTCCGAATGGGCGCGAAAAAACGACCGTGCTCACACAACTGGAGGGGCAAAGAGTAGAGGCTGCTTATTTTAAAATTGAAATATAAGATGTTCCATGCAGCGCTTGACGCGCCAGAACCAAGGACATAGAACCTCGAAATCAGAGAAGAACGTAAGCTTGAACCACCAGGATTTCCTTCGAACAGAAGATACACTCCGCATTCCTTCGAAAAAGAAGGGTGTGGCTCTCCATATTTGAAACACTTAACCATACACAATGGGAACTTATCGCGTATAGTCTTCGAGAAACTTACGCAGTAAGTTTCCCTGTTTTCTCATGACACGTTAGACCTTGACCGCCCTGTGGCCGGCTAGCTATAAGGTAATTTTCTTCTAAGGAGTAGCCTAAGAGTTCCCTCGCATGAACCACTCTTTTCACGAAGTTCATATAGAGTTCATCGTTACCTTCACCTGCAAGCCATTAACTGTCCGTAGGTCTATAATCGTAACCACCTAGGAAGATTCGAAAGCATTGGGCAGAAAGTCCCTCCATTCTCTCTTTACGAATCAAGAGGAACAATTTTCTCTTCTGATGGATAGTGATAGCTTTGGTGAACTTGTTACCTTCATTGGAGCGAATAAGCAGAATGGGTTTGAAGCTAGCGAGCTAAAACTGCTAGGCAATCTCTGAATGAGTGACCTCGACGTAAACAAAGCTCCGTTCAGTGCACATGCAACTTCGATGTTTGTCTGTGCTTCCACTCTCGAAGGTGCCTCGGGGACGGATGAGCCGATCTTGGGCTGGTCACCTGGTAAGATGAATGTACTGAGTGAACTTGCTACTCTCCATCCCAGGAAGGAGCTTGCAAGCAGGACGGAATAGCTTCGTAGGCTTAACCTTAATATAAGCAATGGGTAAGCAAAAATTGAGGACAGGAGGAGACGTTTACCTACTTGGAGACTCCCTGAGATTTTTGTAGAAAAGAAAAAGAGATCTACTAATGTAAGCGAGCATTATTATTATTATGGTCTGTTTATCCACGGTGATTTAATAATGATCCCTTCTCTTCTTTACATCTACTCTTATAAAGCTTGATCTTTAACGATAAAGATTTAAGACAATATGTTTGAAAAATATACCATAAGTTTTCCTTCCATTTAATATAGTAAACTTTTATCTTGTCATTTTGTAAAAATAAATTTCACCTTCGCAACCAAGTTGTCTTCTTGACTAGGGTAGGGTTAGAAGTCTCGGGTCTGGCATAATGTTACAGGACCAAGTTATTGGCCTCTTGAAACGAGATTTAATTCACACTTAGAGCAGGCAAGATATTTCTACACAAGATACTATCTACTTTGTGTCGAAGAAGCAGGGTGTCGCTTGCCACAATTCACACATTTGGGAGTACAATGTCAGAGACATGTCATGTAAGCACCTGTAAAGATTACACAGGGAATTGACTCGACTTGGCACCGCTTCAGAAGCTTTATCTTATGAGCATATAATTGGCAATACTAACACCTCTGCGATCGAGGGGCCTCTGACTTGATAACGTAGCGATACCTTCCACCAAGCTCCCATTGAGGAAGTATATCATTTCGAAGAGCGGGAGGGTGGGTCTTTAGATCCCTGTCTTGTTTCATTATTACATGCTAAACCTTCACTCCTCAGTGGATGGTAAGCTTTTCCGTGTTGTCTTTAAGGAGTAGTCCACGATTTTCTTCGAGTTAACTTGTCGTTTCGCCAGTTTCATAGTAAATGCGAGGATAGTGAACAAGTGAATCATTAAATGATCAGAGGGCATTTATAATAGCAGACTGGGCATGGTCAACCGAATTCAGCAGAAGGAACCCGTATGAAACCAGCTGACCTTGGGTTTCCTATCAAGTATCCTAGCTACAGCCTGGCGCAGACAAAGCAGGTGCCATTTAGACGGCATGCTGCCATCAGTCGACCGAAACGCAGAAAAGTATATCAAGCTGGCAAGCTCAAAGATACCCAGTAACATTTCAATGAGGGTTCTATGCGTCCCCTCTGCTCCGCTTACTTTACTTTTGGACCTCATTTTTTCGGACTTGCGCTCCCAACACGAGGGAGTCTTGAGGTCCGACCTTTGATCCTTGACCGGTTTTTGTGTGCGCCTTTCTTTTCACGGAAACCTTTTGTCTTTACTTTTTTTTCTTTTTCGTAAAGGAGGGCGGAAAAGTTTTGGTTTTTCTTCCTTCTCAGTGGGGGCTAGAAGGCAGGAAAAGCCATCTTTATCTTAATTGATCTGTAAAATGTATAAGGATTTGGTTGTGCAGGTAGTCCCACCCGATGAAAAGGTATCTTCTCACCTGTTGAGTAATCCTTGTTGTCCCGAGAGGAATAATCCATGAGCGATATCAGGGTCGGGGCTGTCTCTCACCTATGTACATTTCGCTCTCGTAGAACACCTTGGCATTGAAGGGAGGGGACAAAACCTTTGGTCTTTGTCTATGTTCTTATGAGGTGGTCTAACTGGCCAACTTTTCAGACGGTTCAAGCATCTCGACCAGGGAACTCGACAGGCCTAAGGCCTAATTCAGTAAAATTCGTCGTCGTGGCCTTCATACCGACTTCTTTAGGGAAGGAGTAACAACAAGGAAAGAAGGTACCCTAGGAGACCTTACGGTCCATTCCATGAGGGTACCTTTGGACTAGCAATCGAGCGGGCACATGGCTTCTTAATTGTTTTGCGTCCCTAAACGGCCACTTTTCAAGACCTTGTCTAGTCTTGACTTGAACTGGTCAACAGATTCACTGTTGACAACTTCCACTGGAAGTGCGTTCCACATACCGCAGATACTGTAAGTGAAAAAATTTCCACACAGATTGAGGTTGTAACACTTCAGTTGCAGGTGGAAGCCGTGATTGCGCGTTCTTTGATCACTCAGTGTGAAAATATCCCGGTAGTCAACATTGTCGAACCCTCGAAGTATTTTGAAAACTTCGATGAGCTGACCACGCAGTCTACGGGTTTCCAGCGATAACAGATCTAATTCCCTTAGTCTATCCTCATAACTTTTATGTCGGATAGAGGGAATCAGCTTGGTTGCCCTGGCTTGTACGCGTTCCAATCTCGCGATGTCCTTTCGCAATGAAGAACTCCAAAATTTTTACGGCATACGACGTCACTTTGTCCACCATGAGGCCTTCCATGAGTTTACCGACTATCGAAGTCAGACTGATCGGTCGGTAGTTCGACGGTTGGTTACGGTCTCCTTTCTTGAAGATAGGAGTCACCTCCGCCTCACGCCAGTCTCTAGGAACGCATTTGGTCCGGATTGACATGTTGAAGATTGCGCTCATGTGTCGTGACACTTGATCGCGCACTTCTTTCAACACTTTAGGTAAAAACCCATTCGGGCCAGGTGACTTATTCGTCATTAGGTCAGTGATCATCTTTTTGATTTCTCCTTCGGTGAAGTCTATATCCTCCAGCTTTTTCCCCGAGTAGGAATCCGTCGGCTGGGGGATGGGACCACACTCTTCAGTAAACACTGAAGAGAAGTAGTCGTTGAGGAGGTTAGCATTTTCTGCATCTGAATGCTTTAATGTCCCCCCCTCATTTTTCAAAGGGCCAATCGTTCGACGGATTGGTTTACGGCTGTTTACATATCAAAAGAACTCCTTGGGATTCTCTTTACAGAGTCTCGCCACTCGGAGTTTCTCAGACCGCTTAGCCGCCCTTATGCTGGACTTCACTCTCCTGGCTAGCCTCCGGTATTCGTCAAAGTCACCCGAGATCTTCGATTGTCAGTACACAGTTCTCTACTCCCTAAGCAATTGGCCGATTTCTCGATTAAACCACTTTGGTTGAACAAAAGACCGACGGGGGCATTTCAGAGGGATGAAACGCGATTGATGACTCATGAATGTGGTTTTGAAACTATTTCACGACTCTTCAACAGCATCGCACACTTCTACCCTCACGACAGTCAGTCCAGCAAGAATGCTTGCAAAGTCTGCTCTTCTCAAGTCAAGTTTCCTTGATTGACTGGCAACAGACCTTACCTTCTGGATCTTGACGCTAAATCTAACTAGCTACTGATCACTGCCACCGAGCTCTTTGCCTACAGAGAGATCCTCAATGATATCATCCTCAGAGGTGAAGACCAAGTCGAGGATATTGTCTCCTCTCGTCAGTTCTCTGACCCATTGAGTGAGGAACTCGTTGTTGGCGAACTCCAAGAGTAGCACGCTCTCGCCACAGGCTGGTCTGGTTTCCCAGTCAACTTGGCTGTTGAAATCGCCCATAACGATGCACACTCTGCATTGAAAAAGCTCACCCAGCAACGGGTACAGTTCCCTGTCTTTCTCAACGGGTTGGGAAGGGGGTCTGTAAAGCAGCAGGGTCCTGTATCTGACAGGACCGATCTCTAGGTCAACGCCTAGGAGCTCGTGGTCGGATATAACGTTGGAGTTCGTATATTTGATTATATCCTTGATATACAACATTACACCGCCACCCTCTCTGTCGGGCCTATCTTTGTGGAAGAGTTGGTAGCCAGGAACCGTGAATTTACCTTCAAAGTCTCGGTTTGAGGTTTTTATCCACGATTCTGTTATGGCTACCATTTCGGGTTCTTCCGTCGCTACGAGGCCGAGGAGCTCAGGAAACTTGTTCCTGATGGACCTCGCATTGAACAGAAGAACTTTCAGGGAGTCCCCTAATATAGGACCGCCTATACTCTTCCGTTTCCCGACTTCTTGTTTGTCGCGGTGGCACCATTTTTGACAACCTCCGAGAAGGTTGTTTGGGGAGTGACTCGGGCGTACTGGCGTACGTCCGACTTCCCAATGGGCCGGACACTCCTTTGGGTGCGCTCCACGACATCCTGGATGAGGTTAGCTAAGAACGCCTTGCCCTTAAAAGAGAGGTGCACCCTATCCCTTTGGTAGAGGTCTTTTCTACCATAGAATACGGCGTAGGGGTCGACAAAAACGACACCTTCCGCTGTACAGAGGTCTGCAAGGCGCCGGTTTAGCGACATGTTCCTCAAGTGGGCAGTCCAGCTTGGAGTGGGGAAAGGCATAGCGACTCCCAGCAAGTTACCAGCTTTGGGTAATATATCAACCTCGATGGTAGGGCCTATTGGACTCTGTCACAAATTGCCCCTGTAACTAGATGTGTCCAATTAAGTTTCCCCATCGGAAGTACAAGTCCAGCATACCTTGCCACCAAGTGCTTTTTTATTCTTCTATGAACCAGTGAGAAAAGAAAAGGGAGTTGGCAACCGAAATAAAAAAACGTCTTCCGGTGAGGGATAATGAAATGGATTTGGAGAAACCCATCACATGTAGACAAGAGAGAGGGAAAACTACTCTCCTTTAGGAAAGTATCGAAGTCACCCTGAACAAGAGTAAGGGGCTGCCTCCCTTCTTAAAAAAGTTGTCCGATTGCAGTTCGGAACATAGTAAAGAGAAAACAGCTTTACTGCGAACATTTAGTAGGAACGGAGACCCTCTCCCGATTGAAGAGGAGCCTCGAGTTGCCTCGTTCTAGCAGTAAATAGAAAAAGAAAAAAATTAAGGGACAGTCGATAATTTGGCTCCCCAGTGCCTTAGAGGTTAGAGGGAAATTCCGCATATTTTCACAAACATCCAGAAAATGATCATTTACACATACCCTTTTTGCAGATTCGAGCTAATATAGGACTTGACAGCCCACCCCGCTGTAATGGCGACTTTGTCTTGGAGCTTTTAAGTAAAAAATGGCGTAAGCTTAGCTAACAAATAGAAGTAGATGCATTAGAAGCGGTAAAGATAGTAAAAAAACAGCACGCCGTATTTATAGCGGGTGGCCACATTATTAGAGCCATGTCAATAAAATTGCAAGTTTTGAGTTTTCTGTCTCTTATATGTCTGTTTCAGCTATCTTTCTATGAGAGTAATCTATTTTTCTTAGTAATGCATGAATTCCGCCTTCGTTTTAGATGATACGATTATATCGGTAGCTTTAACCATTTTATAAGAAAACGCTGATTATTAATGAATTTCTGTAGGAAAAAGAAATACCAAATTACTAATCTTACAATCAATTTTCAAACGCCTATAAACATATATGAATATGTAGTTAACCTATCTATGATATTAAATTTCACGAAAAACTGATGATAACCGCACACACAACCTTCCATTCTCACTGCCACATGCGCACTGAGCTTGACAGAGCAGGCGCGCTTTGGATACTACTCATTATCCAACCACCCTCTGACTAACGTACTGCATATCTTATCGGCCTAAATGACTAACATGAGTGAAGCTATCATTAAGTGCATGTATGGTTAACTAAACTCTTTTTCATCTCACATGAGGAAGTCATATTTCAAATTCATAGACTTTTTTACTCTTGCCTATAATAACTTGACCACCCTCTTTACTACCTAACCTAATCTGCTGGCTTTCCACCGTGGCAGCGGATAGGGACCTTTTAGTATATTGTTCGACGGGACTAGGTTAAGGTAAGTGGCTGAAAGTGCGCTGAGCGACTAGACCCTCTTTGTAGTGTAAGAAAGAAAGAAAGTTGGAATGTAGTAGATAAGGGTATGTAATAAAGGAGAATAGAGCAGGGCGGATCCACCAATGAGTAGGGTTATTGATTACTTATTGCTATCATACCCCAGCACTTGGTCTAGCAGGAAAGAGGTGCAATCTCTCAAGGAGCCATGTGTAGTGAAAAAGACAACATACCGACTTGCGTAGTCTTAATCGTAAATATTTATTTTTATGGAGACTACCAACGAGGGCGGAGCTACTGATGTTAGAAATTGCAAAGTGAGGATACTTGTAGAAAAAAGTGGAAGCATGAAGGGAAATGCGAAAGACACCAGGTTCCTTTGCCGTCAATAAAGAGTTCAAGGCAACATATTTAACCAAGTCTTCTCTACTTGCATTCAGACAAGAAGAAAGTGTTGCTCTTCCAAGTACTATTTATAAGTCTACACACGGCTCCACCAGAGAGGCCTCAACAGATTAGTTTTGCTCGACAGGGGAAATTGTGGAGTAAGGCCACATTTCGGGCAAAACCTAACCCCCTTTTGGCATGAGTTTAAATTTGAAATTTATGGGATATCCTTCTCCCTAGGAATGGTGCAATGTTGAAACCAGGGTGTTATTTTCCTTGACTTAGAAAATCAATGGTAAAGAAGTAGTATTAATTAGATAATTTGTCCATAGTTTTCCCGATTCCCTATCGCCTTACGGTATCATAAGCCTACTCTAGATCGAAAAACTCCGTAAGTAGTAGTGTATACAAAGGAAAGCCTCGCAGACAGCATTTTCCACTCATAGAAGAGCATCTGGTTATAGTGGAATTGGGGGAAGTCACATTGTGCAGAAGACAGATGCACACGCAGTAGATTAGAAAGATTGGGCAGGAACTAGCCGTGGTAGAGTGATCTCTCTCCGGTTTTCCAAAGGCGAGCATAGAGGCCATTCACTAGGAATCTGGTAGGATACGCTCTCTCCATATCCTGTTAAGCAACACTAACAAAGTCATTAAATACTTCGATCACTTCGGTTTCGAAGCATGGTATAGTGGAAATCGTAGGGACCAGGGACGGTGTCTCCGCATGAAGCGAGAGCAGAAGGCAACTCACTCAATATAAACCTGTCGTTAAAGAGTTCTCCTCTTCTGGAGGTGATGTCCAGTCGGCGCACTTCAGCGACATTATTACGTATTTTAAATGCTGGCGAACCAAAATTTCATCTAGATAATGCGGATAAAGCGGTCACGACGAAACCATTACGGATGCTGGGTCCGAGATTGCGGTCCCATTCTCCTGGAGAACCCGAGTAGCGACCGGCGAGAAATTGTCTAAAATCCTTTGGATTCACTCCTATACCTTTGAAGTGTGGTTTTCCCGTTAAGCGAAGACATGTGCAAGGGGCGGTCATGATGTTTTGCGAATCGGTAGCGCAAAACAGAGGAAGGGGGATGGCTGTTTGGGAGGGTGTTATTACAAGTTATGACAAGTCAGGACCTACAGTTGCACGCTCTTGCCTCGTCTATTTAAGAAACAGTAGCTGATTGTAGAACGTCAGTCACAAATCTTTCAACAAAGGAGAAGGTTGAGCACCGCGCAGTGATAAAATTTTTGAACAAGGAAGGCAAGAATGCAAAAGAGATCCATGAAAGCATGGTTGCAGTGCACAGTGACACCGCCCCTTCCTATGTAACCATTGCTCGCTGGAATAGGGAGTTCTGCCATGGTCGCGAGTCCCTTGAAGAAGACTCCCGTCCAGCACGCCCGTCAGACGTGACTAACAGAGGAAGGGGGATGGCTGTTTGGGAGGGTGTTATTACAAGTTATGACAAGTCAGGACCTACAGTTGCACGCTCTTGCCTCGTCTATTTAAGAAACAGTAGCTGATCACAGATCGTCAGTCACAAATCTTTCAACAAAGGAGAAGGTTGAGCACCGCGCAGTGATCAAATTTTTGAACAAGGAAGGCAAGAATGCAAAAGAGATCCATGAACGCATGGTTGCAGTGTACACCGACACCGCCCCTTCCTATGCAACCATTGCTCGCTGGAATAGGAAGTTCTGCCATGGTCGCGAGTCCCTTGAAGAAGACTCCCGTCCAGCACGCCCGTCAGACGTGACTAACGAGGACAATGTGGCCCGTGTGGAGAGGATGATCCTCAAAAATTAAAGGGTAAAGGTTGTAGAAATCAAGCGAGAACTTGGAATATCACATGGAAGTGTTATCAACATCATCCAGGAAAATTTGGCCATGGCCAAGGTCTCTTCCCACTGGGTCCCTAGAAACATCACGAAACCTCACGCCCCATAATCGACTTCAACGTCATCAAAGTTCGGAGGAGCTGCTGCTCTTGTACAACCAAGATCCGGCAGGATTCGAGTCACGCATAGTGACAGGTGATGAAACGTGGGTCCATCACTGGGATCCTGAGACCAAGCTCGAAAGCATGGTTTGAAAACACAGGGGATCTCCGACACCCATCAAGTTCCGGATCCAACCCTTAGCCGGGAAGATAGCCCCCATCTTTTTTAGATTTTGAGGGAGCGTTGATGGTGAACTACGCGCCTCGTGGAAGGACCATTACAAGCCAATATTACGCCAAGGTACTGGCTGGGTTGAAGAAGTGCATCCGTCTGAAGTGGTGCGGCAAGTTGACACGCGGTGTCTTGCTCCTCCATTACAATGCCCCTGTCCACAAGGCCCGAGTTGCACAAGCTGTCGTGCGCTAGTGCGGATTCGAGGAACTTAACAATCTACCCTACAGTCTAGATCTGGCCCCTAGCGACTACTTTTTATTCCGCCAGCTCAAGGTTGCACTGCGTGGACGCCGGTTTGGGGACGATTAAGATGTCCAGCTTGCCGTCTAGAAGTGGATTGAACAGCAGTTGGGAGATTTCTGGTTGTTGAGAACTCGAAGCCTCAGGGACAAGTGGCGCGAGTGCATTGCAGTCGAATGTAGTTATTTTGAAAAATAATAAAACACTTTTCCTCATATCTCGTTTCTTTATATCCGAATTGCAAAACTCATTGACCACGCCTCGTATGTCTGCCAGAAAAAGCGGCGTGCGTTGTTTGAAACATATCAAAACCTAGCTCTAGCTTTACAAAATTCACTGGCAGTCAAGTCGTTTTGGCGGCGTTAATAGCATCTGTATGGGTACCGCTTCTGTTTCAAGGGCGCCTGACACTCGAAAGACACTAGAGGAAGAAGACGGCTTGGAAAACAACCAGATGTTCTAGGAATAGTAGTTATGCCCATAAACACTAGGTTGCCAAAGAAAAAATCAATGATATCATCCATGAACCTCGACCGGGACAGAGAAATCAGTCATTTCCTGAAATGCAGAGCATTGCTGCCGGTCTCTTGGAAGTCCCCTGTGATTTGACTGCCTCTGATGCTAATTGAATGGGAAAGTGAGCATTACCATCTTCCCAATTGGCCCATAGTATGCGGTATTTCTTTTCAAGGAATATGCTATCAATAAGTAGCTGGCAGAAGGAAATGCTGTTACCCTCTTGATAAGAACCCCCTCACAAGAATAGCATTATGAGTCCCGTGACTAGTCACTAGAACTCCGGGAACTCTGGCCAAACAAGGCACTGAAGGCGATTTCACCTTCAAACACATATATGGGGGAGGTTGGGCTCGCTATGCTAGTCTTTATCAATCACCTTCTCGAAGCCTTTGGAGGGCGGGGAAGCTTCGGAAGCGGGATTCTATCTTTTGGAGGATCCATGATTCTCGAATCGGAAAATTCTCCTGTGAGAAAAGTTGGTAAATATCATTATTTTTTTCATATTAAATGCAAGGCTTCTCTCCTAATATTTCTGTCAGGAATAGTAGTAGTTTGTTTATTAGTGTTTAGCCGTATATCGCACAAGATTCAATCATACGATTATAATATAAAAGAAAAAACGGTCATTCCTATCCGGCTCGTAATATTTATCGAATGAGAGCTTCTTAAAAACACTTTTGGCAAGTCAATGGAATACAGATAATCACATAGTAATGGAATTGAATAGGAATGAGTGCAATAAACAAACTGACATGGAAAGGAATGTGCTTGAAAGCAATGTATCAAATGAATGCATTTAATACCGATGTAGAAATTTAAAGTCACTTAATAACTATGAATAAATAATTAATGAAATTCACAGCTATGGATATAAATCAATGAAATTGATAGCAATAGAGAGAAATGAATGTAATTTATACGACGGATTGGAATAGGTGCATTTGATGGCAATGGATGCAAGTAAATGCCAGTAACACTTATTGAAAATACGAGTGCAACTTAAAGGAATGAATAGAAATTAATGTAATTGACTGTAAGATAAAAATATATAAAATAGAAAAAATGAAATTCATAGAACTCTATAAAATTAAAGACTATACATAGAAAATCACACAAAAAAGTACGAGGGTTTGAAATGAATGCAATTGACGGCAACATTCAGTGTGATAAAACGGGTTGAGGCCGCTTAATTTCAACCACTATCACATGTTATTTAAAAACACGATGCTACCCACGTGCATCTTCGCTTTGAAGTCTGGCGCCTTATCGCAGCCACCTGAGTCAATGTTTAAACAAGGAGGTTTATCTTCCCCCGTCGCCCCATGCGCCGACCTCGCCAGATTGAGTTAGGCTTATGGGCAGATAAGGTATTGTTCTCAGGTCCGGCTGTGCATTCCCTCAAAGCCCCCACTCCATTGTCCCCCACGCCAAGGGGATGTCCTGACTATTTATTTGGAAACTTTACCACTTAGATCAGATTAGAAATCCAGATTTTCTTCGCGAGACATCACTACGGTCCAGTCTCACCTTGTGCACCAAAGGGCCCTCGACCTCGAGATCCACCATCACTTGTCCAGAAGAAGGACAATATCCCTTCAGTGCCAAGGTTCGAGCCTTCGTGACGCCAAGTCCACTAGGCTTCCCCTGTTGTTCAGCAAAAGAACAACGTTAGAACAGCCATTGTTCTTTTGAGGCCGTTGACAAGAAACGGTTCTCACCCCCCCTGTTGTTCAGAAGAGAACAACGTAGAACAATCATTGTTCTTCCAGCCCGTTCGCCAAGAAACGGTTCTCACCCTTCCCCCTTGTTGTTCAGAGGAGAACAACATTAGAACAGCCATTGTTCTCGAGCCCGTACACAAGAGACGGTTCTCACCCCTCCCTGTTGTTCAGAAGAGAACAACGTAGAACAGCCATTGTTCTTCAAGCCCGTTCGTCAAGAAACGGTTCTCATTCTCAAGACGCCACGTCAGGATCATTTAATTCCCCCCCTTCGGCTGGAACTAGCTAGCGGACCGAAAATTCCTTCACGTGGCCTTCCTCTACATAACAAGTGTATTTACGTAAGCTGAACGTTACCTTTGAGTATTTAACCCTTTTGTTAACCCTATCCTGTGCTCTAATTGGTTTAGCGAACCATCCCATCTTTTTAACTTTATATTTGTTTTACCTTTTTAAATCGCTCTTAATCCTTGGATTAGCTAGATTCCCCACGACCCTTTCCATTCTCTGTTTATGTCAATATTTTCCGTTTTGTGTGTTGTTAATAGTTTTTATTAATAAAACTCTATTTTATTAATGATAGCAATATTATTATCCTTGAGCTCAGTTCCACTTCTTAAGCATATCGAAGATACATAATATCGGTCAACCCAGACATCCACGCACTCTAAAGATAATTAAATAAGTTCCCTTAACGAATAGTTATATATGGTATATCGTCGAGAGTCTATTCTACGACATTCAGAAATACATTGCAGCGACAGCACTGAATATAAGGGAATGTGAGTGATCTTACAGTCAGGCCAACTTGGTAAGGAACTTGGTGTCTAAGAAACTTTATTGCCAATAAACTGGCTTTTATTTTGCTATACCTTTATATGCCCATTGTGACTTAGTGGTAAACCACAAGTATTTCAATTTAAGGGTTGCTGTTTTTAATCCTATCCTATTTTGGAAGCCGCACATCTCCGAACTACCCAGTACAGCCTTGGGTAGTGGCGTGTGACCCAAGGCCCTATTAGTGCAGTCCTTCTGCATTATGATTTATCCAAAGAAGGTATGACATTGCTTAAATAGCTTGCCTCATGTGAGTCTAACGAATCCGTAGACATGGCATGTACGCGGTCATGCGGGATGCGGTTAAGTAGGGGAGAGGAGGCCTAGTATCAGCTTTGGCGGGTTGTGAGCCCTCAGTGCTATGGGGTTCCGAAAGGCTGAGGAAGTTAAAATGCTTAAAGTTTTGTAAAGGCCAGTACCAGAGGGAGCTTCCTTAGACTGAGAGTTGTACAATGTCGTAGGTCAAAAAGGCCTGACAGGAATAAATCTTTTGATTCTCAAAAAAAGACTCGATCAGCGGCCATAACGCCTGGGACCTCTTTCTATAGAAAAAAACGAAGTAAGTTGTGGCTCGCCGCAGTTCACATACTTGAGAGTTCTCAATAAGGGCTTATCGTGAAAGATCTTGGAGTAAAACAGTTTTCTGGTGCACGCGCCTGGGCACATCTACAGAAACGATTTGCGTTGCCAAATCGTTTTCATTAGTAGCAACTCGGCGGAATTTGCCCTAATGCCTTGACGCGGTAGCGATATCAACCGGCACTCAGTGTCAAGGAGCCTGTCACCATAAAACACAAAGAAGATTATAAGAGTAGATCTCGGGCAACCCTCCCACCCTGGTTTCTTCATCAGACATTCGAGTTTGACTGTTTCCTGGTCTGCCAGCCCTTGTTTGTTGTCTTCTAAAGAGTAGTCCACGAGTTCCCTCGATTAAACTACTTATCTCATGAAGTTTAATGCAGAATACACTGTTATGTGTACAGGCTAACAATTGCGCTTCCGAAAAGCAAAAATCATGACCGACTGATCTTTGTACGCAGCACTAACTGATCTTTGTACGCAGCACTAACCCTGGTTTTTTCATCAGATATCCGAGCATGACTGTTTCCTGGTCTGCCAGCCCTTTTTTGTTATCTTCTAAAGAGTAGTCCACGAGTCCCCTCGATTAAACTACTTATCTCTGAAGTTTAATGTAGAATACAGTGTTATATGTAGAGACTAAGAATTGCGCTTCCGAAAAGCAAAAATAATGACCGACTGATCTTTGTACGCCCCACTAACCAGAAACGCCATATCTGAGAAACGTGTGACCGTCGGCCCTCTACCAATTTTCTCAGCTAAAGCCACTCTCTTATAAAAGATTTCAAATTCGAACATGTTACCATCAGAGGAGTAAATCACAAGGAATAATTTGAAATTTTTGTCTTGTTTTCAGAGGCCGTGCCAGTTTTAGCCTGGCTACCTACCAAAACGTCAGGGGACCCGTTCCTCTCCGAAACAATCTGGAAGGAAAAGACCACCTGGCCTCGTTCTATTTTCTTCTTGATTTCTTCTTTTTGGGAAGGAAATCGTTTGAGGAGTACTTATAGCCGTGTAGGTATAACACTTCTGTTTGATAGCCGTATAACACTCGGCTGACAACTATGGAAGAGGTCAGCGTAAAAATCGGCCAGACGTTCTAAGAATAGTAATCAGAGCTACCGCAAGGAGGATGCAAGAAAATAAATCAGCGGCCTCAACCATCGACCTAGTTCTTCGGCTGGGACAAAAAATCAGTTATTTCATTTAATACGGTCCACTGTGCGAGCGCCTAGTAGTCCTAAAAATATATATTTGAATGGGGAATTGATCACTAAGATGGAGGAGATAAATAATCTCCCACCTAAAATCAGGTTGTGCATCCGGAGAACATAAAGATATATCACAGCAGGAAAAGCAATCATTTATCGAGCAATGAAGCGTAAACCAATTTACATTTAGGAAACCTATGTGTAGCTCGTCGATCAGGTGATAAGGACATGACCCCTTGATTTGGTGAGTTATCTCACTAAGGTTTTTCCTACAGTTCAGATCACCGAGCAGTAGAAAGGACCTCGGCAACTGTGTCAAGAAGCGGCGGAAGTCACCAGCTTCGATGTTACATAAGGGTGTAATGTACACAGAAATAAGAGTATACCTCCTATGCAGATGGATGCAGTTACACTGCTAATGTATGGAATAAGGTATTTAAAACAGAGAGAAGAACGCAGACATTATGACCGATGTAAATCACGCTTCCTCCTGCACGGCCCACATCCCTTAGTGGCATGGCCATAAAACCCTAATAGCGGTGAATGCGAGTAGAGGAAATGCGCCCAGTATGGTTTCTCGCAAAAGATAGCTCCACAGGTCTTTCTAGGTAGCTTGGAGTGCAAGGAAATTTCCATGAAAGAGTATGCCCTTCAAGCTTAGCTCGGAGAAGATGTGGGGGGCAAATTCGAAGAAAAGACGCTCACGGGAATGGCCGTACGATTTTCCGATGCAGAACTCTGGGTGCCGTTCGCTGAACAAGGCGCTGAAGGCAGTTTTGCCTTCGAGGACTTATCGGAGGAGGTTGAAATCACTATGCGATGCTTTTCTTCCCTCTGCTTTGAAATCATTGATGAGCCAGGGTGGCTTCAGGGGCGAGAGTCCATCCTCTGGAACATCCACCGTCTCCGAGCTACCCAGTCGAAGCCTTGGGTAGGGGTTGAGGAGCAGAAGTTCCTTTGATGCTATCTTCGTTTCAAGATGGCCTCCCGATATTTATGAGTATTGCCTTCTGTAAGTCTAACGATTCGGTGGAAACGTGCATCTTTTTCGCTTTACGGGAAATAGTCACGCTTAGGGATGGGGAGGGAGGTCTGGTTTTACTCGAGGCTGAGTGTGAGCTTTTCGTATTGAGAGCTCTATCAGGCGAGCGCCCAGTAGGGTACAATACGCAGAAGGGTTCTTAATGGGCGCAGAAACGCTCGTGCTCGTAGGCCTGTGGGGGCCAGGAGCAGAGGGTGCCTTTTAAAAAATTGAGTCAGGGAACGCCTGGTGAGCCAGGACAAAATAATTGCTCTCGCAATATGAGTGAAGATCTACAGCCCAAACGGAAGGTAATCTTTTCTCCACTGATATGCTCTGCAATGATATAAAAGACATAGGACGGCTCTTCGCAAATAAAATTCTTAACCATACCGTGTACGGATTTTGAGCAACTTAGATAGATTTGGGATAAAGCTAACTTTGGACGTCCCTCCGAGTGATTCATATGACCAATGTGGGGGCAGTAGTAGCACCTCCGAGGTAGCGGTGCGAATTTATTAATGCGGTACTGATAACAACTGACATATACCGACTCAAGGAGCCTGTCATCGTCTAACGTGAGGAAGAGTTAAGAGGTAGGTCTCAAAGTCCTTCCTTTTTTTCTCATCATACGTTTGACCTTTTTCTCTCTATGGGTGGCCAGCTCTAATGAGATATCTTCTATGGAGCCTGCGAGTTCTCGACGTAATTGAGGCTTCGCTCTTCTCACTTGAAACTTTAGGTTTCGTTTTGGTCCCCCAAAAGGGAGTGCTCGGCAGCTTGCGTGCCTATCTTGTCCTTGTCTCTTGCCGAAACGGCAGTGGACCTTTTTCTACTTGGAACCCACGTGGATGGAGATAAACATTTAGTCCCCTTTATTTATTTTTACTTATTTACGTTTTGGGAGGGGATGGTAGGGAATGAACCCGATTCGGCAAAATCCATCTCCGAGATAGAGAAGGTTTAGCTGTCAAATGACTACCAGCCGAAAGAGGAGCTTCCTTCTCTCATTGTGAGTCGTCGGGGGCCATCATTGTCTGATGAGAAGATTGCACAGGGGTCGAATCAGGTATGGTGTTTTGCACTGACCTCAAGTTAGACGCTATGGAATATTATACGTAAATCCTACCAGTACTGAAGTATGTTGTCGATTGAGCTAGGTAGCTCTTTAGCCGTGAGCTGATAGCTTTTTTCATTTATCGTCATGTTCATTCACTTGAGTTGGCTGTGCTAAATTAAGAAAAATTGCTTGAAAACCTAATTACTGATGATGCGAAAGACTTATGTTTGAGTCAATAAAGGGATCAAGAGCATTTAGCTAGGCAATCACTGTGAGGGAATCCCCACGTAGAAGCTCGTGAGCAGAACGGAACTTCTATGCGCGGCAAAACGCCCCGTTAGGCCTAAATTGGTAAGCCTACCCCCCCCTCCCCTTCCACAAGCGGTAGCCTCGAACCATGTCCACCCCGACTCACTTTTATACGGACAGAATAGCCTCTGCAAGAAGATTCGAGGCCATTCGAGAGTATAACTGTGTCCCGCTTACCACCTCCCACTCCGGGAGAGCCTCGGACATAAATAGCGCTCGACTCCCATGAAGAGACACAGAGTTGAGAAGTCTCGCCCAGACCCCAGAAGATTCCCCATGGTTCCAAGTTAAGTGCTAGCAACAAAGCAAAGTGACAGCTCGACTATTTTGTGTATTTGGAATTAGCCTCAGCCAGGAGGTAATTCCACTGAACCATCGCCCCTGAGTTATTTTCACGACTTCTCTCATCAACTCCTGTCGAAGCCCTCCTCATTTCGGGTAGCCAAAATACTCTTCCCCGGACCGGAAGTTATCCCTCCCTGTTGTTTTTGGAGAACCGTCATCACCCCAACCTCCCACTCAGAAGTTCCGAACGGCCTCAGCTCACGTGCAGAAGACATCCGTAAGCCAACCCCTCTTCCCCCTTAACTAACCCAACTAAGTTAATCCCCCCCTCCCCCCATTTGAATAGTCTTCTCCTGGAATACCTTAAGTTCTAACTTCATAGCCAGATTTATAACTACAATTCCCCCTTTCGTTTACTGATTTGATTTTGCCCGTTAATTCTCTGAGGTAATTTTACCCATCAATTCTCTCATTATTTTGGTGTAAATAAAATTATATTTTTTACATGTCTCTTTAAATAACCTTGAGCTTTGTTATTGTCCATTATTTACCTGACCTCGTTTCACTCTCTCGCTAATCAGACCGTCTAAACTCGTGGTTTTCCGTCCCTTTTGTCGGTTCGCTTTCCTATTTATTGGTCCCTCCCTCATAGATATAATATAGTATTGATATAATGTAATGTTATACCACGACAATCACATAAGCTTCATTCAATGGAAATATCTTCCTTATTTGAACGCAGAGCTCGACAAGAAATTTCTAGCATTCATTCTTGGATTTCTTCAAATATCACTGGGTTGGGTTGTGACATTGCTTGTCCTCCCAGATAAATGTTATCAGGATTTTTGTGATACTCATTCCGACTGCGTGCATTTCATACACCTGTTGCTCGTTAAGAATATAGTGACCTTTTTTGTATTTATAAATTTTGTATTCAAACGAGTTGACTTCCATTTTAAAATTGTATCTCTTAATTCCCCCAGATTATTGAGAGCCCTGATGTTATGCATCTATGCTTCGAACGTTACTGATTCGAGGGTGGAGTGGTATGCAGGTCTGGATCACGGATCTGGTATAGTGACTATCTTAAGATCGGTTAGAGTTACCAAATCTAAAATTGGCTGTTAGGAGTGATTCATGTTTAAGGCCTTCAGGTCACCGGGTTGTAAAAGAGAGGGTGCATAAGCAATAGAAAAATGATCCGACAAAAGGTTATAGAAAGTTTAGAGTAAAAAGAATGGATGTAAGGACGGAGGCAGAGTGAAAGAGAGTTCATATAAAAAGACGAGGTAGGGAATAGTGGAAGATGGAGAGGCAGGCTAAGCTGAGACCTGACAGGGCGTTGACTCCCTTCAGCACGGAGGCCAGAAAAACAAATTGGCGTATCACTTATAGGCTGGTTCATAGATGGACTCGCACAAAATGGATTCCAAAGACCGGGGGTGGGGGAGCAACACCGGACCTAAAGATTGGGAGCGGAGTAAACCTATTCTTCGGTAGGTGAGGGTTGGATGGGCCCCTGAGAAAAAACAGGAGGGGTGATGCCCAAACGCAGCTCCAATAGTAACAGAGAGGAATTCCCTTTGTCGCATGAAAATCGTGAGAGGGAAGCCCCCCTCCACCGTTCAAGGAGATCTCCTTATCTCTCGTCCTCCTGGATACCTAGGAACGTCGATGAATGGCTTGGAGGCGGATCTCCATGCCCCGGATGTCGCCGACTATTTCTTACACTTGTAGCCATGATAGAGGATCATATATATATATATATATATATATATATATATATATATATATATATATATATATATAAATAAAACGTTGCTTTGAGAGTAGATACTCTAACCACCTATTATTATCCTACCCCACCGCTAAATGATCACGGGATGACGTGCTGTCCACTCAGACTTCATGTCAAGCAAACTTAACTCTTTCCAGGTGGGGAAAGATTCTCCTGGACCAGATGCGGATAGGAGAAATGCTAATTAGATATTGTTAGAGTGAAATTCCTTACTTGGTCCTATTAGTTTCCGATGACAGTACCGAGATCTGAATAACAATCATCAACAGACCCTAAGACGGGATCTGAAATTTTAGGGTGAATGCGCACCACAAAGGCCGTAAAGCCCACCCCAAGGGACATTGCAGCCTTATTCACCCGAAAATGGGGCAAAAACCGAACTTGCCATTATTTTCACCTCAACGCTCATTGTATATAAAGGTTCCAAATCCTCTCTTCTGACGTATTTAGTCAGGTCCGTAGAACTTGAAGAGATAAAAGACTGTGCATGAGGAAGTAGGGGTATGCAACAGCTTTCTCTCGTCTGATCATAGAGTTAAAGCTAATTTAATGAGCGATCAGACATTTGTTATGTTTCTCGTGCCCCGAAAGACGTGCCGCATCTCCAGGTACTAGTCTATACAAGTTAACCCTTGGCGGAGAAGAGACTTTAATTAATATTTAGATTCCCAAGATCAATAAAAAGAACATTTAAATTCAACCCAAACCTACGGAAGTACAAAGAATATATCAAGTCCTATGTTTAAAATATATATTTCTGCCAGACAATCAGAAAAAAATACTCAAGTAGCACACGACAATATAATATTAGAATACACAAAATAATACACACTCATATAAATGAATCCAACCATTCAATTAACTGTAATCAAGACAAAACGCCTAAAGATCAAATTTAAAGATATCTAGTGTAATCTGCGCTCATTGAAACTATCCCAAACTTCAATTATTGTGTTCAGTGCAATTCTTCACTTGTCACCTCTGGTTGAATCATCTTGTGGCTCTCTTTATATATATAATAAAGTTAACTTTAGGATTTATTTTGTCATGCTGGGGTCGATTCTTCTACCATGTATCCTTGTCATTTTCACTTCCTAACCTATTATAATTTTTAATATATAAACAACTATTGCATGTTTTGTTTTCTATTTTTTATGGTCTTTTCGGATTTTCGTAACATGTATCGTTTAATATGCTCTAAATTGTCTCAACTTAGTGCATTCTTTTTATGTCCACTTTCCATGTTTCAGTTCCATATGTCAATTCTGATGAAGGATTGAAAACATATTGCATTTTAAGCATACTACTATGTCACTTCTTAATATGTCGCTAATCTATACTACCGTTTTCCAGGCTAATTTTCTGCTAATATTTCACTTTTACATGCTCTCATCAGTGAGAGAAATCTATCATAATTATTTTCTTTTACCTTCTTTAATATTTATCATCAATATTGCTAGACATGCTTGTTACAGTTTTGGTAACAATGACTGTCGTTCTTCTGGATTTGAATCAAATAATACTTTATCATCAGCAAAGCAAAGATGACTTAAATATCTCACATTGATTCGGATCCCTTTTTGTTCACACTATAAACTCCTGACAATCTTCTAAAGCACTGATGTTGAAAGTTTTCAGCAGATGGAATGCTATAAGTGTAGATCTTTTCAGGATACAACGATGGGCTTTATTCCCGAAATAATTTCCGAGGAGGACACTACAATGATTTCAGAAGTTAGGATGGGAGGGGCAAGAAACCTATGCCCACAGAGCCTGCCTATACAGCATTTGTAGGTAATTTGCCATTAGGTGTAGTACAAGGTGACATAGAACATATGTTCAGGAGGCTAAAGATCAAATCAGTCAGACTCGTTCATGATAATGAGTCAGGAAAGTTCAAAGGTTTTTGTTATGTTGAATTTGAAGATATAAAGGGCTTGGAAGAAGCTTTGACATATGCTAATGCCCTCTTTGACGAAAAGAGCATCAGAGTGGATGTAGCAGAGTCAAGACGAGGAGATAAAGGAGGGGGATTTGACCGCAATAGAGGGAGAGGAAGAGGTGGAGGCATTGGACGGCCAGGAAGGGATGGGCCTCGAGATGAGTTTGGAAAACTCAGACGCAACAACAGCAGAGGTGGGCCCAGATTTGGTGGTGGACCTATGGCTGGAGGATGTTGATTTAGCGATCGAGGGAGAGTAAGAGATGGAGGCATTGGACGGCCAGGGAGGGATGGGCCTCGAGATGAGTTTGGAAAACTCAGACGCAACAACAGCAGAGGTGGGCCCAGATTTGGTGGTGGTCCTATGGCTGGAGGAGGTCGATTTAGCGATCGGGGTAGCTTTGATGATCGGGATAGCTTCGATGATCGGGAATTTGGAAGTAATCGTGGCAACAGAGGCTCCCCTTGGAGTGGAGCTGCCTCGGGTAGTTTCATGTGGAGGGACCGCAAAGACAGCGATCGATCACGCAATTCTGAAGAGTTCCGAGAAGCTGATGCAGAATATCTCTAGAATCGTCGGCGGTTGAATCTTCTGCCTCGTTCTGCAAAAAAACCCTGTGAATCAGATAGCGGAGACCTCCCAGACAAATAGCATCTTTGGAGGAGCGAAGCCAAGGGAGGAGAATTTGAAAAAGGAATGACACATTTCCTCTTCAGTTTTGTAGTTTCTAAGAGACTGTATCTTCCTGTGGGAAGAAAAGAATAATTGACAATATATTTTTGCATGAAAGAATTAAAGTGAATTTTCTCCACTTCCAACCTAAGACAAATCTGTGTTCCTTTGTTTTGAAAAGTGCCACAAGCAACAGCGGCTAGTTGTAAGTTTTTCAAGGGTATGTTTGACCTTTTAAGGGAAAAGGTTTTAATTTGCTAAATAATTAATATTTTATTGTGGTTATAATAGCTAAGAATTGAAGTGACATTGGAACATCTATACTTTGCTGCTCTTCAAGTTTAAACAATCGTTCTATAAAGATAATGAATTAGTCCCTAATAAAATATGTAAATTTTGGCCTGTGCTGTCTATATTACTGAGAAGCTCTCACACATAATTTTGAGTCTCTCTCGACAAGAGATTTTGGCTTTTTTCAAATTTTCATATCTAATGATTGACCTGAATTGAAATAGGTGGTGGAATTGGAGTATATATAATTAAGGTATTTTAAATGGAACTTTCTTAATAAAGAATAAAATATTTAAAAAAAACCCTCTCTTTCTCTCTCTCTTACGGAATGTAGGGGGACTGGTGACGCCCCCTTGTCGCGGGGAGAGAGCTTGTGTGTACCTTTGACTTTTCGAGCTATGTCAGCGGGGCTACCTCTTCTGGGTACCCCTGGTAGGGCTTTCCTTTTCAATTTGGTCGGAAACGAGGTTCCAGACTAAGTGCGTCATTCTTTCCTTTTTATACTCTATCCTTCTCTTATTTTTACTCTTATCCTATCTCCCACTTATACAAAAAGAAAAAAAAGGCCTACTCCTATTATGTCACTCTTTCCCTTTCATCCTCTATCTACATATAAGGACCTGGCAGCTACCTCATGCGTCAGAAGAGAGGCTTTGGAACCTCTATAAACAACGCCAATTGACGCTCACTGGTTGTGAGAGACTAGGACTAGAGGTGTCCTAGGCGTTGGGGTACGATGAATGGGATGAGGGTAGTGCCCAGTTAACCCCTTCCCTGGCGCGTAGTTATTGACCGTTCCCAGTGCCCGTTGACGGGTGATTCTGGTAGCATTGGTCCGAGGTGACGGCTGTTTGTTCCCATGTTAGTTGCCAGGCCAATAAAAAGCCTTGGGTCGAGTTCCTTGGTGTGGTGGGATATCCATTGAACGCTACTCCGAGATCCTGGCCGTTGTAAAAGGAACTAGTAGGAGTTTAGTAAGGGGCGTGCTTCGTTGTTGTCCACCTGGTGAGAAATCGATGGCCCCTTCGGGGACCGTCTGTGCTGCTTGGTTGTGAGCCACGGCACGCCGAGGCTTGCCGACTCGGTCGGACGAACAGCAGCACATGGAGCGTGCCTTCTGGAACACTCCAAACGACTCCCATCAATAGGCGGGAGCGACTCACGCGGGAAGAACTCACCAAACTCCCTTTTTTACATAGTGATTGGTCACAAGCATAAGAAATATAGTGTGTTCAAATGGCGGGAAAGAAAGGTCCAGCAGCTCTAAAATTTACGTGTGCCACATGTAAGAAGGACAAGTGGTGCCTTGACTTCCCGGAGGGCTGCTATGCGAAATGCCACCCAGGAAGTCTATGCACCACCTGCATCTTAAAAAAGAAGGTGACAGAAGTAGTGGCCTACTACAGGGAAAGGACGACAGACCTCGAAAAGAAAATCAAGAGGCTCAAGGAGGAGCACTCCCACCAGATCCGCAGGCTCAAAGAGAAGTTAAACGAGCTCTCAAGTCCTGTGGCAAACACCATCTCTACAGAAAGGCCGGGCCCGAATGTGGCAGAAACGCCAAAAGGAAAAAATAAAAAGAAAAGAAAGACGAAAAAGGGAAAGAAGAAAGAGGAAGAGGGAGAAATAGAAGAACAAAAGGTAGAAGTTATTGAAAAGGATGACAAGGGGGAAAAGATGATAGAAAGGAAGAAGAAGAAGAAGAAGAAGAAAAAAAAAGACTGAAAAGACCATGACGGAGAAGAGAGAGGAATCGGAGAGCTTGCCTCCGAAAATAAAGAATCCGAACTCAGCAGGCAAATGTGCCAGGGTCAGCCTTTTAAGTGATTCCCAGGCACGGGGCCTGCAGCCCCTGCTAGCAGCCCACCTCCGCACAAGCGTTAAGGTGAGCTGTCTTCCAGGCTGTGGGAATAAGCAGATAAGAGCTGAGGCCGAGAAGTCTCAGATTTCTGAGACTTCAGTCGTTTCCCTTATGGTAAGTGGCAACGACCTCCACCTCAAAGGAGGTAGGGTAAGCCCTACAGGCGAGATTATGAAGACGGTTATGGGCGCTGTCGACGACTTTCGATTGAAAACCCGCAGACGCGTCGTGGTGGGGATGCTCCCAGGGTAGAGTCCAAGCCGGACTGCCCACGTGAGGAACATGTCGCTAAACCAGCGCCTTGCAGACCGCTGTATGGCGGAGGCGGTCTTTTTTGTCGACCCTTACGCCGTATTCTATGGTAGAAAAGACCTCTACCAAAGGGATGGGGTGGACATCTACCAAAGGGATGGGGTGCACCTCTCTTTTAAGGGCAAGGCTTTCCTAGTCAACCTCATCCAGGATGTCGTGGAGCGCACCCAAAGGAGTGTCCGGCCCATTGGAAAGGCGGACGTACGCCAGTACGCCCGAGTCACTCCCCAAACAACCTTCTCGGAGGTTGTCAAAAATGGTGCCACCGCAACAACCAAGAAGCCAGGAAACGGAAGAGTATAGGGGGGTCTACATTAGGGGACTTCCTGAAATTTCTTCTGTTCAATGCGAGGTCCATCAGGAACAAGTTTCCTGAGCTCCGTGGCCTCGTAGCGACGTACGAACCCGAAATGGTAGCCATAACAGAATCGTAGTTAAAAACATCAAACCGAGACTTTGAAGGCGAATTCACGGTTCCTGGCTACCAACTCTTCCAAAAAGATAGGCCAGACAGAGAGGGTGGTGGTGTAATGTTTTATGTCAAAGATACAATCAAATCTAAGAACTCTAACATTATATCCGATCACGAGCTCCTAGGCGTTGACCTAGATATAGGTACTGTCAGATACAGGACCCTGCTGCTTTACAGACCCCCTTCCCAACCCGTTGAGAAAGACAGGAAACTGTACCAGCTGCTGGGTGAGCTTGTTCAAGGCAGAATGTGCATCGTTATGGGCGACTTCAACAGACAAGTTGACTGGAAAACCAGAGCAGCCTGTGGCGAGAGCGCGCTACTCCTGGAGTTCACCAACAACGAGTTCCTCACTCAATGGGTCAGAGAAGAGCTCGGTGGTAGTGATCACCAGCTAATTAGATTTCCCGTCAAGATCCCGAAGGTAAGGTCTGCTCCCAGTCAATCAAGGAAACTTGATTTGAGAAGAGCAGGCTTTGCGAGCCTTCATGCTGGGCTGACTGATGTAAGGCTAGCGGTATGCGAAGATGTTGAGGATTCGTGGAACAACTCCAAAAATATGTTCATGAGTCTTCAATCAAGTTGCATCCTTCTGAAATGCCTCCGTCGGTCTTCTGTTCAACCAAAGTAGTTTAATCGAGAAATCGGCCAACTGCTTAGGGAGAAGAGAAATGCGTACCGGCGATCGAAGACCTCGGGTGCCTTTGACGAGTACCAAGGGCTAGCTAGAAGAGTGAAGTCCAGCATAAGGGTGGCTAAGCGGTCTGAGGAACTTCGAGTGGCGAGACTCTGCAAGGAGAATCTCAAGAAGTTCTTCGGCTATGTAAATAGCCGTAAACCAATCCATCGTAGGATTCGGCCCTTAGTGGACGAGGAGGGTGCATTAACTCAGTCAGATGCAGAAAATGCTAACCTGCTGAGTGTTTACTAAAGAGTGTGGTCCCATCCCCCAGCCCACGGATTCCTACTCGGGGGAAAAGCATGAGGTAATCGACTTTACCGAAGAAAAAATAAAGAAAAAGATCGCTGTTTTAAAGACGAATACGTCCCCCGGACCAGAGGGGTTTCTATCCAAGGTGTTGAAGGAAGTGTGCAAAGAAGTATCATGACATCTGTGCGCTATCTTTAACATGTCAATCCGGACCAGATGCGTTTCTAGAGACTGGCGTGAGGCGGAGCTGACTCCGATCTTCAAGAAAGGAGACCCCACCCATCCGTCAAACTACCGACCCATCAGTTTGACTTCGATAGTCGGTAAACTCATGGAAAGCATGATAGTGGACAAAATAACGTCATATTAAGAGTCAAACCTGCTACTGAAGAGTCTCCAGCACGGCTTCCGAAGGCAACGGTCATGCCTGACGAACCTTGTGGAATTCTTCCACTTTGTGTTCAGTGAGCATGATCGAGACAAGGCGGTGGATGCTGTGTACCTTGACTTCCAAAAGACCTTTGACAAGGTACCACACCGCCGCCTTCTCCGGAAAGTGCGTGCGCAGGGCATAAGCGGCAAGGTAGCAGGTTTGATATAGAGTTGGCTAAGTGACAGACGGCAACGCGTAGTGGTGAATGGTCGGGCCTCTGAATGGGCGCCTGTATCTAGCGGTGTCCTTTAAGGTTCCGTCCTGAGACCACTACTGTTTATTATCTATGTCAACGACATGGACGGAGACATGGTAGCCAAAATCTATAAATTGGCCGAAGATACCAAGCTTGGTATGAACGTTGCAAAGGATGGAAATACTGCCCGCCTGCAGGAAGATCTTGGGAAGATTGGAGAGTGGTCAGACACGTGGCAAATGCCTTTTAATGTGAACAAATACAAAGTGATGCATATCGGCCACAGAAACCCCCAATCTCAGTATATCCTTAATGGCACTGCTATTGAATCCACCGACACTGAGAAGGATTTGGGTGTAACAATCACTAGTGACCTCAAGTTCTTGAAACAGTGCATCGAGGCAGAGAAGAAAGCCCAAAGGATGTTAAGCTACATAAAGCGCCACTTAGGATACCGTAACGAGGAGATAGTACTTTGTCTGTACAACTCCGACCGCACCTAGAGTATGCAGTACAATTTTGGAGTCCTTCGTTTCGAAAGGATATCGCAAGGTTGGAACGCGTACAAGCCAGGGCAACCAAGCTGATTCCCTCTATCCGACATAAAATTTATGAGGATAGACTAAGGAAATTAGATCTGTTATCGCTGGAAACCCGTAGACTGCGTGGTCAGCTCATCGAAGTTTTCAAAATACTTCGAGGGTTCGACAATGTTGACTACTGGGATATTTTCACACTGAGTGATCAAAGAACGCGCAATCACGGCTTCAAACTACAACTGAAGTCTTACAACCTCAATCTGTGTGGAAATTTTTTCACTTACAGTATCTGCGGTATGTGGAACGCACTTCTAGTGGAAGGTGTCAACAGTGAATCTGTTGACCAGTTCAAGTCAAAAGGAGACAAAGTCTTGAAAAGTGGCCGTTCAGGGACGCAAAACAATTGTGCAGCCATGTGCCTGCTCGATTTCTAGTCCAAAGGTACCCTCTTTGAATGGACCGTAAGGTCTCCTAGGGTACTTCCTTTCCTTGTTCCTTGTTTCTTGTCAATAGTGAGCGAGCCAATCCTACAAGAAAATGTTGCATGACTATATATGTAAGAGAGTATGTAATTATGGATTTTTCTAATTCCATTTGTCTGTAGTGCTCTAATAACTAAATTGATGTTTCGCTAATCAGAGGCATTTTCCAAATCTACCACTGCTGTATTTTCCCGATTAGTAACACGTTCATTGTCCACCCTTAACTCTTACAATCTTATTAAAGATGCGCATCCAGCTCTTGCTGGCAGTCCTATAATGCCGACATCATGCTCCCTCCATTCGTGGCCTATTTATTCTAGCATTCTAGAGAAGCGGAAGATATTTTATACACAAATCTCTCTTGCTCGCTCCACTGCAAGTGTCTGCCTTCACATTAACCTCCAAGAAAGCTATCCAACCACGCGCACTGCAAGTCCCACCCCCTACATAGGTAAGTGATTATAATTAGCATTAAGAATATAACATTACTCCTAACATCAATGATACGATTATTTCACCCTATCATCATAAAATAACCTGAAATTTTTCAATTTATTAACTTAAGTCTTAAGAGTTTGCCGTCAGTCGCATCACTTAGCGAGGAATTCTCTTTTACATAAATATTCTAATATCCAAACAAAATGTTTTTAGCTTAATTATGTATGGTATTTTTCACCTACATATTTTCGTGCACAGGCTTTTTAAAAAATTTTGTCGCTTGTTGACCAAGTTATTTACGCATACAAAAGGGGAATAAAATTGAAAAAGCACTTGTATGTACATGATGCTGAAAAATATAATTTTATCTTTATTTTTATGTTCAACAAAGAGTGGGTAAAGATTGTCTTGGTTTCTGTTATCGCTACATTGTAGGAGTGCAAAGATGTATAAGAGAAAAACTTCCTTCCAAATCGAGAATATAAATAGCCCATTAAATTACCAAGTCAAAACGGACTTCGCCGTTGCGTGACGACAGAGTGCTGGCCTCTGGATTCAAAAGACCCGAGATCGATCCCACAGCCTACAATTTTTACGGAGAAAATCCCAGAAGAAAACGGAAAACGCTTTAAGGACAACTAAAGAAGACTCAAGATAAATGGATCGCCTCAAGAAGAAAACGGAACTCAAGGAAAATGACTTCAAGGGCTAACTCATCTCAACTCATCAAGAATTAATCACGTCATCAAGAGAAGGAATCATCACAACAGATAAATGCAAGACAATGTTTCAAGGGTCAACTTCAGTCAAGAAATAAATAGATTCGAATATAGGAAATCTCAAGATGAAGTATGATATTGATAAATAAGAAAAGTTATAATAAGAAGAGCCCCCCTCTCCCCATAACATCATATTAAAGGGCAAGGCTTATATGTTTCAACATTGCGTTTCATATTATTCAACATTACAAACATTTTTATTAGTCATGAATACTAAATGACAACTAAACCCTTTTTTTCCGCAATAAAAATCGAGTAGTTTTTATTGAGTGAAAATTATGCCACTCCAGTTAAAAATGTTCTACAAGACAAAACATAACCAGCTATCGGTGCTAATTAAAGAAATATGAAGCTTGCAATTAAACCGAGTCATGTTTATTAGTTGGGGAAATATTTCAATAAGATGAAAGACAAAAATATGAGAATAACAAAAGAGAAACCCTTTTTAAATATAATATTGAAAATCAAGGTAAAATCTGGTGTTTTAATGTGTAATATATTTTACGAGTAATATAAATTGTTTGTCCCAAAATTGCATTATGAGCAACACCAACACTAGTTGTAATAATCTCCTATATATTTGCATTTGCTTCATCTACCTCATCTCTTCATCGACGCGCTGATTCTAAATCTAAGGAAAGCGGCCGACTTCGGCTAATTAGTGCATACTGTGGAACGCCTTTCTTCCCCGAGCAGATATAGGTGAATCACTCGTATGTGAATTCAATTTCACTAATTATTCTAGAATTTTGGCTACTAGGGACATGTACAATTGTCACAATTAGTCATCTCACACTTTATGCTGAATTTCATTCATAGAGCGAAAAGTTAATATTATTCGATGAGAAGATGGATTGCTATAAAGGTATTTAGTTATAAATATAAGACCTTTACCACCTAAAAGTGGTATTTCAAGCATTAAAGTTGAAACATTTTGACATTTCTTTCAAAACATGCGTGCGAAATTTCAGAAATTTGACCGTATCTTATTTAGCTTTATATCTTTATTCAATTTTCAATTATAGATTTCACAAAATATTCGGTTTACAAATTGGATATTTAGACTTTTTAGCGTTTAATTAATTATTCTATCTAACAAGCGAGAAAAAATATTATTAATGGGCAACGCAGCACAGCATCGCCTTGCAGTACCAAATAATTTTTGTCCGGAAGATTTAAAAAATGTGACGACTAATTTTGGCAACTGAACATTAAATGATAAAATAACATTTGAGGTTTTTTATTTAATATCTAATGAACATTTCACGAAAACAGTGGTGTTCATTTGACCAAATAAATTAGTTATACCAGGTGTGGATCCAAGCGGGTAGGCTAAGGGGCTGAAGCTCCCCTCCTGCAAAATTTCGGACCCATTTATGTTAATATTTCTTTTTTAAGCCATATTTGTACTCTGCTAATCAGAAAGAATTATGTAATAATATATAATATATATATATATATATATATATATATATATATATATATATATATATACATAAAACCGTTTTTTAGACCATTCACTTTGAAAGATTCATTCGAATTTGTCAGCTACATTTCTCAATTAGATTTGAACCACTCGTTTATGACTTCAATCGATGTAGAGTCTCTATTTACTAATGTACCTGTCTTGGAAACTTGCAAAATCATAACCGATACCCTTTTTCAATCAAATGATAGCATTTTAGGTCTAACCAAGTCTCTTTTTTCTACCTTATTAAAATTGTCCGTAGAAAATACAGTGTTCTTTTTTAATGAGACTTTGTACATTCAACACGATGGAATGGCCATGGGCTCTCCATTGGGTCCCAGCTTCGCTAAGGCTTTTTTATCCTACCACGATAAAAACTGGTTAAGGGACTGTCCGGTTGAATATAAACCGTTAGTGTTTAAAAGATTTATCGATGACTGCTTCCTTATTTTTAAACACAAAGACCATGCCCCATTATTTTTAAATTATTTAAATCAACAACACCCTAATATTAAATTTTCCATGGAGACAGAATTAAACAATAAAATCTCTTTTCTGGATGTCACTGTTTCAAAAGTTAGTTCTAAATTTAACACATCAGTTTACAGGAAACCCACTACCACCAAACTTGGCACCCACTTCTTTAGTTGTACTCCTACTAATTTCAAACATTCTGCCATCATAAACAGTATACACAGAGCTTACAAAATCAGCTCAAATTGGTTTCACTTTCATTCTGAAATTGAATATCTTAGGAGCTTTTTTCATTTTAATTTTTTCCCAGACCATCTTTTTGACAAACTTACTTCCAATTTCTTATTTAAAATGTTCTCTCGCAAAACCCCTCTAATAACTGTCCCCAAACAAAAACTATTCTTAAAACTGCCTTATCTTCCACTTGACACAAAATTCAACAAAGCTTTACTCTCTTCTCTTAATAAATACTTTCCCCAATGCAAGTTTCTCCTAATTAATTCTAATCCTCTTGCTGTCTATACTTTCCTTCGGCACAAAGAATCACTCCCATTATGCCTGCGTTCCTCCATCATTTATCAATTCACTTGTGCGACCTGCCAAAGTCGCTATGTAGGCCAAACAAGTCTACAATTAAGATGTAGGATCGCTAAGCATATCGGAGTATCATACAGAACCAACATTCCCATCTCCAAACCCGAACACTCCTCTATTCGAGAACATTCTCTAAAACTTAACCACCCGCTTGACCCTGATTCCTTTAGTATACTCTCTTCTGGCTCCTCTTCTCAAAGTTTAAAAATTCTTGAATCTCTTTACATCAAACAAATTAACCCGGAACTCAATGATTATTCATCATCCCTTAAATTATTCACTATATAGACAAATGTACAACCAACCACATCCCCCTTAATAGTTTTCTTTTTGCCTAATTTTGTCCATACTATCAGTTGTTACTCCCAGCTTAACCGTTATAAGGTCAGTACTCGTGCAGAGAAATTTTTATTTCTATTTTAGTTTGTCCCATTAATATCTAACGATCTGGTTTATTATTGACTTTTTCTTAATTTATTGTTTTAGTCGTCCTTTTGAACCCTCCATTATTGATTATTTACTATTTAAACTTTCGTGCCTTAGTCTAGTCATATTATTTGATGTTCAATCACTTAAAATTTAACTTAATTGAACTACTTGCTTCGCTCCATTTATTAATATCCGCTTGGATTACATTCCCCCTGATCTAACTTATTTTCGATTGTTCGCCCTGCCCATATAATTCTCTTGCTGTCTTTTATAGTGAATTTTTTTATTTATTTTTTTTTTTTTTGTATTACGCTTGATTCATGTTTACTATTCATATTTGTTGCTCATGGGATTATTTAATCTTTTTTCTGTCTTATTAATCGATTTCTTCATGTCTTTCGACTTTATTGCTATAGTTTATAATTTTTTGTATTTCGATAGTCATTTAAGTCATGTTTATTATGCACATTTATAAAACTCGTGGGATTATTATTTAATTTATTTATTTATTTATTTATTTTTTTAAGATATTACATCAATTTCTAATAGATTTTCACTAATTTGATTTCTGTGTTTAGTTATTCTTCTAAAAATAATTTTTGGTATTTAGAATTCGCTGATGATGGTCATCGTCAATGACCGAAACGTCCGGAAAATTAAATGTTCAAAACCATCGCATATGTCTTCATATTCCTACTACGAATAAGGTTCCCAAGGAACGGCTCCATCACTAATATATATATATATATACATAGGCTCATTGGGTGCATATTTACCCATATTTTTTAAATATTATTGTATTTTTTTGTTAGTAAAGGACTGTACATACAAACCGTTTCATTCTCCTTTGATTTATCACGTCCGGATTAGTGTAGGAAGCGGGTTGGATCGATTGGGCTTAGTCTAGATTTTCGGCCCGCTACATTGCCGCTCTATTTCCAAGACTGTGGCAAACTACCGCAGCTGCTGGGGTATCCCGTGATTGCGGTAGAATCAAGAAAAATAAAAGATACATGGTCGTCGCTACTTGGAATGTCAGAACATTGCAGGACACCGCCCCAAACCTACCAAAAAGAAGAACTGCGCTCATAGCAGCACAACTAAAACGCTGCGATGTAGGTAGGCATCGCTGCCATAAGTGAGACTAGACTTGCAGAAACCGATTCACATACGGAGGCAGGAGAAGAATATACCATATTTTGGAAAAGACTGCCTTCTGACCAACCACGACTACATGGAGTCGGCTTTGCGGTCCGCTTTTCTCTCCAGAACTCAATACTAACCACGCCCACAGGAGTCAGTGAAAGAATCTCAGTATAGCGCATCCTTTTAGCTAAGTCACAGTTCGTCACCCTACTCAGTGTCTATGCGCCTACAGTTTCCTTTAAACTTTAAAACAAAATAGTCCTTCTACTCCTGCCTTCAGGATACCTTACAACGTATACCTGACATTGACAGATTCTCTTTTTCAGAGACATGAACGCCAGAGTGGGAAACAGGCACTATCTTTGGGAAGGCGTACTTGGTCGTCACGGAGTTGGGAAATGCAATGCAAATTATCTCAAACTCCTCAGTCTTTGCTAAAAGCATTCCTAGGCAATTGCCAACACCATGTTACAGCTTCTAAACAAAAATAAAATTAAATGGATGCACCCCAGGCCTCGCTACTGGCATCTATTGGATTACATCATAGTCCGAAGGCTAGTCCTGAATGAAGTTCAAATTACGCGTGTAACGAGAGGAGCTGAAGCCTCCACTGATCACAGATTGGTGAGAACCAATCTCAATATAAGAATAAGACCACCAGTAAAGAAAATTGCCCCAGAACATAGATTAGATCTGACAGCACTCAACGACCTTTAAATCAAAACAGCCTTCCAGTCTTCCCTCACTAGACTACCAGATGTTGCAACACACTTATACCCAAATGCACTAACGGATTCTCTCAGCACAATATGGAACAGCTCCTGCACCACTATTCTTGACATTGCACAAGAATTTTTAGGCACAACCAGATGTAAGAATCGTGACTGGTTTGATAAAAATGCAACAGCCATTCATACCCTCATCAAGGATAAGACTGCTGCGCATGACCAGTACCTACGAAAATTATCACCGAGAAATAATAACCACTTCTCTTCACTGTGTACCAATGTCTAGAATGGTTTAAAGAAGATGGAAAACTCTTGGTGGGTTTAACTATCTTCTGAAATGCAAACAAAAATGGACAATGGCGATCTCCACAACATTCATTCCTTGCTTAAAACAGCCTACGGACCAACTATCACCACACTGACCTCCGTGCGTACCGCTGACAGGAATACCCTCATAACTGAGTACGACAAAATATTAGATCGATAGGCTGAACATTTTAAGGAGCTGCTGAATCGAGAAAACCAAGTGGACTTGTCCATCCTAATTGAGATCCCTCAGCTCCTAACAATTATAAAACTGGACTTAACTCAAGCACTTGAAAAATCTATAAAGCAACCTCAAGTCTCAAGAACCACAAAGCTGCAAGACCAGATGATATTCCTGCTGAACTACTTAAGCATGTTGGTCACAGCATAACTAACCATCGAACCATAATCTTCAAAGTCTGCTGGGAAACTGGTAGCGTACCACAAGACTTAAAGATGGCAAAATTGTTACCATTCATAAGAAAAGAGGAGATAAAACTGTATGTAGCAATATCCGTGGCATCACACTAGTCTCTAATACTGGGAAAACTCTAGTCTGCATCATGATGATACGACTATTCAACCACGTTGCAGAAAAGATCCTGACGGAATCAGAGTGTCGTTTTCGAAACGAAAGATCAAGGATAGATATGGTTTTCGTTGCACGACAATTGCAAGAAAAAGGCAGGGAGCAACACTAAAATCTGTATATGGTTTCGTGGACCTGACGAAAGCATTTGATATTGTAAACCGCACACTACTATGGCAATTACTTGCAAAATTTGACTGCCCACCCAAATATATTAAAGTACTTTCTTCACTAAACAGCGGGATGAACGCTGTTGTTGTAGCACTGGGTAAAGAATCTGCTCCTTTTGAAGTGAGTGTTCGGGTTAAACAGGGTTGCGTTCGTGCCCCTGTAATATTCAGCTTGTTAATAGCTGTTGTCATCCAACTCGTCTACAATAACATCATTGAAGACGAAGTGGCAGTCACTCTAAACTACAGGTTAGATGAAAATCTTTTTAACCTCGTCCAACTTCGGGCAAAAACACTAATTAACACAAAAGCAATCATAGAACTTCAATATGCTGATGATGCTGGTTTTATCAGCCATACAGAACAAAGGCTACAGACCAACCTTAATTGTGTATGTGAAGCATATACACGAATGGGACTAAAGGTTAACACTGAAAGTACAAAAGTGTTATTCCAGCGCACAGGCCAAAGCGTAAGACAGATAGCCAACCCGCAGATCACTATAGGAGAAGAAAAATTGAACGACGCGTAACACTTCACATACCTCGGATCCATCCTGTCACCTGACTGCTTCCTGGATGACCAAATCACCAGATAAATTGCCCTTGCCTCAGCCGCTTTTGGAAAGCTTTCAAGACGGGTCTTCAATAACCTTCACCTGATCCTGGCTACCAAGCGTTCAGTATACCTGGCTAACTGCCTCTCCATCTTACTCTATCGTTCCTAATCAGGGGCACCATATAAAAATCAGATCAGGAAGCTAGAAAGCTCTCATATAAACTGCCTGAGACGCATCCTGGGACTTAATTGATGGAACAAGGTGCCACAGGTCAACATAAGAGAACGCATTCATACATCCTCACTGAAAGAAATTCTCAGACTAAAACAACTTCGCTACACTGGCCACATCATCCGCAAGCTTGAACATCGATTACCCCCAGATTACCCTGTACTCAGAACTTTCTGTGTGGCGACGATCTGTGGGAGGACAAAAAAAAGAGGCTCAAGGAACACCTAAATTCTTGCCTAAAAATGTTTAACATGAACTCAGGAACCCTCAAGATTGATGCTACCAATGGAAACTCCTGGCGCACTCTAGTATACGATGGAGCCAACTACTTCAGCACAAATTTCAACAATGCTGCCATAGCCTGCCGTGCAAGACGACACCAACAAATACAAGGACCGTATATCTGCGATGTCTGTGTAAGAGGCTTTGCTAACCTTGGCAGGCTCAGAAGCCATCAAGGATCTTACCAAAGACGATATTCAACAACCAAACATCATCAAACTCATCCATTTATGGAGTGACGTACCATCGGCAACGATGGACAACATTAAGCAAGTAAGCAACTTCACTTCCACTTTAAATATTTTTCCGCTCCCCCTCCTTTCTACTACTGCCCCCACTTTAACCGTCTTTCTTTCATTAAAAATAACGGATGTGGAAGCAAAAGACTCCAGATGCTCTTATTCGACGGAATGCGTAATCTTAGGAATGAAATTTAGTGGCAACGGATGAAGGACAGTATTAAAATTAATTTACTGTATAGTTTTCAAGACTTGAGCAGAAAAACAAAAAAAAAATTAAACGCTTCAATAGTGCAGTTGGTACTGATATATCCAGCAGAAGTATTTCATAAATATATTTCATGAAGCAAAGACAATGCTACAGGAGTACAAAAGAAAGAAGTGTACCTTATTACAAACAAAAAAAGAATCGAAAGAACAGGGCAGGAAAAACTCAAAAAGTATGAAAATGCCACAAGTAAAGAAGATATTAGAGAAAAGAACAGTCAAACTGAGGCAAAAAATGTTCGATAAACTAGAAGTAAACATCATTAATATACCTGAAGAAAATAAAAAGAGTAGACGCAATCAAATTTACCCCAAATCATTGCACAAATTGAAATAGGAGAAGAGGAATAAAGTTTGACATAAAAGGTTGATTCAAAAGTGAAAAGATACAGTGAAAACAAAAACTAATTAAGGAAACACCGGAAATGATACAATTTCACAAGCTCACAAGTCTCCAACTCACAATACGGATCAAATATCTTATTGAAACAACAACTAACCGAATTGAATAACGGGGTATCGAGTGGTAGATACAGTTTATAAGTGGAACACTAATCCATGCCTCCCCCACCCTTCTTACCAAAAATAGACAAAAGTCCATCTATTTAAACAGTTTGAACGCCTTTAAACGAAGGTATTTATATATATATATATATATATATATATATATATATATATATATATATATATATATATATATATATATATATATATATATATATATATATGAGGAATTAAACCACATTCTCCGAAGATAATTTAATTCAGAACAGTTTCGGTGTATCTAACACCCTTTTTCAACTGACACTGGGTAGAAAATATAAGAGAAGTGCATATAAGCATAAGCATAACACAAGATCCCCTCTTTTTTCCCCAAATCCCCTACTTGTGGCTAATCTAAGGGGGGGTTAGGCCTAAACATATTGAAGGGCTGACATTTAACTATTTTGTTTATATGCTTTCTTATTACATGATTAATAGAAAATTGACCCTCAGATAGATTTAAATTGGGAACTGACGATATCAAGCTCAATTCTACGATTCTTCTCTTAACATAGTTAGCCAATTTAAATACCATTTTACTTCCATTGAAATCGATCGTATGATTCTTGTCTCTAACATGGCAAAATATTTCACTGCTTTCGCTGCCAACTCTAATATCTCTTTTGTGTTCGTACAATCTCTTGTCTAGATTTCTCCCCGTTTCCCCATTATAAACTTTATGGCAATCGTTGCATGGTACTGCATATACTCCTATGTTATGATGTTCGTTGGGTTTCCTGGCCATCATCAATTGGTTTAAGGAATTATTATATTTGAAGGCTAGATTAATACCCGCTTTTTCAAATATGTCCTTTAAACTATTTAATTTATTATTAAATGGCAATGTTATACATTTGTTGAAGTCGTTAGTGCGGGAAGGCTTATTACCATACAATGTTTTCCTAGCTGCAAAATGGGCAAACGATATGAACCAATCGGGGTAATACAAATTAGAAAAAATTGTCCTGATAATGACAATTTCTTCATTTAAATAGGAAGGATGACATATTTTGTATGCTCCAAGGAAAAGGTTAGAAATTTCCGATTTTTTAACAGTATTATCGTGAAACGAAAAATAATGTATATAGGCATTCAAGTGGGTTGGTTGCCTATACACGTCAACTTTTAATTCATGGTGATCTTTATTAATGAGGACATCTACATATAAAGGGTAATCTATTATCATATTTCCATTCATATTTAAATTTGATGGAGACATGCAAATTATTCAAATTATTAAAAAAGGTATCAAAATCATGGCCATTAGGCCATACAAAAAATACATCGTCAATGTACCTTAACTATATAAAGTTAGGGGGAGAAATTGTGGGAAAGAGTTCAGTCTCAAAATATTCCATGAAGAGACATGCCAATATCGGAGATAAACTATTTCCCATGCTAAGGCCAAATATTTGTCTATAAAACTCATTATTTACTCGAAACACATTGTCAGAGAGACATAATTCAACTAAATCGATAAATTTACTTGTAGAAATGGGAAGATCCAAATTAAGTCTAGGCATGATTTCCCGCAGAAGGCCCATGGTTTGGTCAACCGGAACTTTGGTGTTTTCCATCCGGTGAAGGCAAGTGGTTGAGGCGGTCAACGAAATCTTGAGTGTTTATAATGTGTGCAGATAAGAATATTGTAAAGCGCAAATTTAATGAAACAATTCAGGAGTACGAACTCTTCACTTCCCTATATGTATGGGCTCCCAAAGACCCACAAAGAGGGATGTCCTTTACGCCCAATCATTTCAAATATTAATTCTCCCACTTATAGGCTCTTCAAATGGCTTGCCAAGCATTTATCTCCAGCAGTAGGAAGAATCTCATCTGCACACATTATGAACACTCAAGATTTCGTTGACCGCATCTCCGATCCTTTCCAGCTAAACCTACTATCTTCGGGCAAGACAACGTTACCTGCCCCACTGCAAAGAGAGTAAAAGATTTTTTGAGTGATTGTGATAGACCGGGTTGAGGCAGCGTTAGTTTCAACTCCTATCACATATTATTTAAAACCACGATGCTCCCACGTGCATCTTCGCTTCGAAGCTTGGCGTCTTATCGCATCCACAAGATGTCAATGTTTAAACAAGGAGGTTATCGTCCCCCCGTTCGCCCCCATACGCCGACCTCGCCAGATTGAGTTAGGCTTATGGGTAGATAAGGCATTGTTCCCAGCCTCGGCTGTGCATTCCCTCGAAGTTCCCCCTCCATTGTCCCCCACGCCAAGGGAGTGTCTCGACTATTTAGATGGAAACTTTACCACTAAGATCAGATTGGAGATCCAGATTTTTGTCGCGAAACATCACCACGACCCTCTCTCACTTTGTGCGCCAAGAAACCTCAACCTCAAGATTCACCATCACTTGTCCAGAAGGAGGACAATATCCCTTGAGTGCCAAAGATTCGAGGCTTTCGTGACGCAAAGTCCTCAATTCTTCCCCCTCGTTGTTCAGAAAGAGAACAACGTTAGAACAGCCATTTTTCGTTCGAGCCGTTGACCAGAAACGGTTCTCACCCCTTCCCCTGTTGTTTAGAAAGAGAACAACGTTACAACAGCCATTGTTCGTTTGAGCCCCGTTGACAAGAAACGGTTCTCACCCTCCCCCCGTTGTTCAGAAGACAACAACGTAGAACAGCCATTGTTATTTTGAGTCCGTTCGCCAAGAAACGGTTCTCACCCTTCCCCCTCGTTGTTAAGAAAAGAACAACATTAGAACAGCCATTGTTCTTGAGCCCGTAGACAAGAGACAGTCCCCCCCCCCTGTTGTTTGGAAGAGAACAACGTAGAACAGCCATTGTTCTTCAAGCCGTTCGTCGAGAAACGGTTCTCATTCACAAGACGCCACGTCAGGATCCTTTTATTCCCCCCCTTTGGCTGGAACTCGCCAGCGGACCAAAAATTTCTTCACGTCGCCTTCCACTGCACAACTAGTATAAAATTACGTAAGCCGAACGTTAACTTTGAGTATTTAACCCTTTTGTCAATTCTATCCTGTGCTTTAAATGGTTTATCGAACCATCCCATCCTTTAACTCTATATTTGTTTTACCTTTTTAAATCCTTTAATCCTCGGATTAGCCCGAGCCCCCACGACCCTTTCCATTCTCTGTTTATGTCAATATTTTCCGTCTTGTGTTTGTTGATAGTTATTATTAATAAAACTCTATTTTATTAATGATAGCAATATTATTATCCTTGAGCTCAGTTCCACTTCTTAAGCATATCGAAGATACATAATATCGGCCCGCCAGACATCAACGCACTCTAAAGATAATTAAAGAAGTTCCCTCAACGAATAGTTATATATGGTATATCGTCGAGAGTCCATTCTACGACAGTGATGAAGGGGTTGATCTCATTGACTGGCCACATCAAGCTTGCAGTCGACAGTTCTTCCATATACCTACTGAATGCCTTACCTAATTTACCGAAAATCAGGATCCCCCTAATGAAAGATTAGATTAATATATTGTAATGAATCCCATTGAGCCATTTCTAAACACGGAAGTAGATACAACAAACAATTTTTTCACTTTTTTAAATTTCACAAAAGATGAAAAAAAAACGGTATTGGCTTAGTTGTAACCGTCACACAAAAAGGGATAAGGTTACTATGTCCGTTAACAAACAGAACAAGCCTTCATTCCAGCATCAATCCTATAAAATGTTAATAATATTATTTCTACAAATTACCATGGAGAAAAAAATAAAAAAGCCTTAATGAATCTGTAAAAGTCTATTGGAATGAAAAGAAGACACTTAAAACATTGACTTATTATAATCCGGAAAAGTTTCGAGTACATATCCTTAGTCAAATGACAACGTAATATTCAGTAAAAGGAGAATCAAGACGATGGCTTGTTTAAACGTTCTATAACATTCTTAATCCGCTAGGTATAAAGCCTTGGCTCACACATCGTACAGTATTCGGATCAAATACTTCAAGAAAAAGTTCTATACAAGGACTGGCTGAGGAACTATAGGCGGCTCACCAAAATCAAAATTTATCCTAGAATCAGATATCCTGCGATATTGATTACTTATCTAATCCTTAATTACTTGAGAAGAAGCGACAAAAATATCTAATTTGTAAAAAGTACAAATAAGACAAACGACAAAATCAAGGTACACACTTAGTAAATTGGTAGCGTGTGGAAAGTGAGTATCGAATGTTGATTACATATTTTGCCTTTGTCTTTGAAGTATAATTTCCAAATTTTACTATTGGTTAAATAACTAGAATCTATTTATTATTATTTATGTAAGTTCTTAGCTGCATGTAAATGTTACTATATTAAATTTATGATCTTTGCCTAAAAAAGACCCTTTTGGATTTTGAGGAGAAGGGTGGTAAAATTTATCCCTTTACGCGTTAAAGTTTAAGAGCGTTCCCAGCTGTCCTAGTGTCAATATGAGAATTACACCAAAACGATTGAAACATGACAAGCACATCAATATTCATATAGATATTCTTTATACGTTACCAAATAAGAGACGCCACAAAAAACCTTTTGAGAAGCAACCTAATGCAAAATAAAGAATTGAGTTAAGGAATAAGTTCTTCGAGTTTTATCAAATTTATTCATTACCATTAACAATTTTAGAAAAGCTTTATATTTAATTGATAACAATATGCAATTTAATCAATAATATATTCCTCGTTGTTATTTACGACTTCTTCCCAACGTTCAACTAGTTGGGTTCTAAGGTGGGAGGGATGGCCTTCTTTCTCTGACAATGTATTTATGGAATATATTTATATGTAGTATCTATTATTTATCATTACTTAAACTGAGTTACAAAAATATTTTTTGCAACTCGTCTAAGTTTTTGACAAGGAATTAGAACAATTTTGCGCAGCTGAATCCGAAAATTACCTGTCTCATCCGATCAGGCCTGGCTTTTGTGCAGTTATTTTTTTAAAATATCCTATCTTATAACTAAATCTATTACATTTTGGGGACATTTCTGGTTGATTTGTTTAATATTTCTCATCCAAAATAGGCTTATAAGATTCCAAACATCGTTTTCTAGCATAATTGATTAATTAATTCTGACAAAAATTGATTAGTGTACATTGAATAGTAGACATTGCTACAGGTATGTACATATAAATTTGATATTATATCATTGTTCATAATTCAAGGCATGAACATCTCTTTCTTTTAACTCCTTGAATGCTCTGCTTTATTGATGTTTTTCTTCAGATTACATCATTAATCAGTCAGAAAAACAACAGCACAGGGTCATTGGTACATGGTCTCCAACTCTTTCATGTCCTGATGGGGGGTGATTCGAGAACTGTCAGAGAAGTTTTTTTTCTATCAATTTTGATGTCATCATTTATGCAGAGGACTTTGACAACCTCTTTTGGTGGAAAAGGATGTGTAGCATCATCGTCAACAAACACTTCTTCTTCTTTATTTTCTTCAATACTGGAGTAATTTTCGTCACTAATGTCAGGAAGTTCTCGAGAGACAGGCAATAGAATTTCATCTCACTGAACTACAGGATGACGGCTGAATTCAAATCAGGATACTAGAGGCTGCTTCGGTTCTACGTGTTGATCACAGTTTAATCGAATGCGCAGAAGCCGTAATCAGAGCCATAATTTGTCCGCTCCCTCCAAACCATGAGAATTCCAAACTTTAGACCCATCTTCTTGCCCTTGAACCAACGGTGCAGATACTCGGTGCATGTCTTGCATACCCTGTGTGGAGGACAAGCTCTATCCTGGTCACCAAGTTTCCATAGTAAGTGAGCTTTTGAAACTTGTGATTAGATTCCTATTAGGAACAAGGGTGTATTTGCTGCTGATGTAGCAGAATATATCGGGAATTTTTAGCAAGATCTTCTGTAATAGAAAAATACCAGTTAGTTAATATTGAATCATATAAACTCTTCAGTATTCGTTTATTCAAAGAAATGTGTTTGTCCCCCAAACACACCTTTATTGATTTAATAAACATCTTTCAAATTTAATTAGGGCTGAGAAAATAAGAGTAAAAGAAAGAGTTCAACTTGTTTTTATGTTTGGAAGACATGGGGCAACACACAGCTCATTAGCTGAACAATTCAACCGGAATCACCCTGAGCGAGAAACATTGAGCCATACCACTGTCTATCGTTTAATCAAACGCTTCCAAGAAACTGGATAAGTTGCTGACTGTGAGAGATGTGGGCGACCAAAGAGTCGAACTGATGAAGAAAAATCCATTATGGTTTTGGCGAATGTTGCTAAAATTCCTTTGAGATCAATCAGAAGAGTAAGACAGGACCTAAACATTAGCAAATCATCAGTGCATCGTATTCGCATGACACACAAATTTCATCCGTACAAGTGCATCTTGTGCAAGCTCTTCGTGGTGATGACACATATAGACGATTGGAATTCTGTGAATGGATGTGCGCACATAGGGATTCTACAATATTCTTGAATGATGAAGCCACTTTCCATTTGAATAGCAAAGTAAAGCGGCAAAATAGGTGCTATTGGTCAGATAACAATCCCCGTTGGAATGAGGACGGACACCATCAGAACAACCCGAAGATAATGATCTGGGCTGGAATCTGACGGGAGGAAATCATTGGCCCTTACTTTTTCAATGATAATCTCACAGGTGACACCTATTTAGAGCTACTGCAGACCTTTTTGTTTGACTACCTTGAGGATGTTCCCATAAGTCGAAGACAAAACTTCTCATTTCAAGCTGGATGGAGCTCCAGCACACTTTGCCCATTGCGTGCGTAACTACTTGAACCAGACCTTTCCTAACAAATTGAATGGACGGAGAGATCCCGTGGAGTGCCACCTCGATCACCTGATCTTACTTCGCTTGACTATTTCCTTTTGGGACATCTCAAATTAGTTGTGTACTAGAATTGTCCACGCTCTGTTGATGATTTGAAGATTCAATAACAACTGAATGCCAAGAAATCACCCCTGAAACCCTCAATAGTGTGAAAGACAGGTTGATAAAAGAATCGATGCGTGTTTTATTGCAGTCGGTGCTCAATTTGAGCATTTGTTATGATTATTGATCAACAACGGTGTTTTTGAAATCAATTAAGGTGTTTTTTTGAAAATTAGGATGGTGCACGACTTCTGAGACAACCTGTATGTAGCGATAAAATAAAATGTTGAATAATTTGTGCAAAAGCAATGTGATTTGGGGATTTAGCACATAAAAATTGTCCTAAATCAGATGAAAAACTTAAACAATTAACCTGGTGTTAGTCATTGTTATTGGTATTCTTATGGTGTCTGTATAGTTACATAAACTACGAAAAACTGGAGTTATCTTCGAAACCTAATTCTGACCTGTATGCGCCGTACAAAATTAATCTGTCAACCATCCGTAATTAACCCCTAATTGTTAGCGTAGTGATAAGCGTGAGTGAGTAGACAGCGCGCAACCATTCTCCTAGGAACCATCTTCCTAAGCACTGTTAAACTGGATCGGCGATTTAGACATTATTTTATTTGCCAAACTTGGTTACTCATATGGAAACTCGTGTGCAGAAATTTCTACTAAAATTAATACGGCTATAATTACCGTCTTCCACACCAGCAAGATTTTCAAAGGGAGAAGTACAAGTAGTCCAACAAAGGCTTAGGGACCCCTCGTGTGCAGATAGCTTTGAAATTGTTTGGGACTAGTGTGGAACTTGTTCAAGAGTGGAAACAATCGAGTGTGTCTGCATCTACACGCAGAGTGAGAAAATAAATATGAACAGCGGTGTCATGAGGAGAGCAAGAAATCATACAAATTCATTAATAAAAACATGAAGGGCAGGTTGTGGATTAGCAGAAAGTAAAGTTTTTGGGCATGGTTATTTTCCAGAGAAATCCCTTTTTTTACTGTTGAGACATCCTGTGAGATTTTCTGCCCGGAGAAAACTACCATGTGCCCTTAATCGTTCCAGCCGTAAAGCATCCCCTTCACTTCATAGATGCGTTTTAGGTCGGATGCACGCGAATGTGTAAGTTACTATGGTGGTCAGTCGGATGGTAACCATTTTACTGTTCAATGAGATTTTATATTTTTTAATTGATATTACGTTTGGTAATTATTTTTTTGTTAAAAATTATTCAAATAATTGAAAGCCCGCGACTAAGGTCTGTCGACCTTGTTCTCTAAGGGTTATAATAATAATAGGTATTTATAATGCGCCCTCCAGGGCCGTTAGCCCTCACATAGCGCAGGTTGTGTAGCAAGTGTAGAGAGAGTTTAGAGTGAAGAGAAGGTAATTCTGAAGAGATGAGTCTTCAGGAGACTTTTTAAAGGGAGGGAGAGGATCGAACTTCGGTAGGAAGAGCATTCCAGAGTCTAGGAGCACAAACAGAAGGAACGGTCACCCATCGAGAAGAGGACAGAACGAGGGGTGTTCAGGATGGGAGTGAGGTTAGACAGGAGTGCCCGAGGAGTTTGACGACGGGAGAGGGCATACGAGAGATGAGGTGGAGCCTAGATGTTTAGGGCCTTGTAGGTGATGAGAAGAATTTTATAGTGGATACGGAAGCAAATAGGTAACCAGTGGAGCTCCTGTAACAGAGGCATCGAAGGACAGAACCGGGGCCGGCAGAGGAGGAGCCCGGCAGCATAGTTTTGAACTAGTTGTTGGTGGGGAAGGGACGAAGAAGAGAGATTCACTAGAAGAGAATTGCAGTAGTCTAAGGGTGAGGTGACGAATGCATGAATAGCAGTCTCAAGGCTTCGTCGATCAAAATGGGATCGAACACGTGAAAGGTTGCGGAGGATCCGAGAAAAGACTTACAGATACGATGGATATGCGATTTAAACGAGAGTTGCTCGTCGAAAGTAACACCAAGATTACTGACGGCAACAGAGAAGGCGACATTGGTTTCCCCATGGTTAAGGGAGGGGAAAAGAGCTTTATATTTATCCACCATCGAAGCGGTACCAACAAGGATATCTTCAGTTTTATCGTAATTAAGTTTGAGAAAGTTGACAGACAGCCATTCGTTTATGGAGGTGTAGGCTGCAAGGAGCTTGGTAATTGGGTGAGAGAAGGACACAAGGGCTGAGGAAAGTTATATCCGAGTTTCCTTAGCATAGAGTTGGAAGGACAGGCCCAAATCGCGAATAAGGGAGCCCGGAGGAAGTAAGTAGATGCCAAAGAGGAGGGGACCAAGGACTGACCCTTGAAGCAACTCAAAATGAATGGGCGCAGGACCGGAGGAGAGGTTATCGAGCGCGACCGACTGAGTGCCGGAGGAGAGATATAAGAAGAACCAAGCCAGTGCAGTGCCCGAGAGATCAAGTAAATTTTGAAGACAATCAAGGAGGACAGGGGGATCGATGGTGTCGAAAGCAGAGGAGAGGTCTAAGAAGACTAGAATGGATGTACAACCCTATCGCAGTTCTACGTAAACCGTCTTGAACATTAACCCTTTCGAGACTAACCTATTTTGATGTTTAATGCCTGAATTGTTAAAAGTGTATAAAAATAGCTAAACACATTTTTTTTTTATTGGCTGGTGAAAGGAAGCTATTTTTTTATAACTGAATTTTTTTTTCATATTTATATAGCCAAAATCATGATGGGATACATTTGTCCCATTAAACATTTTTACCCAGACATAATTAACCCAGTAGACATTGGTTTAAGACCAAATAATGCATGCAGAATATTTATTTGACCTTTATCTTCGACCAACTAGGTGCAGAAAGATTTTAGTTAGCCTATATGTGACACGGGGTGAAACATTGTTTACAATAAGGTACATTACATTCTTTACATACTGTTTTCGTTCGTGTTTCTTCTCCTTTTGAATACATCCAGCACATCTTCTACGAGTTTGTCCCTTAAAAGGCAAATATAAGCCAACATTAGACATCCCGCAGACCCACTTTGTCCTCCTACCTTAACGCATAGTCCTTTTAACTGGATTTCCCTCCTTTTTCCTTTTCAAATAGAGCTTCAGCTAGTTCGCACAAAAAATCCAGAAATGATTTTGGGGGATTTCGCTGAAGCTCCCTATAGATCACTTAAGAATTCACAGCACAGAACATTAGCGAACAATAGAAAACCTTTTTTCACCATTTCAGGTATTTCCTATCTAAGTAGTATAGACCTGCCATTTGATCTGCAAGGTCCACACCACCCATTGTCTCTCTGTAAAACTTTATTCCCGCTGGACAGGTAATTTTTATTTTTGTCCCATCCTTCTGTTTCTTTTTAATTTCAACTACAATACTCTTGTGACAGTTGCTTAAGAGAACTTCTTTGGTATCAAGCTATCTTATAGCCAGCGTCCCATTCTCATTAGCTTTGTATTCTTCTCCTTTTTTTTTATTTTTTAATCATTTTGGGGACATTTTTTCTTGAATTCTGACATGTTCCAACTGCTGGAAAATCAAGTGTATCAATCAAGTACAGTGATGTAAAAAAAACTATCAAAAACTAATGTCACTTCGTGTTCTTTCACAGATGATGCTAATTTCCTAACTACTTTCTCTCCTAATGTTTCTTCACTTGAGATTTCATCTTTACCCGCATACACATTCAAATCATAAGTATACCCTGTGAGAGAATCGCATCTCATCCATAATTTTATTTCTCTCTTTACGGGTTTCATCGGAAGATATTGTTTCATACTAGATATCCCTTTGAACTTGGTCATTGACTCATCAATGCTTTGAAATGGACTATCCTGTCTGCACTTTTTAAAAGTTGATTTGAGGCAAGAAATTAATTTTTCCACGTAGCACAGTTTTCCAGCAGAAGCCGGTTTCTCAGGGTGATTGACATATAACTTTGATAATAAATGTTTGAACCTATCCCTCGCAAAAGTACACTTTATCAGTGTATTGCTCATTGCAAGCCTTGATAACCAATAGCAATTGAGCGCTGGAAGCCTATTAATGCAGATGACAAAAATGCATCCTACAAGTTGTATTTCTTCATGCGGATTTGTCCGGCAAACTTTCACATTTTTTTCCCTTTCATAAATAGTCTGCTCTTTCATTTGTGAAGCCTGCAGTGTGCATTAAAAGACTGTAGGGAAATTGTTTCATGGAAATGTCAAGTACAGATGAATTCCTAGTTAAATCAATTATAACCTTACATGACCTATTTTTTGATACAATGTTTCGAGGAATGAAATTTGCATGATCAGACCATACGTGTGATTGATTTGAGGATGCTCTAATTACTGGTTCAGTGTCAGATTCTTCTAGTGATTCTTCACTCGTTGAATCTGCTTCGGAATTCACAGTAGAATGAGGATCATCACTGGAATCATCGCTGTTTTCTTTTTCAATTGAGTCATCCAATGCTTGTTGCATTTCACGTATCTTCATGGGTTTTACCATTATTCTGAATAAAAAGAAATATAATATTAAAATATTAGATAGGAGACGTAAAAATTGGTTGGAAAACTAATACCATTTCCTGTAAATACATATGGTACATAACTTAAAATAAAATAATAATTTGTAATATAGTCCCTAGGCCTAGGCTATACGACAAAAAAGCCTATCGGGATAATATTATCCCATCGAAAATGTCTCCTGGGACAAAGCAGTCCCAGATTTTGCAAAACATACAAAAATACCATTAAAAAGTTACGGTTTCCTAACTTCATACACTTACACATAATAATGCATCCTAAATTTATACTATATGAAAAATTAATGACAATTTACTCATCCATTGGATAGAAAACACGGATTTAGCAGACCATTCCGCTTTCACGACTTCCCTGTTCAGCTATGAAATGAGAACTAATTTCCGCATGGGTTTCATATTCTGATGACGTCATTCCTGTGACTGTAAATGCCGGGAAAATCTCATTCACTTTATTTTTCGTGACACATACGTCCCAGTAGACTTCTGAAAACGGTCGATGGGACATATAAGTTTCGGCAGGCATAGAAACCTCTGAGACATATAGATCCCAGGAGTCTCGAAAGGGTTAAGAAGAGCGGCTTCAGCATAGTGCTTCGCTTTGAACCCTGATTGGTACGTTTCATCAATATTGCAGTTAAAAATATGTTCATTGAGGCGAGAGAAAACCACTCCCTTGAGGATCTTAGAGAGGGATGGAAGCTGTCAGCTAGGGCGATAGCTAGATGGTTCAGAGTGGTTAATGTGTGTTTTTTTAAGGATAGGACGAATTGAGGCATGTTGTAAGGAAGACGGAACCACTTGTGTGGCAAGTGAAGTGTTAAAGAGATGAAGAATCAGTGGGAGGACAGCAGGAAGAATTTGGGGGAAGAGTTTGGGTGGAAAGACGTCCTTAGGGCATAGAGATTCGTTAGAGCGTGAGATCAGGGTAGTTACTTCCTCAGAGGACGCCAGAGTGAGGGCGTTAACCGGCAATGGAGTATGGTTGGGAAGAACAGCATGGGCTTATTTAGACGACTGGGTAGTACGGCGCGAAGATCAGTAACTTTATCGGAGAAAATTTAGAAAAAGTAGAGGGGTTGATGGGAGGAGAGGTGGGGGGAAATGGGGCTAGGCGAGGAAAGACCACAGAGGAGACGATAGGTAGTCCGAGGGTTATTCTTGCTCTCAGAAAAAAGTTTGCGTAAATGAACCTCACGTGCTCATTTTAATTTTGAAGAATACATCGAAGTAACATTGCAATAGGCAAGTGAGAGGAAGGTCACCTCCTGCCCACGGGAGCGTGCTTTACGACGGGCACGTTCATCGGCACGTAAGGACCTTTTTGAACGAGGGAGTTCTATGGTGAACCAGGGACGCGATGATGGCGGTTTGAAGAAGGAGTGATAAGTGGAGCGTACATGGCAAGTCAGGCGAGTAATGATTGGTTCCGTGAGTTTGAAGTTGTGTCAGATGAAGCAGTAGTATCAATAGGAGGTAGAGCAAAAACATCGTTAAAGAGTGAAGTAGTATCAATTGACGATAGTCGCCGGAAAGGAGTAGTCTCTCGGGATGAGTAGGTAGGTGGTAGGGAATATAGCATTTAAAATTGACAAAGAAATGGTCGGAGATCTTATTAGAAAGGTCAGTAACTGTTAGATTAGATATATGGAGGTTTGAGATAACTAAATCAAGTATAATATCATGTATATGTGTTGGGGATGACACATGTTGTGTAAGATAGAAGAGGTCGATGATATCAATTAATGCACGAAAAGTCTCATTGTGGCTAGGAAGATTGAAGTCAGCGAGAATAAGGAGAGAACCAGTAGAGGATACGTCGGAGAGTAGGTTGCTGAACTCCTCGAGAAAGAAGGCTGGAGACGAGCTGGGAGGGCGGTAAAGGACCACAATAGTCAGAGCGGGCACAGCACGTGAGACAGCAATGAGATCTTCAAATGAGGCTAGGGGGAGGGGAGAAGATTCAGGGAGAAGGATGAGTTAGAAATCAGTGCAACTCTCCCTCCACGGTGGTTTCGAGGAACATGCAGGAAAGAAAATGACCCGGAGGGGTTGCAAGGGCAGTCCATGAACAAGAATCAGACTCGAGCCAGGTTTCTGTAAGGCCAAGGAAGGAAACCCCAGTGCCAACAACAAGGTCATGGATATACATACTCCGACCTATTAGTCAGGCTCCTAATGTTTAGAAGAGACGCTAACAGTGCCTGATGATGAACACATGAGGAAGGGGGAGATTTGTAGGTGTTGGATAAAGAAAGAATAGTAGGGCGAAAGAGGTTCCTAAGGGACGCCGAAAGTCTCGTCCCCCTCCTAGTTGGGCGAGTTCTGGGATTACCAGCGCCATTTATTTTCTCGTATGTAGCTGAAGAAAGACGATAATTTAAAGAGGTGAGTGATAGGATTGAGTCCCTATCATACATTGTGAAGGAGAAAGGAGGAAGCAAAGGCGAGAATTATGAAGAGCGAATAAAAGGGGAAATCTTAACCCTAACTTGACTTGTAGAAAGTGGGGAAGGACTCGCCCAGGCGAGGCATGGGTGTGGGTTCTCCGACGCAATGCGTGGGACTGGGAGAGGGTTAGCCACGAAGGAAGACATAGAGCAGCATGTGACAACAAATCAATCAATGGAGTGAGAAAGACGTTAATATTGAAGGCAAAGGGAGCAATGAGTTACAAGTAAAATTTGGTACTTGCAAGCGAGACTACCAGTGAATGCGGAGCACAGCATTAACTAGTTGAAAAGAATTAAACACAATGCGGTCACTATAGTTCACACAATGAAATTAATTAATAAACACTAAGATCACAACGCGACAACATTGATTAAAGAACCCTAAATAACAGAAGAACGATGACTCAGGAGACGGATGAAAAGAATGCCGACCAACAGCTTTGGGAATGGAATTGATCGTCGGGGAAATCGAAGATGCTCACACAACAATGAACAAGAATGGTACCGAAATTTCCTTCCAACTCCTCCTACAAACGATCCACGACCAATGTGGTAAATATATAGGCATATTTCAAAAAGATGGGGCACGAAAACATAGAGCTGGAATGGTAACCAAGGGGTTTGAATAACAGCGGATTGAAATATTACATACTAGGCCTGGAAACTTCCATGATCTTCATCTTACTGAAAACCTGCGAGAGATTCTTAAAAGCAGGTGGACAAGCATGAGTTCACAAACTGTGACAGCCTAATATCATTGTTTAACAATAATCAAATATTATCGATCAAAATATTATCCACAAGTTGCTATCCAACATGCTAGAGTAAGTCGCAGAAGTCATTAAGAGAAATGGCGTAAATAAGAACTTTATGAACCAAATATGTTTGCCTCTATATTAAGCTTTTGATTTCTGTATATATCATTTAGATTGTTCTTTATCCTGTATAATCACGCACTTGGTATAAAGGAGTGACCTGAAGCAATGAAGCTTATGAGCGTCAAACTTTGTTTCTCTGTCGAAACTATTGGATATGGCTGTACAATTCGCCGACAAAATTTCGTAAATAATGAATGCAAGCTCGCATGAATCTCAAAGAAATTATAAGAGGCTATATGTAAAATATTTTTCCATGGAGAGGCTAAAACTATCATATGTATAGGTGAAGTATAAATATATGCATATAATAATTAATATAGTGAGAAATTATATAATCAAGATTGGCTAAGATCCTCAGATTTGGCCTTTGGCTAGTCGTAAAGATGAAGGAAAAACTAAGGTCTTTGGATGTTCTTTTGAGTAAAATACAACCGTCATCCTGTCTTTATTCTTAGTGCTTTAATGATTAAATTTCTATTGATTATTGACGTGCTTTGGACATTAACTGGGAAAGTTTAATAAATTGTAAGGATTTTGTTAGTGAAAATTTCTCCGCGATATTTGTTTGATAACACTTTAATTTCAATTAATGACCATTGTTCGTGGGGTTTTGAGTGCGTTCAAAAAGTGAATAAAAGTTTGTAATATCGGAAACATTCAGAATTCTCATCTGAATACTAATTTTTTTTGGCTGCGAAGGCGTTTTTCTACATATTTCTAAGTCTCTCTTTATAAGGATTGTTTCGCAGTTCAGGACTAAAGAACATACTTCGGAGCGAGAGACCATGTGGTAATCAGAAATCTTTTTACACTCAAAAGCCTCTACTAGAAAAATAAAATAAAAATGTATTAAGCATCGAATAGATAATAACCTTATACTTTCTTCAGCTCATCAAGAAGCCAGTAAATGGTTAGCTCTATGTGTATTAAGATCGAGCCAGTGGCATAATTAAGAGCTGTGAGCCATTTGATAATTACCGTTTGAACTTCATCTACTCGATCTATTTCACGACTACCTTTCACTTCATTTATTTTTACGCTTTTTTTTGTACTACCATCAAAACTAGTAATAAATGATCCGTGTCCAAAACATATATTCGACCCTAAGAGTTAATCCAAACAAATGGAGGGAAATATATTTAGCTCTAGGGAGGGTAACACTGACAAACCTTCTCATTCTTATCCATCTTTGGTCAAAGTCAAGGAAAATTTAATTCGAATGGTGTAAAATAAAATCACATACCTTATAACAAGTAGTAGAAGAACAAACGAAAAAAGGATAAAATGTGGTGTTGGAACCAAGTCAAAGAGAAGGTTAAATATCTCCTAATATTTCATAATTTAAACGCCAGTTAAAATATTTCAAATGTTTCTTCTTTTTCTTAACAAGGTAAATAATCTCTTTCATTCATCGCAAGTGAATTTTAAAAATAAACTTTAAAAATAAACCTAACACTGGAATTTAGTAATATTGAGTTAATATATGCCTAATTCATACTTTTAATCCTATTTCCAATATATATATCTTATATAAATCGAGTTGAATTGATAATAAAATAGAATATATGTTCATGAGCTTTTGGAAATAGAACAAATTGGTACATCTTGCAACCATACAACGGGGACTTAACTAAAATAATCAAACATTATATGTTTGTAAGATGAGATCTCTGATTAAAGAAGAAACAATTTTACTATAATAATGCGATTGATTTCTTTTGTTTTAGTAATAGGTATATAATGGTGATTAAATCAAAACAATATATACTGTAAATTAATCTCTAAAAACTTCTATTTTATAGTTTAGATCACTCCAAAATTGAATCCAACCCTAGAAGAGGAATATATTAAATCAAACTTATAAATCTTTAAATTGCTTACGATTCACTGATCTAGCAATTGAAAGATTGAATAAATATGTAAGACCTTGTAAAAGAATGAAATTAAATAAAGTGAGATGCATTAGTATTTTCAATAATTATTTAATGTATTAAGCGGTAATATAGGAAATTTTGTTTATTCGAGAGTTCTAAAGGGAATTATTCTTTCGTCCTGATTTGAATACAAATGATGTGTTGAGAAGGGAGCAGCACTCTTTACAAATTACAAATACTTCTCCTTTGAATTATAATCAAAATTAAACCGCCTAGTTATATTTTTCTTAATTATTGTCATTCTCTCAATCGCCTCTTTATTTTATCACTATACTAAAATAAATAACCTTTTCTCTCCGTTATTTAAAGAATTTTAAAAAGAACTTTAAAAATAAATGAAACTGTGGAATATAGTATTTTGAGTTAATAAAGATAAAATTAGGGTAAAAGTTTACAGGAAATAATTACAATCTTATTTTTTTAAAATATTTATTATAAATCGGGCTTAATTAATGAAAACAAAGGGCATTTATAGTTTATCTCGCCTAAGTAAGAGAAATGGTGACAGTTGGCAACCATAAGAAATAGGTTTAAGAAAACAACAAATGCTTCTAGCCGACAGACCCGTGTCTATAAATAAGACCTGCTCAGAAGATTTTGACAGTTTCGTAATGACTTCTTCGTTTAATAGTTGCGCGGCTTGATTATAATAGTGAAAAGTGGAGGTTGTTTAGCTTTTGTCGTGAAGTGATAATTTATTAGGTAATTTGAGACGACGATAGCGCCGCCAACATTTAGCAATCGCCTTTTGCATCCAAATCTGATGCTAGCCTTTCGAATTAGGAATATTATGAGGGCTTTTTAAGATGCAGGGTGTGCAGGGGTGCAGCCCGCCACAATTAAGTTAATTGGCAGAAATAGCCTAAAGTAGGCGGTGCTATCATCTTTATTATATCGATAAACGTGCAGAGCCGATTGCATTACTTGTAGCCCAAAAGATTTATCGTGCGCCAAAAAAGTCAAGTATTACCCTTTAAAATAATGTTAATGTAAGTAGAAAGAATAAATTTAATATTAATGGAACTAATTATATGCTGAAAATTAATTCGACGGAAAAGTCAAATACCGCATGTCCGCGGGTCGTATATGTAAAATAAGAGCTTGACTGCGTTTAAGGATGAATTCTTTTATCAAGAAACTACCATCTGCAGAAGAGTTCAATCTCCCGCCGGATAAAGAATATTAATCTAGCAACAAGATATCTTTTACCTCTGGACGAAATCTTTGATCACCAATTTACCTAGACTACCAAGCAAGAAATGAGCTTTCTAATTTTGAGTCCTAGACTTGTGAATACAAGGCAATTACCTTCTGACCACCACCTATAAGACCTTCAGAAAATGGCAGAAGGCATCTTTGAGAAATAAAAAGTTTATAGTCGCAATAAGTATAGACCAGATCTATATCCGATAAGGAAACTTTGTAAAGTTTGGTTGATATAGTTAGTAGCTGCCAACTCCTGCAAATATAGAAAAATCCACCTTGAACGTATAGCGTATATAGAGGAGTTCTCTTCCAAACCTATCGACTACTAGCCCCTGAGGAGGAAAGGAAATATTCTTCAATGGGAACTAAGAGTAAAAAAAAATTAAACACTTGAAATAAGATCATTTTCTTGTACCGAGGGCTTATACGAGATATGACCATCTCAAACAAGATACCGTTCATCCAAATAAAAAAATTATGAAATTGACACCAAAGAGGAAGGAAGAAAAGAAATAAAAGAATAAGGTAATCAAGAGAGATCCAATTAAGTATTTAGGAAGAGTAAAATTGATACGCACTATAAGGTAACAAACAAGAACACATTCATACAAATTACAACTCAAAAAAGTAGATAGATAATGGCAAGAACGCCAATAAAAAAACAGAATTATATTTAAACTCTTTTGGTCTAGAATATAATCGGTTTTCCCGATAACTATCAAATACAAAGGCAAAATACAGAGAAATATGATATAAGGGCAAAATAAACACCACCATGGATTGAATAACACCGTAATTAGGTGGTTTTAGCTAAAAAAAGACTCGATAATAGTAAAAAATTGTAGACAATCTTTCTTCCATACCAACATAAAGTTGATCATCTATGGTCAGCAAGACGTTTTTCTGTCTTTTATATTTTTTGGAATGAATTATCCTCTCACTATCACATTTCTCTTTGTCTGACTTTCGGGAGAACAGGCTCCATTCTGAAACCAAATTTGAAATTACTTAGACGGGGGGGACGTCTTTAAGTACCCAATCAGGGGCAGAAGTGCAGAGCAGCAACACCACATCATTCCTCAACTAATGAGGGAAATTCCATAAGGCCCGGTGACTATATTTAATTAGGGCAACAATCTACAAGAATAATTGGGGTATAGCACCACTAATCGATCTTGTGGTCAAAGTATTGGTGAGAACAATTCAGAAGGATAAAAACGCACATGTGTGTGTAGGTTTTTCGCTTGTTCATAAAAGTTTTGTGTTATTGTTTTGACGGGAGAATCCTTTTTTGCCCAATATAGCTTAAGATAGGAGTAGGTAAGCAAAACTAAGTACGTTATTACCCTCCAATTATCCCATTATTCTTAGCCACACTCTTATTCACCACCTTTCTAGCTCTCACTTTTATTATTATTATTCATTATTCTTAATTTAAGAATTAGTATTACTGCAAAAATTAGCCTTTCTTTCCCAAAACGTAACCCATATAATATCACATTTTCTCTTTTATTCATTTATTCATGTCATTTTTTCTCACTTCTTTAAACCTTCTACCCAATTTATCTCCACATTTATAGCTCCATTACCTCTACCGAAATTATTATAAGTTGAAGGAAAAAAGGCAAGACGAAGTAGGAGACTTCCTTCCTTTATGTAATGTACAACGTTTCCGGTAACAACCATTCTTTAAGTACTTGAGAAATAGACATACAAAGATTGAAAATCATAAGAGGCAGTTTGTAAATGGGAAGTAATCTAGGTAAAAGAGCATAAGACAAACTGAAACCCTAACGTCACTCTAAACTGAAATACATTTAAAACAAAATATGAAAATTGGGACTAATAGTCAATTAGCATTTAGTTAAGTGGGTATAAGGCCGTGTGCACAAAGACAATGTAAATTAAAAATAAATAAAAATGCCTTCAAACAGAGTTACGTTCCTCCTTGGCGAATAGCACGAGATAATTATACCGAGATGGACGAGAGAACGCAACAAGAAAAGGAGGTTGGTTCGTTAGTAGAAAAATTGATTTCATCTGAAACTAATTCTAGGGAAGAGCTGTTGGAATTGAGAGAAAGAGTAAGAATTTAAAAAAAAACAACAATTATTCGTTAATGCCAAAGGAAACCGGTCATGAGCAGTTTTCAGAATTTTTAAATTATTGAGAGATGAATCACCTTTTCAAATTATAGAATGTGAACGGACAGAAGAAAGTTTTTTCTTGAAGAGCGCCTCTACAGTTCTCAAGCTAGATGCGAACAGAATTTCGCCCTGAGTTACCGAACCGTGCCCTCATCATACTTTCCAAGATTACATCGAGGGCAATTAAATTCATAAACCATGTAGTATCCAGCTTAAAGAGGGATCCTGTCCTTATAATTAAAATAATTACCTAACGGTGTTTGTTAATAAAAATGATTTAAAAATCAATTTTAAAATACAACATTTTGAGAACATTTAGAAGATCAGGGATTACAACATATCCAATGTCTTTAGGAATAGTAGAGACTCTTATTTTCGGAGATTTCTTAACGTTTTTGAGAGAATGACCACAGGCAACACGTTATTATTAAAAAAAATATAAAGAAAAGAGATTTCCAAGTGGATATTGTTGTGAGAGGGGTAGCAAATTTGGCAGGCCGTAAAGAGAAGGGATGAAACTATGTAAGTGAGAGTTAGGTAAAAGAAATGGCCGTTCATACTATTGGTTTCACACCCTCTTATTTTTTATGTCTTAAAGTTGGCAATAAAAAGGAACATTTTACCATTAATAATGAGATTTATTCCCCCACTAATGGAGTAGGAATGGATAGTCCCCCTAGACACCCTTTTTCCTGGCATATTTATGAAATTGTTTGAGGAACAATTATCGGTACAAACTTTAGGATTATTACACCTATATACTATCGTCGATATATGGACGATACTTATCTTCTTTACTATTTTGACCCTTCTTGCGACACCTGGTTATTATTCGCTAATAGTATTATTCACTCACGCATTCAATTTAGAGTGAAATTGGAATATAAAAATTCCTTTTTGTTCCTAGACATCAATATTTCCCATTTTCTAAGGGGTTGGAAAATAAGATTTTAGTAAACCAATTTTTAAGGATCAAACTTTGAAATTTGTTTTAGCTTTAGTGAATTTTCATTCAAATTGTGCTCTATTAAAACACTCATTTAAACTGCCTACCACATTTTATTCTTGTGTCCTATTCTTTATCTTCCTCGGGGGACAGAAGGAAAAGTTGGCATCACAATGTTTAGCATATCCTTCTTCTGTGACTATAGACAGTCAAGCTAAAAAATGATGTACCTCGGCTCTATGATCGAAGAATTTTTGACATTGACTTGGAACAAACATGGATAATACGATCCAGAGATTAATTCTTTAATGAATTGTAAAGTCTTCAAATTCTTTTCCTGTAATTCTGTTTTAGCAACTAGAACAGGAAAAGTTTACTTCCTGTTTGAGGCAATAGCTCTCTTTTAGTGGGCATATCTTTCAAATTGCCAGCCTTTCAGGAAGCAAATTGACCCTGAGTGCACATGCATTTTGATAACCAAACTGATGGTCAGATGAGAAAATTAGAATTACCTTGTCACAAAGCTTGTTCAGTGGAGAACTAACATAGGTCTGGTTTAAGTTTGAATTTATATCAGAGTCTCTAACAGAATCCATGAGTATTCCAATTTGCCCAGATCATTTGTTCTCGGATAGAGTATGACTATCAAAGTCAGCAATGAGATGGCACAAGGGAAGTTTATCAGTTTGAATTTCTCTTCTGTGCAGCTCCAACTTCATAATTACTCCAGATTTCTCAAACTCTTTTATTTTGAGAACAGTTAATACTGAATTGAAGAGTATCGCAACTGCTCGCTATAATGGCCCTACAATTAAATATGTTGACCATGTCATAAAACAAAAGATGGCTACATACTTAAATATGTTAATTATGTCATAAAACACAAGAGGGATTTACACTACAACGCAAGATAGAGTTATCAATACTATCATTTATCGTAACTTCAACGCCATCGCACCTATAATCAAAGTCAATTTAGTAATTTATTATAGAAAAAAATATTACTGCAGTTGCCTTAAGGAACAATTTCATCCCCTTGACAAGACACCTTCAAGAGTCCAACCACTTGCCCGAGTATGCTTACAACGAGGTTGTATGTAAAGACTGCACTTTATCGTACATTGAGGTGACTTCCACAATACTATCACATCTTCAAGATGGAACAATCAGACAGCCGATTCATACGCGTAATGCCACTTTCACTTAACCAGGCTAAGTAAAAATACTTAGAATGAACAGAGTAACAAGGAGTAACAAGGAAAAGAAGTACCCTAGGAGACCTTACAGGCCATTCAAAGAGGGTACCTTTGGACTAAAAATTGAGTAGACACATGGCTGCTCAATTGTTTTGCGTCCCTAAACGGCCACTTTTCAAGACTTTGTCTAGTCTTGACTTGAACTGGTCAACAGATTCACTGTTGACAACTTCCACTGGAAGTGCGTTCCACTTACCGCAGATACTGTAGGTGAAAAAATTTCCACACAGATTTCGGTTGTAACGCTTCAGTTCAAGTTTGAAGCCGTGATTGCGCGTTCTGTTCTCACTCAGTGTGAAAATATCCTGGTAGTCAACATTGTCGAACCCTCGAAGTATTTTGAAAACCTCGATGAGCTGACCACGCAGTCTACGGGTTTCCAGCGATAACAGATCTAATTCCCTTAGTCTATCCTCCTAACTTTTATGTCGGATAGAGGGAATCAGTTTGGTTGCCCTAGCTTGTATGCGTTCCAACGTTGCGATATCCTTTCAAAACGAAGGACTCCAAAATTGTACGGCATTCTCCAGGTGCAGCCGAACGAGGGAGTTGTACAGACAAAGTACTATCTCCTTGTTACGGTATCAAAACCGGCACTTTATTAAGCCTAACATCCTAAGGGCTTTATTCACTGCCTCGATTCACTGTTTGGAGAACTTGAGGTCGCTAGTAATAGTTACACCCAAGTCCTTATCAGTGTCACAAGATTCAAGAGCAGTGCCCTTAAGGATATACTGAGATTGGGGGTTTATGTGGCCGATATGCATTAATTTGCATTTGTTCACGTTAATAGGCATTTGCCACGTGTCCGACCACTCCCCAATCTTCCCAAGATCTTCCTGCAGGCGGGCAGTATTTCCATCATTTGCAACGTTCATACCCAGCTTGGTATCGTCGGCAAATTCGGAAATTTTGGCAACCATGTCACCGTCCATGTTGTTGACGTAGATGATGAATAGTAGTGGTCCCAGGAGAGAACCTTGAGGCACCCCGGTAGTAACGGGTACCCACTCAGAAGACTGTCCATTCACCACCATCCGTTGCCGTCTGCCCCTCAGCCAGTGTTCGATCCAGCCGGCTACTTTTCCGTCTATGCCCAGCGTTCGCATTTTCCAGAGAATGCAGCGGTGTGGTACCTTATCAAAGGCTTTCTGAAAGTCTAAGTACACCACATCCACCGCCTTGTCCCGATCGTGCTCACTGAACACGAAGTGGAAGAATTCCACAAGGTTCGTCAGGCATGACCATTGCCTTTAGAGGCCGTGCTGGGAACTCCTCAGTAGCAGGTTTGACTCTAAATACGACGTCATTTTGTCCCCTATCATGCCTTCCATGAGTTTACCGACTATCGAAGTCAGACTGATAGGTCGATAGTTTGACGGTTGGCTTCGATCTCCTTTCTTGAAGATAGGAGTCACCTCCGCTTCACGCCAGTCTCTAGGAACGCCTTCGGTCCGGATTGACATGTTGAAGATTGCGCTCAGGTGTCGTGACACTTGATCGCGCACTTCTTTCAACACTTTAGGTAGAAATCCATCCGGGCCAGGTGACTTATTCGTCATTAGGTCGCTGATCTTCTTGTTTATTTTCCCTTCGGTGAAGTCCATATCCTCCAGCTTTTCTCCCGAGTAGGAATCCATTGGCTGAGGGATGGGACTACACTCTTCAGTAAACACTGAAGAGAAGTAGTCGTTGAGGAGGTTAGCATTTTCTGCTTCTAAGTGCTTTAATTCCCCCTCCTCATTTCTCAAAGGGCTAATCGTTCGATGGATTGGTTTACGGCTGTTCACATATCCAAAAAACTCCATGGGATTATCTTTACAGAGTCTCGCAACTCGAAGTTCCTCAGACCGCTTAGCCGCCAATATGCTGGACTTCACTCTCCTGGCTAGCTTCCGGTATTCGTCAAGGTCGCCCGAGGTCTTTGATTGCCGGTACACAGTTCTCTTCTCCCTACGCAGTTGGCCGATTTCTCGATTAAACCACTTTGGTTGAACAGAAGACCGATGGGGACATTTCAGAGGAAGGAAACGTGATTGAAGACTCAGGAACTTATTTTTAAAACTGTTCCACGAGTCTTTAACAACATCGCACACTACTAGCCTCGCGTCAGTTAGTCTAGCATGAAGACTTGCAAAGTCTGCTTTTTTCAAATCAAGTTCCCTCGATTTACTAGTTGCAGGCCCTGCCTTCGGGGCTTTGACCTCAAATCTAATTATTCGGTGGTCAATGCCACCGACCTCTTCGCCAACAAAGAGATACTCAACGATGTCATCCTCAGAGGTGAAAACCAAGTCGAGGATATTGTCTCTTCTCGTTGGCTTTCTCACCCATTGAGTGAGGAACTCGTTGTTCGCGAACTCCAGGAGTATTGCGTTCTCGCCACAGGGTTCTCTGGTTTCCCAGTCAACTTGTGTGTTGAAATCACCCATGACAATACACACTCTGTCTTCGACAAGTTCTCCTAGAAGCTGGTACAGATCTCTGTCTTTTTCAACGAGTTGGGCAAGAGGTCTATAAAGCACCAGGGTCCTGTATTTGGCAGGACCTATCTCTAGTAGTTCATGGTCGGATACGATGTTGCAATCCGTCGAGTTGAGAGTATCCTTGACATACAACATAACACAGCCACCCTCTCTGTCTGGCCTATCTTTCAGGAAGAGCTGGTAGCCGGGAATCGTAAATTCACCTTCAAAATCTTGGCTTGAGGTTTGTATCCACGACTCCGTTATGGCCACCATCTCAGGTTCCTCTGTTACTACGAGGCCACGGAGCTCAAGAAACTTATTCCTGATTGACCTCGCATTGAACAGAAGAACTTTGAGGGAGTCCCCTAGTGTAGGACTCCCTATGCTCTTCCGTTTCCCGGCTTCTCTGTTTTTGTGGTCACACCCTTTTTGACGACCTCCGAGAAGGTCGTTCCAGGAGTGACACGGGCGTGCTGGCGCACCTCCGCTTTCACTCTGTTTCGAACGCTCCTTTGGGTGCGTTCCACGAAATCTTAAATTAGGTTGGCAAGAAAGTCCTTCCCTTTAAAGGAGAGATGTACCCCGTCCCTTTGGTAGAGGTCGTCTCTACCGATAAAGGTACGATAGAAGACCACGAAGAAGACTCCTTCTGCTGTGCAGAGATCCGCCAACCTTCTGTTCACTGTGACGTTTCTTTCGTGAGCGGTTCGGGATGGACCTCTTCTCGGAAGCATCCCAACCACCACACGTTTGCGGGTTTTAAGCCCTATGTCATCCACGGCTCCCATCACCGTTTGGATGGTCTTACCACTGAAGCCAACCTTACCCCCTCTGAGGTAGAGCTCGTTGCCGCTCACCATCATAGCCAACAACTGAATTCTCAGAAATCTTAGCTTTCTCTGCCTCTACTCTGATGTTGTGGTTACCCCGTCCTGACAGGCAGCTTACCTTCACGCTTGTGCGAAGGTGGGCCGCTAGCAGTGGCTGCAGATCCCGTGTTTGCGAGTTACCAATGAGGGTGACCTTCGGACACTTGGTCTCTGAAGACGGGGCTTCCCTTGTGGAAGAGGCCTCCCCTTTTCCTCTTTCTCTCCACATTCTTATTTATATTTTTCTTCTTGTTTATCTGTTTTTCTTCTATTTTTGGTTCTACTTTTGTTTTAACTTTATTCTTTTTCTTTTTTTCTTCATTTCTCCTTTCTTCTTTTTTTTTCGCCTCAGCTAGCTTAGCCTCACATGATGCCGGAATGTCCGCTTGGGTATCAGGGGATTCCGACACGTCTGTGGGCGGCGCCTCTTCTAGGCATCGAATCTTAGCTGCGTTAAGGGCTTCAAGTTTCTCCAACTTTCTTTCAAAGATTTTAGCTCTCTCCTCTGAGGCTCTATAGAGGTCTTTAAATTTCTCCACCTCTCGCGTCAATATGCAAGTAGTGCAGATACTTTCAGGGCTGCATTTTGAGTAGCAGTCCTCCGGAAAGTCAACGCACCACTTTTCTAACTGGCATGTTGCACAGTTGTGTTTTAGACGAACTGGTCCTTTTTGCCTGTAATTTTGAGCGCTTTCTCTTTATCTGAAAACTCGTGACCAATCAATGATAAAAAAGGGGGGTTGGTGTTTTCTCCCCGCGTGAGTCGCTCCCGCTTATCGATCGGAGAGGTTTCGGATCTTTCAGAAGGCACGCTCCATGTGCTGCTGTTTTTCCGACCAAGTCATCAAACCTCGGCGTGCCGTGGCTCCCAACCAAGCAGCACTGACGGTCCCTGAAGGGGCCATCGATTTGTCACCAGGTGAACAACAACGAAGCACGCCCCTTACTAAACTCCTACCAGTTCCCTTTACAACGGCCAAGATATCGGAGTAGCATTCAATGGATATTTCGCCACACCAAGGAACTCAACCCAAGGCTTTTTATTGGACTGGCAACCAACATGGGAACAAAGGGCCGTCACCTCGGACCAATGCTACCAAAAGCACCTGTCAACGGGAACCGGGACGGTCAATAATTACGCACCAGGGAAGGGGTTAACGGGTCCTACCCTAATCCCATTCATCGTGCCCTAACGCCTAGGACACCTCTACTCCTAGTCTCTCGCAACCAGTGAGCGTCGATTAGCGTTGTTTATAGAGGTTCCAAAGCCTCTCTTCTGACGCATGAGGTAGCTGCCAGGTCCTTATATGTAGATAGAGGACGAAAGGGAAAGAGTGACATGATAGGAGTACGCTTTTTTTTTCTATGAGTGGGAGATAGGATAAAAGTATAAAAGGAGAGGGATAGAGTAGAAAAAGGAAGAAATGACGCACTTAGTCTGGAACCTCGTTTCCGACCAAATCGACAAGGGAAGCCCTACCAGGGGTAGCCAGAAGAGGTACCCCCGCCGACATAGCTCGACAAGTCCAAATTCCACACAAGTTCTCTTCCCGCAACAAGGGGGCATCACTTCTCCCTCTACTTTCGTTATGATCTCTAGACAAACTAGCATCCATTTGCCAATCTCTACATCCCTTAAATTTTCAGCATATGTAAGCTCACTTATCAAGCTCATACGTGTGACTCACAGTGGACATTTAAGATAGGGATCATGCAATAGTAATTCTTAGAATAGTTAACATACTCCTTATCAGTGTTCGGAATACAAGTTAAGCCAAGTCGTAGGTCCCTTGACTGCCTAATTTCAGTATTTTGTCTCCTACTATATATCCTTGCTGCCATATCCAAAACGTTTCTTCATTTACCCCTAGCATTCACACCCACACTGCCGGGAGTCTAATGAGACTCTGGTTACTAAAGATGTAGAGGACTACAAAAAGTACTGGGTCTTGCCCCCTCCCCCACCTAGGCTACACTTACGACTGCCATGTGTAGAATTAAGGAAATCTGTTCTCTGTCACCGACTTTCCTTTTAATTTCATATCATTTCATTTCTTACAAGTTTTGTGTCTGGGTCTTGTAAGCGAGAAAAAACATTCGCAAAAGAAATATATTTTATTCCGAGACGTTTTCAACAGCGATCGGTCATCTTCAGAGAATGAACAGAAAGGAATGATATTAAATGAAATAAAAAGAGAGGTGGGAGACAAAAAACAGCTTATCTGACCCTCCACCCCTCCCCTTGGCCCTCAAGGAGCGGCCAAGGAGGGAGGGGGGGAGGACAGGTACTCCTTTATATGCCCCCATAGTCATACTTTCTAGAGCCAAGGGAGGCTTCAAGCACTGTGAGTACGGCGGTTAGGAATGAGAGGGAGAGGAAGAGGTAAGTTTGAGGATAGGATAACGAAGAAAATAGTAGGAGACAAAAAAATGGACTTAGTTAGTCATAGGACCTACAGCTTAACGTGAAATTCGAACCACGATGTCCCAAGTATTTTTGTGGCTGTTTTCTATATGAGTCTTGTTTGGGTTGGGTATCGTAGGTTGGGTGTGTGTTCGTATATTAATATACTGTGCTTGTAGATTTCCGAGGCACCGTGTAGTGTTTGTTACGTGTCTTCTGAAGATTAGTGGTTATGAGCCATATATCCTCGTATTCTGTCTTCATGCTAAGTATATGTTGTGCCCGGTCCGCTATTTTTTTCATGGTGCAGGTAGGAGTCGAGCATAGTCTCGTCACCCACATACGTTAGTGTGTGTGTGCCGTTTTCATCTAGTGGTGGAGTGTCGTTAGTGTATATAATGAAGTGTATGTCTACAAACACGCTGCCCTGGAGTACGTGGTGTAAATAGACGTGCAATCGTGTTGTTGTACGGTATGTAACACTTTCTCTCTGTTAGAAAGTGTGAAAGAATCCTTCTAGTGCAGAGTGGCAGCTCCATGTTGTTGCCTAGTTTCCAACGTAGCCCTAACGCTGATAGGCCTTGATTTACAGCATGCATCTCCTGCTTTCTATATGATGTCGTGCACGATGGACACCATCGGGCCGGTGTAATGGCCTCTTCTGAAGCCATTTGGGAAGGGGGAAAATGAGTCCTCTTCCTCCGGGAAATTTCGGAGGCCTGTGTTCACCATAAGTTGAGTATTTTTCCTATGTCTCTAAGAGAGCAATAGGTCTGTAGTTGTTTGGTTGCGTAGGATCTTTGTGTTTTTTGTGCCAGAAAATGTTGTGCAAGGCCATGAATACTTCTGAGAAGTATCCAGAGGTTAGAGAGGCGTTATAGTTTTGTATTAATTTCGGATAGATGTTTTCTGGCAGGTGATGTATTATTGTGGTTGGGATGCCGGAAGGGCGTGGGGCAGGTTTTGGTGCCTGACCTATTAAGCGTTTTGTTTCCTTGATGGTGATTAGAGTGGTTAATGTAGTCGTGTTGTTGAGTATCCCAAGTCGATAAGGGGGGCCAGTTTCAGCTCTTGGCATGGAGATAGCACCACTCCTGGACCTGCTGAAAGTGCTCCCTTGCATGTGGTTTGGGCCAGCTATGTGTGTGTACTTGGTTCCATTGGGAGCTGTATGCATCGAGGATATCATTCGTGTTCGTGAGCGTGAGGTTAACTATCTGTTGCTTTACGGGCCTTGGGTGTTCCATGCTCAACATTCTCTTTACACCCCGCCAGAAAAAGGAAGGGTCAGGGCAGCTAACATTCTCCGCAGCGCAGATGATCTCGCCCCATTGAGGGTTCCTATACAGCAGTGCACACTGCAAAATGCAGGCAGGCAATATCATAATTTTCTGTTAGCTTGGGCTTCTGCCATAGTGATTGATGTATATCGTGATCTGTCTTTTGTGTGTATTGAGAATGTTAATGTATGTTTTGCGTGGGGTGTACGTCTTACATTCTGTTTCTGTTGTGTTTTTGTGTTCCTTTCAGTGGTGTTCGATTTGCGATGAGTTGGTCCCATTGAGATCGAGGCTGTGTGGTGTGTTTGTGACTATGTAGTTTCTGATCTCTACCCAGTTCATGTCTCGGTAATCATATAGGGGCAGTGTGGAGATTAGAATAATTGAGGTTGAAAGTAGGAGACAATTGTTAATGTGGTAAGATTATAGGTAAAAGCATGGGGGTGTGTGAATGTAGTATCTAGATGCGTGATCGTTCCTGAAGCCCACGTCGGGGCACGAGGTCCCGCCTCGCGGAACGTAGAAGGTAAGGAAGGCTGGGCCTAACTGGTTGTAGCGTTCCTGTTGATTGGCATCGATCAGATACCTTACGCATTGTATTTTGTTGCAAAAAATAATGTGGGAGGGTATGCGCTTGGGTCGCCCACGAAGAAGAGTGGAAGATTGTGGTTTAGTAGCGCCGAAAGTTCGACGTCATTGTGCAGTTATAGGAGTGGTGGTCTGTAATATGTGGAAGGTAGGATTGGGTCAGTGTCCTTGTATACTTTGCAGGCTAAGATGGAGTCGTCTCTGGTGTAAATAGTGTGTGGTCTACGGCGTTTTACTAGGATCGCCGATCCTAGATGAGGAGCCTGTGAGGTTAGATATGTGTGGTAGCCTGCTATTCTATGCCTAACTCGCGCGCGGCAATATAAGTATGCTTCGAACGGCATGAGGTTGCCATGTGTAGCCATAATAGGGGGCCAGCGGTCACTGGCTAACCATTAGCCACTTAGCATACGTTATTCTCTACAAGAAAATCTTCTCTATGTAAACCTGTAAATAGTAGCTCTTCAATATGAAAAACTTTGCTAACTTTGTGTGCTATTATGAAGTTACTGTATTCATATTAACTTCCTCTATACATGGCCATCTAGTGCTCCTTTCCTAATATAGAAAACCGTTCCTTACCATCTTACCACTAGTTTACGCATAGTTATATTTTTTGGCCTTACTTTGTTGAATGTATTTTAAAACTCATTTCTGATATCATCAACAGCTTAAGATGAGATCCGAACCAATAGTTACTGTATTGCTTAAAATCCAACCATAATCGAGACATCTTTTCAATATTGAAAATACGAAATATATAAAAAATATATGATTACGTTTTAGTGTATGTGATAGAACGGGTTGAGCAGCTTTAGTTTCAACTCCTATCACATATTATTTAAAACCACGATGCTCCCACGTGCATCTTCGCTTCGAAGCTTGGCGCCTTATCACAGCCACCGGATGTCAATGTTTAAACAAGAAGGTTATCGTCCCCCGACGTTCGCCCCTATACGCCGACCTCGCCAGATTGAATTAGGCTTATGTGCAGATAAAGCATTGTTCCAAGCCTCGGCTGTGCATTCTTTCGAAGTTCCCACTCCATTGTTCCCCACGCCAAGGGAGTGTCTCGACTATTTAGATGGAAACTTTACCACTAAGATCAGATTGGAGATCCAGAATTTCGTCGCGAAACATCACCACGATCCTCTCTCACTTTGTGCGCCAAGGGACCTCGACCTCGAGATTCACCATCAATTGTCCAGAAGGAGGACAAAATCCCTTGAGTGCTAAAGTTCGAGCCTTTGCGACGCCGAGTCCAAAAGGCTTCCCCTCATTGTTCAGAAAGAGAACAACGTAGAACAGCCATTGTTCTTTTGAGCCCTTTGCCAAGAAACGGTTCTCACCCTTCCCCCTTGTTGTTAGAAGAGAAAAACATCAGGACAGCCATTGTTCTTGAGCCCGTAGACAAGAGACGGTTCTCACCCTATCCCCCTGTTGTTTGGAAGAGAACAACGTAAAACAGCCATTGTGCTTCAAGACGTTCGTCGAGAAACGGTTCTCATTCCCCAGATGCCACGTCAGGATCATCTTATCCCTCCCCTTCGGCTGGAACTCGCCAGCGGACCGAAAATTCCTTCACGTCGCCTCCCACTGCACCACTCGTATAAAGTTACGTAAGCGAAACGTCACCTTTGAGTACTTAACCCTTTTGTCAATTCTATCCTGTTCTTTAAATGGTTTAGCAAACCATCCCATCTCTTTAACTCTATATTTGTTTTACCTTTTTAAATCCTTTAATCCTCAGATTAGCCAGAGTCTCCACGACCCTTTCCATTCTCTGTTTATGTCAATATTTTCCGTTTTGTGTTTGTTGATAGTTATTATTAATAAAACTCTATTTTATTAATGATAGCAATATTATTATCCTTGAGCTCAGTTCCACTTCTTAAGCATATCGAAGATACATAATATCGGCCCACCAGACATTAACGCATTCTAAAGATAATTAAAGAAGTTCCCTCAACGAATAGTGATATATGGTATATCGTCGGAAGTCCATTCTACGACATATATATATATATATATATATATATATATATATATATATATATATATATATATACTATTTAAATTTGGTATCAGGTGTGTAAGGTTTAACGCTATATCTTTGCAAACACTAGTCTCAGTCGAGTAAAGCATAGTGTTATTCGTTACAATAATAGAGTATAGTAGTTCCCTTTTGTTTTAACGATTGCTATCCCCTCTTTTTTGAAACTTAAGAAACTGGAGTAGCTCAAGGAAGTGTTATAATAATTTGTTGTGTCTTTTTTGTGATTTTAGTCAGTGGTTATTTAGATCGAGAAACCAAGTACGAATAGGTCAGTGCCCATATTTAGGTAGGCTAATTCTATAAAGGCATAATTCTTATTGCGAGGAATTTTAGTTGGTTGACTAGTGCGCCCTCAAGCGCAAAGATGACTCAGTTCGAAATCTTTAAAGCGCAAGGAGAATCCTTGAGACTCTCCGGAAAAGAACTAATTGAATACGTTTAAGAGCAGCAAAGAAAAGAGCGTGAAGAAAAAGAAAAAGAAAGAGGAAGAGAAATACAACGAGAAGAACGAGAAAGAGAAATACAACGAGAAGAACAAGAAAGAGAAAGAGAAATCCAACGAGAAGAACAAAAAAGAGAAAGACAATTTCAACGAGAAGAAAGAGAGGAATGGAGAAGACAAGCTGAGCTTCACCATCAGATTGAATTAGCTCGTGTTGAAGCAGAGATACAGTCCGCCAGTTCCCGTTCCGAAGCCCCCCCCCCAATCTCTCACTACAGCTCCCCAATTTCAAGGATGGAGAGGATTTCGGAGCATTTTTAGCCCACTTCGAAAAAATCCTCGAAATCAATAACATGGATCTGGAGGCTGAAGGTGTAGTCAGATTACTTCCCCTGTTAAATTGTAAATTGCGCGAAATTTTTATATCTTTACCATCTGAGTGTACAATTAACTACAGCACCTTAAAAGCTGAGTTATTGGCCGCTCATAATATGACTCCCGATTTCTACCGCCAAGAATTTCGAGGAGGTCGTATTAAACCGGGACAGACGTTCCGTCAATTCGGATACATTCTTCAGAGGAATTTTAAATTTTGGTTAGAATCCTCAAAGGATGATCCGAACTACGAGTCCTTAACAGACTTCGTGTTGCGAGATCAATTTTTGCCGTCTCTCCCGACGGAGATCCGCGCGTTCGTCAAAGATCGTCGGTGCCAGACCTTTAAAGAATGTACCAAAGAAGCAGATGTCTATACCGCAAGCCATAATTTATATCCAAAGGAGAATTGAACTTCTCACCAACCCCCAAACTAGGAAAGAAGGAAGGATTCGCGCCCCTTCCCAGGGAAGCTGACAAAGTTTCCGGGCCCTGTAAAACCCCAAAACTTCTTCTCCCCTAACCAACAACGGGACTCCAAACTTCCCGTTAAGATTTCTTTTCCATCTCTCTTCCCGAAGCAACCAATCATATGCTTCACCTGTGGTGTAGAAAACCACATGAGCTGGAATTGCCCCCAAAATTCTAGGCTTAAAAGCGGACCAGCCCACCAAGTTTACCAGATTAATGCAACCCCGGCTCCCTCGGTGGTACAGACCCAAGCAGTAACTTCTCCCCCTCCGTCAGGCCACCAGGTAAATTTTATTTTCTATAAAAGTTCACCAGGAACTTTGAAATTTGAGGAGAGCAGCGTGAATGGCTGCCAAGTATCGACTCTCGTTAGGGACACAGGATGTACGTGTTTCATCGTGTCCGACGAACTCATCCCCCCAGTGGACCCTAACCACTAAAAATTTGCGGTGGTACATGACTACCTTGGGCGGGCGAACAGACTCCCCGTCGTTAGATGTTACCTGCAGTGTCGAATTATGATGGCTGGGCTGAAGTCATTTCAGCACCCATAAAATTTTGTTCTGTACTTATAGGACAGAGCCCTCAAGTAAGCTCCGACCCTGTGTCCCAGAGGCCACCCTTACTCGAGGTCGAGCTAAGAAGGAAGCCCAGGAGTCCGTCCCCCTCAGAACCCCGATACCGTCCGAATTCTCGGAGATCCTTAACCAGGACTTTAGGACGGCACAAAAGGAGTGTGAAGCACTAACACCCTTATGGTATAAGGCCCAAAACCAGGACACGGAGACTGTCCGTGCACCCAAAGTCATCCGGTACCTGGAGGAAGGTGACTTACTTTATCGATCCGCCAAGGACAGTAATAACGCTGTTACTACTGTCCTATGCCTTCCACGATCCCATGTCCCTATAGTGCTCAAAGTGGCTCATGACAGCATTTTTTCCGGTCATTTTAGTTACACTAAAACTGGACAGCGCATTTTTAAATATTTTTATTGGCCGGGTGCTGCAGCTGATATCTTAAAGCATTGTCGATCGTGCGATGTGTGCCAGAAGACGTCCGCTAAGGGGCGGGTCAAACCTGCTCCCTTACAAAGGGAACCAGTCATTACTAAACCCTTCTCCAGAGTGGCCATCGACCTGGTTGGCCCTATCCACCCCCCTTCGAGCGAAGGGCACAGCTACATTTTCACCTTGGTAGACTTTGCTACCCGTTTTCCCGAGGCTGTCCCCCTTCGCCGAATCGACAGTATTTCTTGCGCCGAGGCCCTCATTTCCATCTTTTCGAGGGTAGGCGTCCCCAAGGAAATACTCTCCGATAGAGGCCGGCAATTCACCTCTGAGTTGATGGAGTACATAGGGAAGCTGCTCATGGTAAAGCCCCTTTTTACCACCCCCTTCCGGCCACAGACAAACGGGATGTGCGAAAAATTAAATGGAAATTTAAAATCCATTATTAAGAAGATCTGTGCCGAGCAGCCCCGCGAATGGCACCGATATCTCCCGGTCGCCCTATTCGCCTATCGGGAAATTCCCCACCGTACATTAGGCTTCACCCCGTTCGAGCTCCTTTATAGACGTAATGTACGCGGGCCACTCAGTATTTTAAAAGAGTTGTTAATCAAGCCCCAACTGGATTAAGAACTCCAGTCATCTTACGCCTATGTCTTGGACCTACGCCAGAGGCTCGAGAAATGCGCAAACATCGCCTATAAAAATGCCGATGTCAATTTGGAGAAATACAAAACCTATTTTGATGTCAAGTCCGAAGATCGTAAATTTAAGCCCAGTGATGAAGTACTCCTGCTCCTTCCCACAGCCAGTAATAAATTACTGAGCCAATGGAAAGGTCCGTACTCGGTCCGCGAGGCACGAGGACCGGTAGATTACCTCATTGGTACCCCAGCAGGCGATAAGCTCTATTACGTCAACTTATTGAAAAAGTACCACCGGCGCGCCCATGGAGATACCTTCGTAGCACTGGACGAAGCATCGGCGCTTGGAGAGGATTACCCCGCGGAGTCCCTAAATGTAATCCAGGCAGTGTGCATCCAACCTGATGCTGATTACCCTCTTCCTTCCCTACCAGGCGAGCCTCTTGAACCCTCTGACCTGGATATCGACGCGCAGCTGACACCACATCAAAAGAGTCAGCTACAAGATCTATTATGTCAGTTCGACGACGTTATTTCGGAGAAGCCTGGGTGAGCTACTAGTTTCGAGCATGACATCAAATTAACAACTTTAGAAGCCTTCCGTTCAAATCCCTATCCCATGCCGATTCATTTACGCCAAGCCTTTAACGCCGAAGTTGATAATTTAATTAGTTTAGACATCATAGAACCTTCCACCTCTAGATACTGTTCCCCAATCGTCATGGTCAAGAAATCCGATGGCTCTTATCGGATGTGCATCGACTTCCGGAAGTTAAATTCGGTAACTGTGTTCGACGCCGAGCCCATCCCCTTGGTAGACCAAAACCTCCACCTTTTCGAAAACGCCAAGTTCATCTCAGAACTCAATTTGTGCAAGGCGTATTATCAAATCCCCCTCCGGCCCGAGGTGAAAGCGTATACCGCCTTTGCAACGGAGAAAGGCCTTATGCAATTCAAGCGCCTTCCTTTTGGCTTCGTCACTGCTTGTAGCAACTATAACCGTCTCATGAGAAGGTTGTTAGATGGACTTCCAAACGTATCCTTTTACTTTGATAATGTCTACGTCGCTACTCGAGAATGGAGTCACCATTTAACCACCCTATTAGCTCTCTTCGAGCGACTGCGCAAAAATGGCCTCACCATTGGCCCCAGCAAATGCCATTTTGCCCACGAAACCATCAAATATTTGGGTTTCAAAGTAGGACAAAGAAAGTTGGGTCCCCAAGAAGATAAGATTAAGGCAATCGCCGACATGCCCCTCCCGATTAAAAAGAAGCAATTAAGATCATTCCTAGGATCAGCTTCGTACTATCGGCGATTCGTTCCAAATTTCGCTGCAATTTCGGCGCCCCTCAGCTCCCTTTTAAAAAAGAATTCACCCGATCGCCTACGTTGGAATGATGTCGCTATTTCCCATTCAATCAGCTCAAGAGTAAGCTCATTTCTGCCCCCATTTAAAGTTGCCTAACCCGGAAAAATCCTTTGGGATTAAGACAGACGCGTCCAACGAGGGCATTGGAGGTGTACTCCTTCAATACGAGGATAACGGCACGAGTCATCCTGTTGCATATGCTAGTTGTCAATTATTACCACGCGAAAAGAGATATGCCACTATAGAAAAGGAAGCTCTATCAATTATCTGGGTCATAGACAAATTCAAGATGTACTTGATAGGTAAAGAATTTCAGATAGGAACCGACCACTGTCCGTTAGCCTATATTAGGAATGTGCGACACTCAAACGGCCACATCATGCGCTTGAGTTTACTCTTGCAAGAGTATCAATTTAAAATAAATTATATCAAAGGTTCCGATAACCAGGTCGCTGACGCGCTTAGTAGGAATGCGTTACCGAATAGCGTAGAGTAATTGTATTCATAGGATTAGTATCTCCATGTAGGTATATACCGTATTGTACGACTTAAATTAAGATTCTCTTGTAATATAATTAGTTAATGTATATGTCTGAATTTTGTAACGCTCAATGTCTATTTTTTTTTGTATGTATATATTTGTACCCATTAAATTAAGTATAAATTATTGTGTCCCATATGTACTAATTTTATATCATTTCTTTGTTCCATGCCTTTTTTTTATTAAGTTTGTATTTAAGATTATTTTCCCTTATAATCAAAAGATCAAAATAATCATATGTATAGAGGTAATACGAGTTAGGTGCAGGAAGGTACGGTTGGTACAAGAAAACGAGTTCCCCACAACGGAGCTCTATCTTTGTCCCTTCTTTCTTTTTTTCGAAGTGACAACTTCCCCCGGAATGGTCGGGGGTGATAGAACGGGTTGAGCAGCGTTAGTTTCAACTCCTATCACATATTATTAAAAACCACGATGCTCCCACGTGCATCTTCGCTTCGAAGCTTGGCGCCTTATTACAGCCACCGGATGTCAATGTTTAAACAAGAAGGTTATCGTCCCCCGACGTTCGCCCCCATACGCCGACCTCGCCAGATTGAGTTAGGCTTTTGGGCAGATAAAGCATTGTTCCAAGCCTCGGCTGTGCATTCCCTCGAAATTTCCCCTCCATTGTCCCCCACGCCAAGGGAGTGTCTCGACTATTTTGATGGAAACTTTACTACTAAGATCAGATTGGAGATCCAGATTTTCGTCGCGAAACATCACCACGACCCTCTCTCCCTTTGTGCGCCAAGGGACCTCGACCTCGAGATTCACTATCACTTGTCCAGAAGGAGGACAAAATCCCTTGAGGGCCAAAGTTCGAGCCTTTGCGACGCCGAGTCCAAAAGGCTTCCCCTTCATTGTTCAGAAGGAGAACAACGTAGAACAGCCATTGTTCTTTTGAGCCTTTGCCAAAAAACGGTTCTCACCCCCCCCCCCCCTGTTGTTCAGAGGAGAACAACGTAGAACAGCCATTGTTCTTTTGAGGCCTTCGCCAAGAAACGGTTCTCACCCTTCCCCCTTGTTGTTAAAAGAGAACAACATTAGGACAGCCATTGTTCTTGAGCCCGTAGACAAGAGACGGTTCCTCACCCCCCCTCCCTGTTATTCGGAAGAGAACAACGTAGAACAGCCATTGTTCTTCAAGCCGTTCGTCGAGAAACGGTTCTCATTTCCCAGACGCCACGTCAGGATCATCTTATCCTCCCCCTTCGGCTGGAATATTCTAAGATAAATAAAGATAGAAAAGTTTACGTATTACCTAATCATCAAATTGCTATTTTATTAAAACAATCTAATTTTTAACCATCTATAGTAAAATACTTTTTTACTCTAAAGAGTCACTTAAGGATCTGCATTATCTTGATTTTAATAAAATGGATTAAATGGAAATAAAAGTATAACATATATAATAAATGTTTCAATTCATGATTTGGCGAAACAGCATTTTGTCTTGAATTATGACTAACAAACTGAAATAAAGGATCAACTATTAAAATATATAATTTTTGTGCAACATTGAAATTAAAACGAGTTATTCTTAACTACTAAATAATTAGCGATCTAATACTCTCCCCTCCTTCCAAGCAATCTTATAATGCCAAAGTCAAATTAGATGGTAATCTTGTAAGTAAAGCGGACATTTTTGTTCAACGTTTTTTATAGATAGAAATAATCGAGGAAAACCTAAAGAAGAAAAATAGCATTAATCAATATATAAAGAGTTCTCTTTCATCAAGACAACGCATGACCAAATATGATAAGAAATAGCATAATAAATTTGATTGGAAACTGCAGACTCACTTGACTTAGCAACATCAGAATATTATTATGTTAGGAGTTTAGCGAATCACCAAAGTAGAAAGAAAAAGTCACAAACGAGGTCGAAACAACCTTAAACATTATTTTTAATTAAATTCCAACATTTTCACTCTTGAAAAATGGTATTGAAAACTTTGAGAAAAGATGGAGAGTAGTAGTAGAAACTGGTAGAAATTATATGATCTTAAAATAATAAATACTAATTCAAATATAAATAACTTCTAAGAGTTGTTTAATTTTTATCCATAACATAATGATAAAAATGTAAAAAATACTGTATTAGTTATGAAATAATAACATAAATGATTACAATAGACGTATTCAAAATAGCTAATGATTAAATATATTTCATATATGATTAAGTCGCCCTAATTAGTCTAGTATTCACTAATAAAGTAACAAACCCCTTAATACGAGGTATTCACACATTGCAGAGGCATAACTTATAAGGTGTTTATTAAGCTGTAGCGAATTTGAGCAAAACAAATGCTCTTTTTTCTGGCAATTCTTTGTTTGGTTCCAGAAATGACATTAGCAAGAATGACGAAACAGAGACTCTTATTAATTTCACGTGAAATAAAAGAGACGAAAAGAAAAAGAGTTTCAGTTTTGAGAATCTCTTTTGTTTTGAGTTTGATTTACCATGGATAGAAGTTTTAAAATTATGTATGCAATGCAACACACGTTCTTTTCTTATATCTTACGTGGCACACTGTATTGTATGCATTGCAAAACATTCTTTTCTTATATCTTCGAGGCACATTGTATTGCTTGCGAGAAGATCCTTTGGCGGTATAGATGCGGGATGGTAAAGAGAAGAGAGAAAGAATATGATGGAGAGAATTTGAGAGAACGGGAGGAATAATTAGAGAGAGCATGAGAGGGAGGATAGAGAGAATGATAGGGAGAGAGGTTTTTCTATTCGATTATGCACTCACTTAGTCCTTAGGCGCACTTGACACAATGAAAAATGGGATTCAAGCTTACCCCAAGCCGAACGCTAGCAATGAGAGATGGTTTGATTAAACTTAAAAGATAGAAAGAGTTGACGGTTGGATGCCTCGAAGCGTTTTGATTTTAAAGGGGAAAAACGTCACTTTGCAAATAGAGGAATAAAGAACCCCACATCACTTAAATCCCTAACAGGCAAAGAGGGGGAATTTTGTATGTTTCGAATCAATTGGGAAGGCTTTGATGAACTTGGTAGTAGACATATTTTGCTTAAGTTTGATGTGCAAAGGCTTTCACCCTCAGGCTTGTGAAAATAAAAAGCTTCATTTTAAGCATTTGATATCTTAAATTTGGATATACAAATGCTATGTAATTCTAGCCCAGTTTGTTTAAATTCATCTGAGCTCTGGTGAAATTCGTCATGCGTGAGTAGTGAAGGGAAAATGATTTTTTAAATTTCTTTTCCGCTTGAAGGGGGCAAATTTATCCAAAAGCTGATTCTTCTGAACATTGTGAAGGTTGAATAGATCACAAGAATTTGCATTTAAAGCTACAATCTATGCTCAGAAAATATTTCAACAATATGAGTTGTTGGGGGGGGGGGAGTGAAGTTGGCGTGTGTAATTCGTGAGTGATTTACACACCCCATTGGGTGTGGATATCTATTTGTTAAATATGTAGATTAGTGACCCGGCCGAAAAAAAATTTGTGTAAATATTTTCGTTCACCCGTGTCAGAATATTCATGCGCGTTTGAGTCCTTTTCGAAATATAGCTGGCGCCATTTTTGTTATACAAAAAAATGCCCGAAAGTAAACAAACGGAAAACGCTGTTTACTTAGGCCATTTTTTTAACAAAAATGCACAAAAATAACCAAACGAAAAACGCTGTTTACTTACTTGACTTGATTGCAGTAGGTATAATTCTGAAATAGCGAATGAGGAAAGCCTATTTTGTTCTCGCGTTTGAGTCCTATTCGAAATATAACTGACGCCATCTTTGTTATATAAAACTAAAGAACTAAAAACGCTGTTTACTTTTCTTTATTTCGGGGTGTATACTTCAGAAATAGCGATGAGGAAAGCGTAGAATCTTTCTTTAATTCCCGTTTTGGTCAACGGGAAGCGCTTGCAGAAGATGGCGGTTGCAAGATAGGCGTCGAACTGTTCGTTTTTTATTCCGTATTTAGGGATTGAACTACGGACAAAATAGTACGTTCCGTCGTTCGAGTCACTAATCTACATATTTACCACATCTAATGTCCGGCCACAAATCGCTCAATCGCTTTTAATTTTATCTAAATTATGAACGTCTAAAAAGGTTAAAAAATTTTCTCTATCAGAAACTAGAGTTAATATTTCGGAAATAGACAAAAGACACACTTCGCAAACCGATAACATTTTGAAACTACGTATAAAACGTCTCTATGATACGCAAACGGCTAAAAAAAAGTAGTTTCTTTAAACGAGCTAGTTAATTAGATTTAAATGTATAAAAAAGGTAACAAAAATAGTAAAATGGGGAAAAATATATTGACAGATAAAAATGACTCCAATTGAGGATAATAAAAATATATTAAGTGAAAAACAAAATAAAAATTCAAATCAGTCATTTCTGACGTCAGACCCCACCCCCACCCCTATTATAATTCACAAAATGATTAAAGGCGCTAACATGATGTAGTTAAATCATTCAACTCTGTAAACGTCAGGACATTATTCTATAAACAATTAGGATTATATACTGGGGGGATGTGCCCCCCCCCCTCCAATTTAATTAAACTCAGGATCATCGTAGTGTGGTCCCCGCATTGTCTTTACCCACCCACACACGAGCCGTCCCCTTAAATTTACTCCAAAGCGTGAAACATTTTGGAACACGGACGAAATAGTACATCCCATCGGCCGGGTCGCTAATATACATATTTACCATCCATTTTTGGAGTGTATCCGAATACAGTACAAAAATAGACATCAAACATTATAAACCTATTTAAATGATATTTCAATTAAAGATACAGCAAACACCAAAATCCAACTACGTACACTGGAATTTCTTTATATTAGATTTACAAACCCCACTTTAAACTACGATGCAAGCTCATTTCCACTTTTATTAGAACTATAATCACCCACGAATTACACTCGCTAAATCCACTCCCCCCAAAAACAACCCATATTTTTCAAATATTTCTATTATGTCTCTTTTTTACAAAGAGGATATCCAAAACTAATTAATCTCAGTTTTATTTTAAAAACAAAAACATATTTCCCATTCCCTAATAGTTAAAAGCCCTGCATTTTTTATAATTTGAATATTACCACCTATGCTGCTTCCAAGTTCCCATATAATTAATTTATAAATATCTGATAACTTCTCAAAAGAATTCTTATGTTTGTATATATTTATAATGTCATATCCTTGAGAATGGGTTCCTACCCGAAACGTCGGTTTCAAGAAGTTAATATATAATAATTAATTTCCTAAATTGAGCAATCTTATTTATCCTAAAAATACATTTAGCCCCAAGAACACACAACTCCTCTGATCTCTTAAGAGAGAGATATATATATATATATATATATATATATATATATATATATATATATATATATATATATATATATAAATATATATAAATATATATATATATAAATATATATATATATATATATATATATATATATATATATATATATATATATATATATATATATATATATATATATTAATGATGCAGGCGTTTCTTGGGAATCTTATTCGTAGCAAGAATATGAAGACATATGCGATGGTTACGAACATTTAATTTTCCGGACGTTTCGGTCATTAATGATGACTATCTTCAGCGAATTCTTAAGCGGAATACAAGAAATTCACTATAAACCACAGCAAGAAAGAATTATAAGGGGGAAAGGGCAAACAATCCAAAATAAGTTAGATCAGAGGGTATGTAATCAAAGCGGATATTAATAGATGGAGTGAAGCAAGTAATTCAATAAAGTTAAATTTTTAAGTGATTTAACATTAAATGAATACGAGTAGACTAAGGCACGAAAGATTAAGTATTAAATAATCAATAATGGAGGGCCAAAGAGGACGAGTAAAACATTAAATCGAGGAAAAGTCAATCATAAACTAGATCATTTGAATATAAATGGGACAAACTAAAATAAAAAAAAATTCTTTGCACGAGACTAACCTTATTTCGGTGTAGCTGAGAGTATCAACTGATATTATGGACAGAATTAGGCAGAAAGAAAACTATTAAGGAGGATGTGGTTGGTTGTACGTTTGTCTATATAGTGAATAATTTGAGGGATGATGAATGATCATTGAGTTCCGGGTTTATTTTTTTAATTTAAAGTGATTCAAGAATTTTTAAATCCAGAGAAGAGGAGGCAGAAAAGAGTATACTAAAGGAATCAGGGTCAAGCGGGTGGTTATGTTTTATTGAATGTTCTCGTATAGAGGAATTTTAAGATTGGAGCTAGGAATGTTTGTTCTGTATGATACTCCGATATGCTTAGCAATCCTAAATCTGAAATGTAGACTTGTTTGGATTACATACCGAATTTGACAGGTCGCACAAGTGAATTTCTAAATGATGGAGGAACGCAGGCATAATGAGATGATTCTTTGTGTCGAAGGAAAGTATAGACACCAAGAGGATTAGAATTAATTAGGAGAAACATGCATTGGAGAAAGTATCTATTAAGAGTCGTGAGTAAAGCTCTGTTAAATTTAGTGTTATCAAGTTGAAGATAAGGCAGTTTTAAGAATATTTTTTGTTTAGAGATAGTTATTAGAGGGGTTTTGCGAGATAACATTTTAGATAAGAAATTGGAAGTAAGTCTGTCAAAAAAGTGGTCTGGGAAAAAATGAAAATGTAAAAAGCTCCTAAGATATTCTATTTCGGAATGAAAGTGAAACCAATTTAAACTGATTTTGTAAGCTCTGTGTATACTGTTTATGATGGCGGAATGTTTGAAATTAGTAGGAGTACAACTAAAGAAGTGGGTGCCAAGTTTGGTGGTAGTGGGTTTTCTGTAAACTGATGTGTTAAATTTCGAAACAATTTTTGAAACGGTGACATCTAGTAAAGAGATTTATTGTATAATTCTGTCTCCAAGGAAAATTTAATATTAGGGTGTTGTTGATTTAAATAATTTAAAAATAATGGGGCATGGTCTTTGTGTTTAAAAATAAGGAAGCAGTCATCTATAATTTTTTTAAACAGTAACGGTTTATATTCAACGGGACAGTCCCTTAATTAGTTTTTTCCGTGGTAAGATAAAAAAGCATTAGTGAAGCTGGGACCCAATGGAGAGCCCATGACCATTCCATAGTGTTGAATGTACAAAATCTCATTAAAAAAGAACACTGTATTTTCAACGGACAATTTTAATAGAGTAGAAAAAAGAAACTTGGTTAGACCTAAAATGCTATCATTTGATTGAAGAAGGGTATCGGTTATGATTTTACAAGTTTCCATAGCAGCTACATTTGTAAATAAAGACTACATCGATTGAAGTCATAAACGAGTGGTTTAAATCTAATTGAGAAAAGTAGCTGGCAAATTCGAATGAATCTTTCAAAGTGAATTCGGTGCGAGTGAGAGGTTCAATTATGGGGACTAGAAACTTGGCTAAGTTAAAGCTAGGGATGTTATTGGCAGATAATATTGGACGGAGAGGTAATCCTACCTTGTGAGTTTTTGATAAACCATAGATAATACCTGGCGATGTACCCGAAGCAAACAGTTGGTTGTAAAAATTACAGAGAATATTTTTCCTTTTTAGAGAACGTAAAAAATTGTCTATTTTGTCTTCAATTTGCAAAATGGGTTTAAATGGGTCTTTATCTAGTTTGAGAAATTTACAAGAATCCGACAGAATTGTTTGCATTTTAGAAATATAATCAGCACGATTCAAAATGACCACACCTTTCCCTTTATCCGGTTTGGATATGACGATAGAATGATCTTTACGGAGGTTGGACAGTATATTAAACTCTTTGAAACTGAATAGAGGGCATAAAACTTTAAAGCTGTTATATTTATAATAGAATCTATTGGCTAAATACTTAAAATTATCTATGAAATTAGTTTCCGTCATTCCGATATATGAGTGGGGGAGGAGCTGACAGTCCTAGGTTGCATTTTTACTCATATATGAGGTGGGTCCTTTGTTTAGGTTCAGATATGGACTTCTGATTATTTTTCATGATGACAGTAGCTGTGCGTCAAGTTTGATAATATATATTTAATGTTATTTTCTGTTCTGTATTTGTATGCTTTTTGGATCGGTTCATAATTTCTTTGATTACCATTTCATCGGTTTGGTACTTCGATTTTATCGTATTCTTATAAAAAAACTTTATCTTATTTTCTATGTTTTTCCGTTATTGTGTTGTTCTTTGAAGTAAAATTGGTTCATTTTCTTCTTGATAGCTGCCTGTACTTTGCGTTTGCTAAATATATTGTGGATAAGTACTTGGGTGGCTCTCTCAATCTCATTGTGTGCATCTTTGCAAGTATTGCAGTGGGTTAAGGCACGATTAATATAAGCGTTAACTACGTTTTTCTTGTATCGTTCTGGACATTCACTTTCTGCATTCATGCAGAGGGCAAGATTGGTGGTTTTAACGTATACTTTCGTGGTAATCTGGTCAATGTTTATAATACTTAAAGTGTCAATAAATGGAAGTTGGTTGTCTTGGCTTCTGTCAATTGTATAATTAATGGACAAACATTCTTAAATACTTGTAGGAGTGTTTGTATTTCTGCTATCAACTTTACATTTATGTAAATATCGTATATGTGTCTGCAGTAGATATAAGGTCTTGGTAATTCTGCGAAAACTCTTTCTTCTACTGCACCCATATCAAAATTACCGAATAGGACTCCGATAGGAGAGCTCACAGCAACTCCGTCTACTTTACGGTACATATGTCCGTTGAGAGCATAGAACGGGGCTTCCGGGGTGCAGGTGTGTATGAGTTATCTTAGGGCAGCTCTAGGTATGCAAATAGGGGGCCGATCTTTTTTGTGGAAAACACATTTGAATATTATTTCTATTGTTTCGGCAACTGGAACGTTTGTAAACAAAGACTCCACGTCCAAGGAATCTATTAATCTTTTAGGGGTAGCTGCTCTAATAATGACAATGAAATCAGTGGCCTATTTTATGGTATAAAGTTTAGGGACGTAGGGTGTTAATATTTTGTTTAAAAATTTGACCAGTTCATAGGTAGGGTTAGGTATCTGACTTATTATTGGTCTAGGCTGGTTCGCTCCTTCGTGGGTCTTCACGTTACCGTAATCATAGCCTGGCTAAAGTCACCGGTTATGTTCTTTATTTTGAGGTTTCCTGGCTGTTTGTTGATGCCGTCTATGATTTTGTTCACTTTCTTTTGGATGTCGTTGATTGGGTTCCTCATATTTTTTAAAAAAATAGTCTGATCATTGTGTATGGTGTCCATTTTCGCGAGGTACTCTTCAGTAGGTATAATGACAAAGATAACTAGTTTGTCTGCTTTTCTAATAGTAGTTGTGGGGTTATTTTTAAGTTGTTTAACCTCAAGTAAAAAAAACCCGAAAACAAAGGCTCCTATGCTGTAAATAAAAATAATCTAACCAAAAAGCAAAACACAATGTAAAGCGAAAACGTTGGCTTGGATCCTGGCACATACTCGTATAACCATCACTCTTATTAAAAATAATTTATCAAAATCTAAATCTCTCCTCATTCCTATTATAAACACCACTCATCCCACACTTACACAATCTTTTCTACACATTTCTATCTCTTTTCCACACTTTCACCTCTATTTTATCCCTATCCGTATTTATCATTATAGCCCCAGAATTCGACCGAAAAGGTCGAAAGGTACCTCGGGATCATAATAAATAAATAAGGAATATTGGAACATCTCTAAATAAGCTTTATCAAGACAAAAAAAATGTAGTATGAAAATTAGAAAAACAAAGAAAAAGTTAATTAAAGCTAGAGATGGAAATAGGTAGAAAAGATTGTGTAAGTGTGGGATGAGTGGTGTATTATTTTACAAGGTTAAAATGAGTTTTAGAATGAACTATACACATACTAGATTTACACGGGTCTTTAGCAGCTAAAGGAGGGGAGATGTGGTGAGGACGGTTACCATACAAACAAACGGAGAATATTAACCGACGGACGCTCAAACGACCTTGAGAGTAAACTAAGCCGATGATGAGGCTCACACTGGGGGAGGGGAGCAGAGAGAGCACTTGCACAGGAAAGTTGTGCGTTGCTGTTACCTCGAATATTTGGTTCGAGGGAGTAATTCTTGCCAAAGTGGGCCACCCGTTTATCAGCCCACTCCGGGCACTCAACAATGAAGTGCTAAACTGTGAGAGGGACAATACATCAATTGCAGAAAGGAGGTGGTTTGCCGTCAAGCAATAACTTGTGTTGGGTGTGTGTGCCCAATGCAAAGCCTTATGAGCAGGACTTCGTGTTCACGGGTCCTACGGCACGAGGTAGCCCACTCCGTCACACTATCTTTGATCGTCCTGAGTTTATTGGTCCAGATAGTGGCCCAGGCCAAATTCTATTGTCTGCGCAAAAATGCATAGAGGTAATAGTAATAATCCTTGCTCGCTAGAGGACGGGGTATAATCTCGTTGTGGTCAACAATGATTGCCTTAGCCACATGATCAGCCAAATCGTTACCTCGAATTCATGCATGCCCTGGCACCCAACAGAAAGTAGTAAATCGACTGCCATAGAGTGGCCACAGACACGCCCTATTTCCAACATTGCTTAAGTTGGTCGGAGGGCAAAACTTTGGGGATAGCTGCTATTTAGGCCAGGGTCCATCAAAGAATACGGATTTATTCACCCCTTTTTACATTCCTTGGGGAACGGTCTGCTTATTCTTCTTTGTCTAATTACACGCCAAATTCCAGGTTAGGTCGCCTGTTACGACACGCATAAGAGGACGGTATTGTCATTTCCCCTGCCTGCAAATTAATTTACTTTTATGGTGGTATAACTAGAGACATCATTAATAAATCGTTAAAATACTTCTTGGTTACGATCCTTTACTTTTTCAGCTGCAATGGGGGGAGGGACGTAAAATGCAATTTTTCTTAGGTTAGGTTTCCCTCTTGTGTTCATGTTAGCTTCATCACACACTCTTCAATTTCACTAATCATTGCCTGGTCACGCCTGTGCATAAACTTAAAATGGAGCTGGCTCATCCCAACCGTTAATTACTCGTTATTCAACGCACGACTGACTAAGATCTCTCATGGTGAGAGGCGTATGTAACTTTCCACAGCGTCAGTCAGGTTCAGTGAATAACAAACATTGGTGTACTCATAATTTAACACTGAGGAGTTAAGGTTATCAGCTAAATAAAGAGGCCTGTGCAACTTTCTCCTACGATTGAGTGAAGAGGTCAGATATACTTTCATCACTATGAGATGGAAAACTTAAGGAAATAGCGAGAAACGGATGTCTCTAAATATTCTTTATTTTCTTCTCCTATTTAACAATCTCATCTACTTCCATAACACAAAAACTAGAAAACATGAGTGTCAGTGAGAGAGAGATTCACGCGGACAAAGAGGCCAGAGGGGGTATCTCACGGACAAACAAACCGCCAACCGGCGTCATTCGGTGAACTTCCGTGGCTTAACGAAGCGACACGAGTCAAATTGGAGCCAGGAACCCAAATCAGCGGGAAAGATCTAAGCCTTAACCCGCCGCGCCTTGACTCGGAGTGGGACCCAATTCCAATGGTGAACAAAATCGCTTCCAGCGAAGTCGTATATATTTCCCAGCGCAGAAACGAGCAAAATAGTATTCAACCAGGAGGCAGGCACTGCTCCCGCGGTATCAAAGCAGTAATCAATAGGATTCATTTAAACGAACCAAAGTACACAACGCCCCACTTCACAAGCGACTTTGGTACCCTAAGGACTCGCAGGCAAGAAACCAGTTTTCAGAACTACGGCAGTTAAAGACGTAAAGACTTATTCTGGAATAATGCGCTTCGCTCCTTGCCCTGCAAGGATGCTTCCTCGAACAACTACTTGGTGCCCTCTACCCCTCTTGGAAAATCGTAGGCCTATTACACTTTTCTCTATTACTGTTGAAGAGGCGTGAGGCTTTCCGACCACGAAGCTTCAACTCATCATCTCCTCACGTTTTCTTTCGCGTAAATATTGTCCTGCTCATAGCTCGTGCTGAAGCATTAATAAATTAATTTCCTTTTGTTGAACGATAAGTTTTCCCATAGTGTATAAATTATTGTTAAATTCTGGATTTTTTTGTATAATAGTAAAGATTTTTTTTTTTTCTATTGTTAAAATCTAAAAACCACTTTAAAAGCTATTGATCGATTTTCTAATTCTGCCAGCGGTAGATAACGCACTAGAATATCCTCTGTACTTAAAAGAGACATCCACCGCATTTAAGGGGGAGGGCAAGTGCAGATTAGTGAAGCCTATCTGACCTACGACATAATATATATATATATATATATATATATATATATATATATATATATATATATATATATATATATATATATATATATATATTTATAGTGATTTATTTATGGAACAACGTTTTGGGCGTATCACCAATCTTCAGGTTCTAAAACATAAATTAAACTAATACAGTTAAAGAATATTAAAAATATTAAAAATAATTAGGTTAAGACTATGTAGGTAAATCAAAAATTAGAAAATAACTCAGGAATTTAAAAGTCAAGAGAATCAAATTATCAATCTAATATAATACTATTGAAACGAAAAAAAAACAAAAAACAAAAGTAACAATTATTTTTAAAATAAGACTTTAGAGTCTGGAATTCATTGTGACAAACTAATCAATAATTTTCTTACCAAAATTTACTCTCCATCCTTGCTTTCATATAATATTGCCAAAAAGGAAAAAATTTTCGTATTACCTGAAATCGGACCTTACAATAAATTATTCACTGGAAAATGCAACAAATTACTCAAAAAATATTTCTTTCATACCAAATTCAAAATCCCTTTTGTTAACCCACTTTCCATAGGAAGTTTTTTCTCGTCAAAAGACAAACTTCCTCTAGAAATGAGCAGCCGTGTTGTTTATGCTTTTACTTGTCCTTGTTGTTTGCAAGGAACCTATATTGGTAGTCAGGTTCGCTCATTGAAAAAAAGGTTTTGTTCTCACATGGGAATAAGCCATCGCACTGGAAAAATATTGTCTAAGAAGGAAGCTTCTGTAATTAGAAATCATAGTATACAATGCAAGACAGAATGTTCCATAGATAACTTCAAAATAATTGGTCATAATAACAATGAATATAGTCTACGAATTTTGGAATCCCTACTAATACGTACAAAATCTCCTACACTCAACATAGATAATACCGCTGTTCCCCTTCTTATTTCTTAATTTTAATTACCTCATCCAACAACCAACCAACCTTCTCTCATTTAACAACCAACCAATCAAATTCCTATCCTTCTTTAAGCCACGTCCTTTATAATTTCTTTACTTTATGATTTCGCCCGGACTTCATCGGTAAGCAATATTATACTGTAATTTTTTACTTTTGTGTTTTTGCTTTTTTTTCGTGTCAATAGTGATTACATTAGATTAATAATTTGATTCTCTTGCCTTTTAAATTCCTGAGTTATCGGTAAGCAATATTATATTGTAATTATTTACTTTGGGTTTTTTTTTCGTTTCAATATTAGATTGATAATTTGATTCTCTTGACTTTTAAACTCCTGAGTTATTTTCTAATTTTTTATTTACCTACATAGTCTTAACCTAATTATTTTTAATATTCTTTAACTGTATTTGTTTAATTTATGTTTTAGAACCTGAAGATGGGTGATACGCCCGAAACGTTGTTCCATAAAGAAATCACATGTACCTCAGCCTCCTATGTGCCCTTACATTCACCGTGAAATTGAAGATTAGACTGGTCAGCAGCAACTCATATGACTATATATATTTATATATATGTATTCACTAAAATTTCTTGTACAAAGCTTAAATCTTATATTCAGTAAGAAGGACAAAAAGAAGAAGGCGAGTCCCATCTTTAATTCCAACGTTTCGGGTTATTACAAAACCCATCTTCAGGAGCTAAAAACAAATTCAAGAAATTCCAAATCAAGACAGACCTTCTTTAACTTCCTTCTGGAATTCTCGTAGCGACGGTAGCGAATATTGCCTCTTCCATCAGGCAACATTCAGAGTAACACCATCATCCTCTTAATTCTAATTCATTTACTATATTATCTTCAGCCTTAACTTCTCTCGATTTGAAAATCTTAGAGTCACTATATATCATTAAAATAAATCCAAACGTAAATAATTGCTCCTCCTCAATAAAATTATTTACAATATAACCAACCAACACTTCAATAGATTAACTAGCTAACCGACCAACCGAATAAATTTCGTCAGTAATTATATATGTTTTTTTCGTCTTTTTTGTGTGATAATCAAGTCAGTTTGTTATAATTTCCCATTCTATTTTTGTTAATACAACTGGGTATTATTATTTAATTCTATATATTATTAGTGTTTTTACTTTAATTTTAATTATTGTAAATTTTATTATGTTAACTTTCCTTCTTCGGCTTTTTTTTTAATGCATTATTTTAACTGTTATCAATTAATGTTTCTTCCCTTTCTCATTAGACGATATAGTCGCTGAAGACGGTCCTAGTAAAGGTCCGAAACGTCCGGCCAATAAATGATTAGTATAATCACCTGGGTCTTCATATTCCTGCTATATAATATATATATATATTATATATATATATATATATATATATATATATATATATATATATATATATATATATATATATATATATAATTAAACTGGTGTCAGGTGTCTAAGCGTTGGTAAAGGGTTTATTTAAAGATTTTTAAGATTGTGGTTCTGGATATCAAGGAAACAATACTTTTCTTGCTAAACTATTTGCAAATTTAGATCCCAGTGAATATTTGAAGTTAATTCCTTTGTAACGATCTCTTCTTTCGGCCCCGTATAACCTGTCATTTGAAAGATTCAGAGAAATTGTATTTGTTCTGTTTTCTTTCGCGTAACTAGGGTTAGGCATCAAGGCTTGTTCACCTCAATCAAGGAATTCGCATCGTGCAAATTAATCGAGTTCTTTTGCTTGTTTTTTTGTTATGTGTTTACTACTGGGTCACGTAAGACCCACTGGCACTTATGTCAGTATTTGTAAGTGAGTTAAGTTTAACACGATTAATTCGTGTTTGACAAATCCGCTGCATCCTCTTGTTCTGTGTGCGTTAATCTTTTTTTAAAGTGGGAACAGGTAAGACATCATTTCTTCGTTCGAAATTGTTAAGGCACAAGGAGAATCTCTGGGTCTAACTGGGAAGGACCTAATGTCCTATATCCAGAAAGAAGATAGAACAACACGAGAGGAAAGAAGAGAAAGGGAAAGAAAAGAGAAAGAAGGAGAAGAGAAGGAAAGAGAAGAAAGAAGAGAAAGTGAAGAACGGGAAGAAAGGGAGATAATTCGTTTGGACGAATTAGAGATGACAAGGACAAAAAACTAAACCCTATTCATAATTTCTGGGACTAAAATCCAGCAACCAGCCTCTGTCAAACGGCCTGCCTTCAAAGAAGGGGAAGACTTCGTTTCATATTTAATCCACTTCGAGGAGATCTTTAAAATAAATCAGTGGGGCATAGAATCAGACGGCGTAGCTAAATTGTTGCTCCTACTGAACACCCACCAGAGGCATCAATTGATTATTCCTCGTTGAAGGCCGATCTACTTGCCGCCTATAATATGACCCCAGATTTTTACCGTGTAAAGTTTAGGTAGTGCAGAATTCAGCCCCAATTTAACCTTCAGAGAGTTCAGTTACACATTACAACGGCACCTTAATTTCTGGCTTTACGCATCAAAGGTGCCCCATGACTACGATGATATACTCGATTTTATTGTTAAGGATCAACTTTTGGCATCGCTTCCATCAGAAATCAGATCATTCGTTAAGGACAGAAAAGGCTAATGTCTATGCAGCAAGTTACAATTTCTAACCCAAAGAAGAGAAGAAAGTGGAACTATCTTCTCCCAAATCGACGGTAAATAAGCATAAATTCGGCTTCACAACAAGGAAATTTTTGTCAAGATGACAAGTCATTCCAAGCAGAAGCTTGTTCAACACCCGTCAAACGAGAAGTCCAGCCTTTCTACTCTAATCCCCTTTCGTCAGCGCTCCCCAGGAGGATTATTGTGTGTAATTCCTGCGGAATCGAGGGTCATGAGAGAACAAATTAACCTCCGAACTACCACTTGAGGAATAACTATTCCCACCAGGTCCACCAGGTGAGCGTTACCCCTTCTCAGACCCCGTCTCAACCGGAAACTCGTCTTTCTTCGAACGAACCAGGTCCCGCCGGCCACTAGGCTAACATTTGTTCAACAAAAGCAACACTGTGGGCCTTTAATACGAGACTGGTACGGTAAACGGCTGCCGTATCTCCACCTTAGTCCGAGATACCGGTTGTACGTATGCCGCTCTGATTATAGCAGAATACAGCAATGTCGTAAACGAGGACTTTGCTCAGAAACAGAAGGAGTGTGAATCCCTTTGTTCTCTGTGGACTAAGGCTCAAATTAAGATGCAAAAGTCTATAAGAGGTGGTAAATTAATTTCCTTCACCGTTAAAGATAACCTGCTCTACTGCATATGCTCCGAGTGAGATCCTACCGAGTCTCGAGCAATATGTCTTCCCCGATCTCTTCTGCGAATTATTTTATAAACCGTACATGACAGCCTTTTCTTGGGTCACTTCAGTCACACAAACAATGCCCAACGAATTTTTAGGTACTTTTATTGCCCCGGACCGTCATATGAAATTTATCGGTATCGTCACTCATGAGACATATGCCAGAAAAGTGCCATTAAGTGTCGAGATAGCCGGCTCCCTTGCAGAAGTCCCTGTAATCTTAGACCCCTTCTCCCGAGTGGCAATCAACTTGGTTAGACCAATCCACCCACCATCTAGTGAGAACCAGAGTTATGTCCTCAATCTGGTCCATTCTTGGTAAGGTTCTCCGAGGCTGTCTCCCTCAAGAAGATCGACAGCATTTCGTGTGCCAAAGCCCTTATCTCCATCTTTTTCCGCGTTGTATTACCGAAGGAAATATTGTTTGACCCTGGCCGCAAATTTAATTCTCATTTGATAGAGCAAGTAGGAAAATTACTCATGGTAAAGCCCCTATTTACAACCCCATTTCAACCCGCCGGAAATGGTATGTGCGAAAGAATGATTGGGAATCTCCAGGTCATTCCGCGGAAGATTTGCACCGAGCAGCCAAGATAATGGCATCGTTATCTGCCAGTGGCTCTTTGGGGGTATAGAGATATACCACATCGCACTTTGGGGTTCGCGCCAAAGTGCGAACTTTTCACTAACCAAAAATTAATTCGGCAGGTACAATCATCATACTCGTACCTAATCGAACTCCGTCAGAGGTTTGAAGAATCCGCCAAAATCGCCTACCAAAATGCCGACGTTAATCTGACTAAATATAAAGCTTACTTAGACTGAAAGTCCAAAGATCGAAGATTTAAACCCGCTGAAGAAGTTCTGTTATTGCCCCCGATCGACCAAAACAAACTGCTAAGCCAAGGGAAGGGCCCCTAGCAAATAATAGAGAAACGCGGTCCAGTGGATTGTTTGGTTGAAACAGCCAAGGGGACTAAATCTTTTCCATATACACCTCCTTAAGAAATATCATCGGCGCGTAAGAGTTAACCAAATATTGGCTATAGACGAAGAATCGGCCATTGAATCAAATTACCTTCTGCCCCTCCCCTATGTTTAGTAAAAATTGCATGCGTAGAGCAAGATAGCGAATACCCCTTGCTCGTACAGATATGATGGTATCCGAGCTCAAAGATAAGGGACCAGTTATCGTCCAGGCAGAGAAACTAGCACATATCTCTCCCAAATCAATTCGGTGACGTCAATCTCAGACATTCCAGGTTGTGCTACTCAATTTGAGCACGATTTTTAATTTAACACTAAATAAGCTATTAGGTCCAGGCCGTATCTGGTACCCGGGAATTTAAGAGAAGCTTTTAATACCAAAGTTGAGAAGTTGTTAAATTAAAGATAATCCAGCCTTCAAAACCAGATTACTGTTTGCCCGTCGTCTTGGTCAAGAAACCCAATATTTCCTATACGATGTGGATCGACTTTAGGAAACTAAACGCTGATACCGTGTTCGACGCAGAGCCGATTCCTCTTATCGACCCAAATCTCAATCTGTGTGAGATAGCGAACTATATTTTAGAAAGGGATTTGTGAAGGCCTATTAGCTGATCCCATTGCAGCAAGTAGTTAAATGGTACACCGCTTTCCCGACCGAAAGGGGGTTATTGCAGTTTCGTCAGCTCCCATTTGGGCTCGTCACCGCCTGCAGTAACTATAATAGGATGATGAGACGAATATTAGATAGGTTACCGCACGTATCATTCTATTTCGATAATATTTACGTGGCTACAAATGAATGGGACCAGCACCTGACCGTTATTCAAGCGCTGCTGTAAAGGCTTAGGGATCTTAACTTGACAATTAGTCCGAGCAAATGTGATTTTGCTTTTAATACAATAATTTTTTTAGGCTTCCTATCTACTACCACTGATCAAATGGTTCTGGTGATCACTCAGCCTCTTCACGCGACTGCTCTAAATACAAATTCAAATCTGAAATACAATCCATCCGGTACTCTGCTTTTCTGAATATTCGAGATGCACAGGAGCAGGTAAATGCCCACCTCGGCTCATTTGGCTCTAATAACAATGTCTTTTTCAGTCCTGCCCCCACAAACCCCTCTCGCGCCATAACCACTGATCGCCCGTCGATCTCCTTTTTTGTACGTATTTATAACCTTAGTAGCGAAACCCGAACAGCTACGCTACCTCACAATTCCCTCTAACCTAGGCGTAGCCCCTGTCAAAAACCCTATCAACGATAAAGCACTGCACTACCTCATCATATATGGATACCATCTCCTACCCTCTCCCAAAACTAGAACTCCTTAGAAAGCTAAGAAAAAAAGAACTCACGAAGCCAACCCCCAAACACCCGCTCTCCAGGTTTGTTCCCAAAATCTCTCATGTTAGACCTCCGAAAATCCTATCCATCTTTCCCCGCCTTCCCCGTAATACACTTACGGTGAGGTGGAGCGAGCTTGAGTGTGTTTATATTTTATCTTTGTATATATATGTATTTGATTTCATGTATTAAAACTTTCTTTCTCAGATTGTACTTTGTTTATAATATTCTTTTAGCAAAATTGTACTTTGCTTAAAATAATCTTTTATCAAAAGATTATATTTTGAAACAATAGTTTTTAGAGTTAAATATCTGGAGAATTGTTGATGCTGAGGATTGTTTGAATATACATTTAGAGAGAGTGGAAGCTTGGACGGACGGCAAGAAGGGTTCTCTAGACGAGTGCTCCGCCCAGCCCTGAGACGGAGGGCTTTCATACCTCGCTAGACACCTGGACGACCACACCCGCATTGGCTGAAAAGCCTGCCTCCTTTTATGTTAGCCTACTACCACCCACCTCCACCACACAAGTGATAGCGCGTGCCCCTTTTCGTTCAAGTGAGGTTGTATTTTTTTATTTTGTGTAGATATATTTAAGTAAAATTTGTTGTATTCGCCTGTTATAGAATTCTCTTTTGGTATCTTATTTGGATTGGGGAATTTGGCCTCATTTTGAAGTGTGCACACTTCCCTTGTAAATATAAATTACTGTAATTATTATTGTACTTTTTTGTAAGTAAAGGGACTGTATATACAATCCGTTTCATTCTCCCTCGATTTCTCACGTCTGGACAGTGTAGGAAGCGGGTTGGATCGATTGGAATCAGAGATATATTTTCGGCCCGCTACAACGGTACCTCCAACAAATTACCTCCATCTTCTCTTGCGTCTCTTGACACTTGACTGTTCCATATCTCACACTACCCGCAGGCATCTCTTCATTTTCCTCTTAGGAACCTATTTCTGTCCATTCATAGAAAGAAAACGCACTGTATACACGGTTTATATCCCACCTTCTCACGACGGTCTTTCTTCTGACCTTATCCCCAACTTAATTTTCAGTTCTACCACAGTTTTACTCATCGGAGAGCTCAAAAACAGGATCCACGCCTTACCTCGCGCCCCTCTCGTATCTCTCATGGATGAGCTCTCCTTTTTTTGCTTAAACTTTGGCTCAGCCACCTAAATCCAGCCTTCCAATAACAAGTTATCCTGTCTCGATGTCTCTCTTATCTCTTAGGAAGCACTGCTGGACTTTTCTTGCGCGGTTGCAGAGGAAGATTTCAGCAGTGACAAATTACCAATTTATTTAACGCTCCAACACAAAAGCGCATCTATCGTGTAACAGAAGCGGCACTTCCACTAGATGGACTGGGATGCATATAAAACCGAAACGGCCTGCCTTCTTAGTATAAAAAACTTTCACACATTCGATGCGGAATTGGCTTTCTTTACCTCTCTAATATATTTGCTAATTCCCGTCTCCCCCAACAACCAGAAGCGGTCAATAAGTTTTGCAATTCGGATATAAGAAAACGAGATATCAGGAAAAGTGTTTTATTATTTTCCAATATAACTACCCTCGACTTCAATGCACTTGCGCTACTTGTCCCTGAGGCTTCTAATTACCGACAACCAGAAATCTCCCAAATGCTGTACAATCCACTCCTGGACGGCGAGCTGGACATCCTCATCGTCCCCAAACTGGCGTCCACACAGTGCAGCCTTGAGCTGGTGGAATAAAAGGTAGTCGCTAGGGGCCAGATCTGGACTGTAGTGGGGATGGTTTAGCTCCTCGAATTCGCACTCGCGCAGGGCAGCTAGTGCAACTCTGGCATTGTGGACAGGGGCTTCGTCGTGGAGGAGCAGGACACCGCGTGTCAACTTGCCGCGCCGCCTCTGACGGATGCACTTCTTCAACCCAGCCAGTTCCTCGGCGTAATATTGGCCTGAGATGGTCTATCCACGAGGCTAATAGTCTACCATCAACACTCCCTCAGAATCCCAGAAGATGGTGGCCATGATCTTCCCGGCTGAGGGTTGGGTCCGGAACTTGATGGGGTTCTGAGAGCCCATGTACTTCCAGGCCATGCTTTCGAGCTTGGTCTCAGGATCCCAGTGATGGACCCACGTTTCATCACCTGTCACTATGCATGACTCGAATCCCGCCGGGTCTTGGTTGTAGAGGAGCAGTAGCTCCTCCGAACTTTGACGACGTTGAAGTCGATCAATGGGTCGTGAGGTTTCTATGGACCCAACGGGCAGAGACTTTGGTCATGATAAATTTGTCATGGATGATGTTGATAACACTTCCATGTCATATTCCAAGTTCTCGCTCGATTTTTTCGATCTTCACCTGTAAATTTTGCCAGGATCATCCTCTTCATACGGGCCACATTGTCCTCGTTGGTCACGTCTGACGGGCGTCCTACGCGGGGGTCATCTTCAAGGGACTGACGACTATGGCGGAACTCCTTATTCCAGCGAGCAATGGTTGCATAGGCAGAGGCGGTGTCGGTGTACACTGCAACCATTCGTTCATGGATCTCTTTTGCATTCTTGCCTTCCTTGGTCAAAAATCTGAGCAATGCGTGGTGCTCAACCTTCTTCCTTGTTGAAAAAATTGTGACTGACGATCTGTGATCAGTTACTGCTTCTTAAATAGAGGAGGCAGGAGCGTGTGGCTGCAGGTCCTGACTTGTCATAAGTTTTCCTAACACCCCCACAAACAGCCATCCCCCTTCCTCTGTTTTGCCCTACCGATTCGCAAAACTTATTGACTGCCCCTCGTAGGATTCGAGTAAACAATCCAGGGCAGTACTCTGTGGCTTTTTAAAGAAGCTCGCGATTTATGTTTGATGGTCTATGTGTGCAAACTTTCAAAATCCTTCCCTAATGACGACTGGACCTGATTCGTGTTGTTGTCAGTATACCTGACCCATCGCTTTTACGCCTACTTCAAGAATGGGATTCGCTATTGTTTGAAGGAGTGGCTGCTGAGAGGTTCGCATTCCACTTTGCTTCAATCTTTAACTACTTAAAGGTGTTATCCTCCGCCGATTTACCACTCACGACAACTGAAACTTACCTTTCCATTTTTTTGTAACATAATTAAGAGAAAGATGCTTATGCGTCTCTCATTCCACACAGAATCCCGTTACCATTTCCCTGACTGCCAGGCTGGCTTCGGCCAATCTTTTCTTGTTTTGGACCTTCCTTCTCAGCTTTATCCACGAAATCCAAGAGGCATTCTCGCGCTGTAGTGTCACGCTGGTTATGCTTTTGACATCTGAAAAGTTCCAGTCTGCATTCTATAAGTCATCACAGTTCGTTCCAGGCTCGCATAAGTATTGCCTACTCTAAGCCAATTTCACAAAAGGAAGAAGTCCCTTCCACTTTCCATTAGCAGCTTACTCTACGCTGACGACCCGGTGATCTAATACTACAGTGATCTTTCATCATGGTCACTAAGAACGACTATGTTGCTGACTCTGCAGCCGTCGAGTGGCCACCTCGAAAGGATTCTCTTTCTCCTTTCACAAATCTTTCTGCTCATCTTTTTATTCACCATTAACGAGATTACGACGTCCCACTTTGCTTATGTTTGGGGCTCTTTAATGACAAGGCAGTCGCCTAGGTTCCTTGGAGGTGGCTAGTATTCGCGCGGAGTGTAATTTCCATCGATTAGCGACTCGGCTGGTCTTACTGTCTGCGAAGACATTCTTACGTTTTTCGTTGAAGGCCCCCTCCACTGAGGAGCAATGTCACCTTTCAGAGACGGTGTCACCCCCTTTCTTCGGACCCCTATTGCTGCTGTTTTTCAGATCTCTTTCTGGGATACCTCTACATAGATGATGTTGTCCGGAAGTCTGCAACCAATTTTTACAAACTGGCAAGTCTCTAAAGCCATATATATATACAGTTGTCTCCCGCTATCTTGACAGTTCTTTCGCTGCCGCCGGTAGAGTTGAACATTATCCAAGAGGCCCTCCCTATCGTTAACTTCTGAATTCATTTTATTTACGGATCAGGTGTGATAAATGGCTGAATAAAGTTGAGTTTTGTTACGTGTGGAAGAAGATCTTTAAATATATTTGAATTCCGAACAGCTCTTATACGAGCTTTAGTTTTCTTTACCTTCTTTTAGGTTGCCTTCATGGTGGAGTGCCTGAAAAACTTCCAGAACAGCATCTGATCTAGAAAGCCCTTACCATATAAGGATCTTTTTCCGCCAATGAAGAATTCCTTAATTTACAAAAGCTTGTTATATGGCAAAGTCCACCCTTCAACAAACTCAAATGTGTTAAGCCCAGCATCCCATGTGGACTGAGCCATAAGCTACCATGCTGGCCCAATGCAGGTTGATAGCTAGAAGGTGTTAGCGAAAGTAGTAAACACTGGATTAGGGGGGTGGCGTCGGGAATTGAGCCCTACACCATTTGTTTTTGTTTTAAAATCCAGCGAGGTAACTAATAAGCTACCGAACTTCCCATGTGTGTTTATATACAGGGGCGGTTGATTATTATGGGGCAGAGGAGCCGAGCCCCACCAAATTAAAAATATCAGATTTTGTCAAGGAACACATATAATGTAGTAACCATCATTTATAATTTCATAAATTACCGAGCTTAAAACATTTTAGATTCTCGTTAAGATTTTTTGGGGCCCACAATGAGTTGGCCCTTAAATGGCTAACAAAATTCAATAAAATCGTGACATTTGCGAACCTCCTTTGTCTGGTACCGTTTCTTTCAAGTTAATCTCTCAAATTTGGGGCCGAGTAATGGAGACCCTAGGAGCGCGAGTTGCTACTTAGCATATTTCGATAGTTGAAGTTTTCCTTTAACCTCTGCGTACAAAGATCCAGGTGAATGAGTGGATTATTTAATTTTATCCAAGTGGTGATAATTAAATTTAAGAAACTCTTTTACAACTTTTCAACCAGTGGAAAATAAGTTTCTATTCTCTTTCGAATTGTTAGATTAGCAAAAAGCCATGGCTTACAGTGAGTGATAGGAAAAAAATATCTCTATTCTATTTTTATCGCCTTTAATAAAAAGGGGAATGTTTGTGGACCAGTACTGGCTGTAATGACTTAAAACATTTATCAGACAGAATTCAGAAACAGGAAAGCCGCACAACTCATAAATAATGCTGTTCAATTAAATCTGTTGAGAAACCATACGTTGCGACTGTAGTATTCGAAAACATAATGAATTAGTTGATAAAAACACACATGCTTTATCGAGAATTATTAATTGCTTATATTTTAGTGGCTCACCTGAGATGCTTCTATGAAGGCACGATATAAGTGAGCAATCTGTTAATAGAGAGCTGTTTTTATTTTAGATATAATCTATACAGCTACTCTTGACTGTGAATATATTTAATGATCATCTCAAAATTGGAAAGTTGCAAAAAACAATTCAAAATGACCTTTTAGACTGCATGTATGAAGTTTACAGAGATGAAGTAAAAGAGGGAACTTCTGGAAAAATATTTCGCCACCGTTTGTAATAATATTGCGTTTTCTAAGACATTGTCAACCTGTTTAGAAGTTTGTGTCCTTCGTTCAAATTGAAGAAGCCTTTTAAAAAAATTTCATCTAAATTAAACTTTTTGCGTAGGCTTACGACGGAGCGGCCGTCATGAAAGGAGTTGATAATGGTGTACATATACATACATTTGGAGTTTTCTTTGGACGCTCATTACATTCATTGTTACCCACATAAGCTGAATCTGGTAA